>JAZKJV010003882.1:0-430000 GCA_037367405.1 Ottelia alismoides
TGATCTAATCTAGACCGTCCCTTCGCGCATCGCTCCCCTGGATCACAAGATCCAACGGCCAAGACATCGTCGTCAACCTCCGAATGCCCCGCACCCACGTTCTCCACCGTGCGTAAGGGGCCGCCCCCATTCTATTCTCGGCTCCACGCCAGCCACCTTCTCCGACCACTGACGCCACCAAAATGGAGGCCACTCTTCCCTCATCCTCGCCAGCTCCCTCGCTCTTCATGAATACCACCAAAGTCGCCCCATAACGTCCACGAACACCACCTTCCAGCTACCCTTGCCGTCACCCTCGTCCTATAAATCACCTGCCTTTGGCCACTGTCACCCCCATCCGCCATTCTAGAGAAATTCCCTGATCTCCGACCTCCGATTTGGTGACAGCAATTCAGTGAGACGTTGAGCGAAGAAAGGGTTTCTTCTCCGGCGAGATCCACGGCCCACTCCGCCGTGCTGCAGCTACCTCCGTGAGCTGCTCGAGCTCAAGCCTCCTACCGACCTTCGAGCGAAGACACGGAAGCTTCCTCGGAGCATCTAATCCGAGGTAGAATCCTCCATCGATCCTTTGATCTTCTCCTTAGTTTCTCCTTTATTTTCTCCGATTAAATTCGCCCTCCACAATCATCTTCTCGCTCCACCGTCCTCCCTCCGAGCTCCGCGACGGAAAACTGATCCTCGCGTTATCCTTAGCTTCGTCAAATGCAGCATTTCACCTTCGCTCGATCCCAGCTCCGCCACCTCGGCGGAGCTCGCTCACCGGCCATCCCCACTCCTCCATTGGCCTCGCATCTCGCTCTGCATCACTCCACGGAAACCACGCAAGCTTCAGCTATCTGCTAACGTACTGCAGGTTCTCCCTCATCGATTGGTCGGAGGTTCGTCGGAGCTGCACTTGAGATCCTCCGCCATAGCGTTCCAGGGCATCTCCTCCACTTTGAAGATCACCGAGCGTGTTGCCAGCCATCAATGAATCTTCCAGGCTTCCTTCAGAACCTACAACAGCCTTCATCGATGACGGGAGGGTAGGGCGGCGCTAGCCCAGCATCGCCGGAGCCCAGCCTCCTCCGCCGCAGGAAGCGGAGGACCGTTGGGCACGAAGTCCAGCCACCGCACGATCCTCTTGATCGAACGGCTAAGAGCCATCCACGTTGCCCCGCAGAGCAGCCGTAGGATCAGGCGGATCCCACGCATCTGATCACGCCACGTCGCCAATCGCCAGAGCAGCGAAGGGCCGTGGATTTATCTTGATCCCAGCGGCTATAAATCGACCACGCAACCGTCTTCATCGAGCGTCAACGACCGTTGGCTCCTCTTCGATCTGGTGGCTGTAGATCATCCACGTCTTCGTCTGATCGGAGCCAACAACAACCGTCGATCTTCACCAGATCGCACGGTCCAGAGCACCCCACGTTGCCCGATCCGAGCCTCCTCCCCGACCATTAGGCTCGGATCCCCGAAGCTAGCCGACCCACTTTTCGAGCCAACGCCCAAACCTCCAGAGTCACCCGAGCCTCGTCCCAAGCCTCCGAAGTTCTCCGAGCCTGAGGACCCCACGTGATCTGCACGTGCGTCTTGGGCCAATTGCATCGAGGCCTGAGGATTTTTCAATATTGCACTTCAGTCCCTGCTAGAGATTCCACGTGAGGAGCACGTGATCTGTGGAGAAATTTGCATCCACCCCCTGCATTATAGGTAATTGCATAAAAGTCCTTGTCAGCATGTTTTATTTCCAGCAATTTAAATTTCTGTAATTGCATTTATACCCCTATCCTTGCACGCATATTTAGGGATTCATATTAAGTCATTTTTGAGTTTGAAAAATTGCATTGTGTAGCTTACATTGTCCTCCTTATTATGTGACACGTGGCATATTTTTGTAATATCAGTTGAATTTTCTATTAACTAATTGGTTCATTTTTGTTATATTTTGCCCAATTTTACCACTTAATTAATAGTAATTTCTCTGTGACTCCAAAAATTCCTAAAAAATCACATTAGATCTAGGATAATTAGCTTTACCTTGCATAAAAATTTCATCTCAATTGCACACATTCCGAGGCCTAAATAATTCATTTAGTGAATTCCTTAAATTATTTTAATAGGTTCATTTCACATCAAAATTAAGGTTTGATAATTTTCCTAGATTCCTCATCTTTAGGTTTATCTAGGATAATTTTTATTCTCAAAATATTGTGATTTGATAATTATTAAAATTAATTTAGTGAAATTCACCCTACATTCATTTTTTTAATTCACAGTAATTTAATTTAGTGTCAAAAAATTCTAAAAAAAAATAGGGTAGTCTACTTTCATCACATTTCATCATCTAGCCAAGTTTCATAATTTTTGGACTTAATTTGAACACTTATCTGATTTAACTTGTAATTTGGCATGATTTTGCATGTGTCTTGCATAAAAAACCGAAAAAAACCAAAATATTTCCTCTAAAAATCAAACCTTGGAAATTTGCTTCGAATCTACCTAAAGAGACAGCTGCCTCCCTGAGTTCGACCTTGGACTTCCAACCAAGTAAAAAAAATCGCTGCTCGAAATTAATTTGTATATAATTGAAAGTGGTTTTTGATTTGCCCTCATTATCCGACTGCAATGAACATTAGTAATTAATTTGAACATTAATTTGCTCGAATTAATAAGGGTAGTGGGAAGCGTTATCAAAATAGCACCGTTGCCGGGGAGGCACGGCTTAGGTTAATTTGCAGTTATTTCTAAGTGTTTTAAGTGTTTTGATTTTCTCTCCCGGGTAGACTGACTCCCGGTTTTCCTGTGAATATTTTCTGTCTTTTTAATTTTTGCATTTTTTGTCTTATCTGACCTCAATTTATTTCTGTGTGAGGAACGTGAGAGTCGAAGACACTTCGAAGATTCGACATTTTATTTTTGAGTGATTGAGAGAATTTGTATTTCATTTTATTTTTTTCTTTTTTTCGCATCATTTCCAGCGGTTCCCGTTTGGGTTCTCGCACGTGTAAATATAGTGAACCATGTCCCTGTGTGCTATGTGGTTCGAATGGTAATTTAGGCTTGCACTAGCGGCTCCTCGAGCCACTCTAGGATTTGCTTGTGCTCGTAACTTTGTAGACCACACATTACACTTAAAAGATGCACTTAGACCGCAGATCTAGCCAAATCAACCTGTTCTTCACTCGCTAATAGAACTGCTTGTCTAGGAGCGGATTTTGTCGCTTGCATATGCATGTAGTGTAAAGTTTTCAATTCTGTTTTGCATCCTGCATAAAAGCGAAGGGATCACTGTAAGTCTTCTTAACTCAGCATATGCATCATCATTTTCGTGCATCGGCTTTTCTCATTTCCCCCTCTATTTTTCACACTTAATTTAACGGAAATTAGGACTGTACGTTAGGCGTGCTCTGTGGTTGGACCAACAAGTGAGAACTACACTTAGAACCAGGACTGCTAACATTATTGACAAAAAAATTCAATAAAAATTGGAAAATCTGTTTGCGGGAGACTAATCCCTGACCTTATTTTCAGGCTGAGTGAGGGTACTTGAGTGTGTGTGAACACCTTAAGGAGAACCCAAATCCCCGCCTTCCATATCACGTTCTGATTAATCCTATCAAATATCACAAGTTGAATTTTTAAGGTTCACTGACTAGTACCAAGTAGCCTCCGTCTATCTCAGGTAGATAGGGGCGAAATTGGGGTACTTCACGACAAGTTGCCAGTAACCCCCCGGGGTGAAGTTTCGGCCTTGTCAGCCTCCGCCTGCTTGCAGGTAGATAGGGGCAGGTCTTTGAATCCATCAACTTGGGATAAGAGCGAAGAAAGGAAGGACCGGCGGTATCTTAGGTGACAAGTTAAACAGGGAAGACGCATCCGGCTCTGAGCTGACTTCCCTATAGGCCACGTAAATCCTTGCTATCTTGCTTGAAAAATCACACTTAAAATTAACAAGATTAATTGGACTTGATTTCGAGTCCTTCACTGTGTTGAGTGTGAACCCAGGGTCTTGGATTGAATTGTTTGCTTCAGGTAGGAGTCAAATCCTATCTTCACTTAGAACTCCCATTTATTCTTGCCAAATCAAGATGAGTGACTGGGAGGATATCAGCTCTTTATTCACCAATCTCTCTTTGAGCCCCCCATGAAACTCCTCTTCACCGGCCCAAGTGCACCTTGGACCACCCAGGACTCATGACCCTCTTGAGTTCTGGTTCCCTCACACACAGGGTGGTTACTCTCAAACCAACCCTTTCCTCTCCTCCGAGCTTACCGAGGAAGACCATCGCCTCGGTAGGAATCCCTTCCTTGATTTGTCCTCTGACACCGACCTTGTTTCATACCCATGACTAGAGGACAAGATTCCACCTAAGCAGCCAGCAGATGAGGACCCATTGCGACAAATTCTTAACCGCCTCGCCACAGCCGAACAGCAAAATGCTTATCTCACAGCTAGAATGGGACAGATTATTGTAGCAGGAGGAATCGACCGATCAAGGGTTGATGCCAACAACCCAGCGGAGAATGAGATACAAAGTTGGTTGGCACCAGCAGTTCCTACCGAAGCATTTGAGCTCAAGCCCCACTTCCTTAGCCTGCTACTGAAGTTCAACGGAAATTGTTGGACATGCGAGCCCACGGCGAGCCATTATGCAATAAATGTTATTGCAATTCACTCCTTAATCTGAAATAAAGAGTACATAATTTGCATAATAGGTCCCTTAGTACAATTAGGGTTATGTACCATGGCCATCTTAATGATCATACAGCTGTTGATTCAATTATTGAATCATAGAGGCTGGTGTTTGGATGAATATATAATGAGTTAGATTGAGGACTCATCAAGCACCGTCAAATGATTGTTAAGAGATGATCTCCAGCCTGAGTAGGAAATGGCAATCCTATCTCATTTAGGTTGATATCTGACCGACCTCTTGATGCAGGTCCTCTGCATAGGAATAGAGATTCGGAGGTGTCAGATTAGTTAGGTCAAAGAGTTGACTTAACGAGATCGAGATAACCAAAGTCCTATATCGTATGTTGTCATGATATAGGCACACATCCTCTGACCGGAGACAGATGTGTTACTATATGTCTGAGTATGTACATTTGGCAGACCAATAGGTTGATGACCTAATCAAGGTCTATACACCGGCGCGCTGGTGTGCATATAAGGGCATATGAGTAATACGATCTCTCAAAGGGATCATACAGGTTCAGTTACTGAACCGGAAGACATGAGCTCACTCATGAGATATTGGAAAGAATCAAATTCCATGCGCATGGTCGTCTCGCTTTGGAAGCTTGACTAAATTTGTAGGTTTGATATACACTTTTGGAAAGTATATGATCAAGACCTAGGTATGATATATGCTTTTGGAAAGTATATGATCGATACCGACTCCCAATGATCGAATGAGAAACTTACTGATAAAACCCTGAAGTAGACAGTATAAAGTTGATCTAATACTTCGGGTTTATTCTGAGTCTTCCAATATGCAGGATGTACAGGTATTAGGAATACCTGAGGGTGATGTGATCATAAACGATTGTATAACCATGACGCTTCCATTCCTAGGGAGTGATGAAACGGGTCTGGATTTTAGTGACTCCTCTCAGTAGAGAAGTAATCTGATCTTAGTCCAAATGTTGGACATTGATCTGAATGCGATTCAGATGCAATGAGAAGATTAGATTTGCGGTCTTGATTTAATCAAGCATCTATAGGAGGCCCGCGATCTGGATTTGAGATATGATCTCAATATCCATGTCACTATACGTGGAACAATACAATCTCCCTGTCCTTATCTCCAAGTATTCGCGGAGAAAGCGCATTATCCTTGAAAGAGTTCAAGGATAATTCTATTGTTGATATATGTATCCGAGCATTGAGAAAAAGGATAATTAAATGTGATTTAATTATCATGAATAATATGAATTTGATTCATATTATAAGGAGAGTTATCTTAGATAATTAAATGTGATTTGATTATCAAAGATGTAAATAATATGAATGTGATTCATATTATTTGATCACATGAGAATAAGTTATTCAATATAATTAAATGTGATTTAATTATTATGGATAAGAATAATGTGGACAGTAATATCCACTTATTCATAATATATTATAAATGTGATTTATAATGTATTAGAGAGAGTTAAATATAATGTATATTAGTAGATTAATTATTAATGTGTATTGGATACACATTGTCTAATTAATTGAAAATGTAAATTACATGTTGTTTTGGGTTGTGAATATGATTCACAATATTCCAATGTCAAGATTGCAATATTCCCAAATTTAATTGAGAATTATTTTGGTGAATAAAAATCCCAACAATTAGTTATTGTAAAATAAGTAGAGAGAAAATCAAGGAGATGTGCAATCTCATGGGAATCCATGAGATTGCCCTCTAAAGGGGAAGGTTGATCTCCTTTGTATTTTCTCTCCTTATTTGATTGATTTAATTTGGTATTAATATTTATTTGATTTATCAAATATATTTTATCAAAATTAAATCACAATTTGTTGGTTTTTACCAACAATAATCTTGACCATTGGATTGACATAAATCAATCTCATCCATTGATTTTATATGTCACATGGATTGAGATACATGGATCCCAAAACCCTATAAATAGAGAGGCATACCATGCTCTCTATTTTACACACAATGCTTGAGAAGCATCTCTCTCTCTTTTCTCTCTACTCGACAGCCCTCTCTCCCTCTCATGTGGCCGTCCACCATGGATGACCTAAGAGAGGTTCTCCATCACCGCAGCATCGTCGTTATGCTGCCCGTTCTTCTGCTCGTGGATCTTCATCTCATTCGGTGCGCCTCGCTCGTGAAGAAGACGTCGGATCTCGTGTGTTGAGATCAGGAGATCCGCCGCTTGGATCATCAACATGGATTGTGAGAAGCACGCGGTTCATCCCCGCACTCGCAAGCGTCTCCTCCGTCGGATCAGACTTGAGACAGGAGGTCTCTTCATTTAGAGACTCGATCGCAACCACGCTTCAAGTGGTAATCCTATTACTTGTTTGTGGTTTAGACGAAACGATCCGAGAAGTGTTTTTGGATCATGTGGTTTCGTCGTAAGAAAATTTTTTAAATTCCGCTGCATCGAGCAACTAGTACGACTAGTCGCTCTTCGTGGTATTCGATACGACGCTCACGCTTCCGTGGTGCGCTTGAGTATCTAACCATATCCTTCAAGTGGTATCAGAGCCTTAGGTCGATGGTTTAGAATATGATTCGCTAACCGAGGACGACTTGGGTTCGTTATGGTCGCGAAAGTTTTTATCGCATTTGATTTCGCAGATCCGTTTAGTAAATAATTTCGGCCATGTTTAAAATGTTTAAGCACGAAATATTTACTTGGATTTTGTTCCCCATTAAATAAGAAAACCATAGGATCTGAGTTTGCGTAAATCGGATTTCGTTTGCTCAAGATATGGTTGTTTTAATGAACATATATTCACTGTTACGGGAACTGCGAATCTTAACGTAATTAAGGAGTTAATTACTGTTTAGAGACACCTCGAAATGCGTGCAAATCATATAGGTTCTGTTGTAAATCAAGTTAGCAAATTATGAAAACTTACTTTGCTTAATTTGGATTTAAATTGATTGAGATATGCTAATTTTATTAAGTAGGGGTCACTGCTGAAATTACTTTCCTAATCAAGAACCATGTGATTGTCAATTAATGAAATTAATTGTTAATTTCAAGAAATATTTATGGAAAGTATTTGAGAAATATTGGAATATGATTATTTTCTTAATTGACTTGACCTCAACCAATTAATTGATTAGATTTGATCTAGATCATAATTGGAAACATAATCATCAAACTCTTTGCTTGAATAGGATTGGGAATTTGTCTAGCAAATTTCCTTATAATCAAAATTATTTTGATTACTATATGGTATAATTTCGGTTGAAGAACCGATGATCATCTCAAGTACAAATTAATCAATTTGGCATTATCCTTTCCCGAGGCGGATATGGTGTCTAGTCGGGGATCGCTGGGGTAACGGGTTGCAACGTATGCGGTCCGTCCCACTCCCGTCGGTACTGTCCATGACAGCGGGTAGGGCCGGGATAATGTTCGAGGGATTAAGATGTATTTTTCTAATTATTAAAATACGAATTAATACGTACTTTGAGAATAATACCATATATATTTAAGTAAGACAATCAAGTTTGATAGATTGAATTGGATTGATAATTAATTTAATATGATTGAATTGATTATGTCCAATTATACTCTAATATGATTAGAGTTGATAATTTCCTTGGAAGAATTAATTATGTGAATATGATTCATGATAATTAATTAGAATTTGAATATGATATGGAGGATCACATAAGTGACATCCATGCTCTCCCGTCAAGGCGAAGGGTTTCGTCGCCAGATATTATATGTGGGAGACGCCTGTCCGAAGTGACAGCTCCTGCATATGATCCATTTGGATCGGGCTCGTCGCTTCTCGAAAGAGTAAGGACGTATGCGTAGTGACCTCAATATCGGGTCCTCATATTATTGGGGCGATATTGGATTGCGCATAGCGAGTTGTATTCCTGTTGACGGTTGGTTCAATTAATGACGGGTCAACATCACCTTAGGGGTGGTGGACCCGGGTGTTAAAGACCGAATTGGGAGATGCAAGTTGGACTTGCAAGGCGGAATGTGTTCCCGCTTTTTTTTATCCGATTTGTAGGTTCTCATATTATTGGGATGCAACAAAGATAAGGAAGGAGATCCCAGATCTTGCTTGAGATATAATGGTAAGTATATCTCTTACATTGAAAGTGATTAAGGGAATGAACTTTCATTCTTGACATGGCATGACAACTTTGATATAAAAATTCCTAAATCAAAGTAAAACATGTATATATATAAATATATACCCTTATGCTAAATTTCTTATTTCAGATAATCCTTCAATAAACCCACTCAATGTTATACTCAATAATAACCAGTAGAATATAATGGATTGGACCCTTGATCCAGATATTATGCTTGCAATTGGACACATAATGTATGTGGTTGCAATGTGCAAGTTTCCTCATAATAATGAGGAATGATAATTAAATAGACAATGGGACTAAAACCCTAGGGTTTGTATGTCTCTATAAGTCTCGATCTCATCGTATGTACTTTGGAAGTGACATGTCGATGATGATCGCAATTATCAAATAATCCTTATAAAATCAATAAAGATATTCTGGCATACATATGTGCTCTTGACATTTAATCATGAATGACATGGTTCTCTGCATCATGTAGAATGGTAGCTCTGTAAGAGATGATGTATTCAAATTGTTTGAGTACCTACCTGAACCTATGTTTTAAGAGTTTAGATGGTTGTAGTTGATGAGTGTCATCATTCTACTGTCTATACTCTAGTCATTCATGAAGCTTCATAATATTCATATTATATGAATTGGGTGAAGCATGTATAAATGTCGAAATGCTCTTACATTAAATTCTTTTGAATTTAACATAAGAGGTCCTTAGTCTTAAGCATTGGTTGTTTATAGATAAAGGGAGCGCAGTGGAAGCATGGGTTGGACCCAAGCAAGAAGTATAATCAAAGAGTTGACTGTACTTCTGTGACTTCCATATGACATCCAAAGAGTTGGATAAATGCCAATACTGCAATAAATTGATGTGTTGATAGTATGACTATCAAATCTATCTAGAATCTTTAGAGAAGGAATCAGATAGTACATCAGAATAATCTACATATAATCATTGAAATTGACTTACTTATTTGATAAGATAAAGTCTAATAATTGTATCTCAATCTTCTAATGACACTTGTAATTGGTTGCAAATGTTTTAGAAGACTGGAAAATTTGATCTTAAAATCTTTAGTTATCCTTGAGAATTTTGATGCAATTGTTGCAACAATCTCTTTTGGATTGATAGACTTATTAATTTCAGTGGGAGAGCCCTTAGTCTTAGAGAATGTCTCTATAACCTAGATATGAGAATACACTCATTGTTTATTTCTAATTGTTGGATATAAACATCAGTTCTGTAATAAATCTATCATAAAGAGTTATGATGGAGATATTTCAGATAGTAATCTAAAATCTAGTGGACTCTATTAAATTAGAAAATTAATGAATGATTCATTAAGATTTCTAATACTGAAAATTAAACCTTTAAAGATCAATAGGAGGATAAAGATCATTTGACAATGATCTAGCATCAAGTTTTGGACATATGTCTATTGATGAGATCAATGGACTAGTAAGACATGAAACTTTAGATTGTCTAAAGATTCAAATCTTACATACTTATGAATATTGTATTCAAAGAAAAATGTCCAATACACCTTTCTTTGGGAAAGATGTAAGATGTCAAGGTATTCAGGATCTCATACATATTGATGTATGAGAATCATCTATATCATAGTAAACATTATGGATACGTGATATCTATTGATGATTATGTATGATATGAAATTTCTTCTCTTCACCTTAGAAAACTTTGAAATGTTCAAAGATTTCACAATTTTAGTTTAGAACCAAAGTTTGAAGGAAGATGAAATGAATTTGATCTAACCAAGGTAGCTTGTACCTATTAGATGAATTCAAGGAATACCTTATAGAGATATGAATATCATTTTTATCTCACCCCTCCTAATGAACCTTAGCTCAATAGAGTTGTAGGGAGATGCAATTAATCATGTGTGACATGATTTGATCAATGATTAATCTTAACATAATTATCTATTAGTTTCCAGGTATATGTATATGTGGTAGAGACTACATTATATATATTTAATAAGGTTCCAAGCTAGTAAGCTGGAATCTAGCACCAAAGAGTGCTACTTCATTAGGAAAATAAAGGATGGTATTGGATACCTACTTTATGACCTTGAGATTCTTAAAAGATCTCATCTTTGAGAATATGATTCTTATAGGATGACTCTCTTGAGAATCAAGATGAAAATGAAATAAAGGAACTCATTTAATCTTGATAAGATAATGAGGCTCCTGGAATCGGAAACTAAAAGAATAATTGAAGATGAAACACTAATACTTCTTCAAATAAGTTTGAGGATGTATTCCATGTGAAAATGATCGGACTTCATGTGATGAAGCTCCTGAGGATCATGACATGGAAAGATGGATGTTAGCAATAAAAGTCTAATGTAGACTTCATATACAAGTGTTGTATGTGGACCCTCGAGGATCCACCTATATGGGTCAGACCTATTAAGGTGTAAATGGATCTTCAAGAGAAAGAGGGAACCTGATGAGAAGGTAGAGACCTTCAAAGCACGGTTCGTAGCCATGAGCTACACACCGAAGAAAAGACATCGCTTACGATGAGACTTTCTCTCCAGTGACCTTGCTTTAACTCATCAGAATATTGCTAACTATAGATACACAACTTGACTATGACATCTTCAAGATGTGAGTCAGGATTGCATTCCTCTATGAATACCTCTCTGAGGATATTCATATGAAGTAGCCCCAGGGCTTCATGGTTGAGGAAAGCAAGGTGTGAAAGCCTAAGAACTCCATCTTTGGACTTAAATAAGCTTCTTGTATTTGGAACATAAGATTTGATGAAATTGTAAATGTTATGATTTCAGATAAAATCTTGATGAACCATGTGAAGCTTAGTGGGAGTGCCATTGTATTCATCGTGCTAAATGTAGATATTATCCTAATCATTTGGAATGATATAAGAATAAATAGTAAGTGTTTTATAATTTGGTTGTTCCATACCTTGAGATACGATCTCAAGGATACCTCTTAGATCTTAATTCTGAAGTCGTTCAGAAGCAAAGAGAAGAGGGTATTGGGACTGTCACATTAGTAGTACACCTTGGACTTATTCCATTTTCTAGAAAAATTCCAAGAAAGGCTTCCTTCCCTTAAGATGTGGTAGTGACCAGTCTAAAGGGATAGCACCTCAAAGAGTTGAGGAAGTGAATGCTAGAACTGCTTGCACTTGTGCATCAGTTATGAGAAGCTGGGTATATGCTAGATGTGTACAAGAGCCAGATGTCTGCCATGCAGTGGGAGTAGTAAACTATTACTAATCCTTCTCTGGAAATAAAACACTTAGTTGCAGTAATAACAATATCTTCAAAGATGATGAAACTTAGAGATAGTGATCTCAAAGTCTTATCTTCAAAGGTTTAAGACCTTGTGGATAGTGATCTATAAGGGTCTTAACTGTAGATACCTTAAGAGATAGAGATCTCCAGGAATGAAGGTATTCTAATAAGGATTATGGGAATACTGGTTATGATAATTAATAAGATGTAGTGTCAAGGACACTATAACCAACAAAATTGAGTATCGGTTGCATGAGATGCAACATTCGCATTGGATGCGAGCACTGTTACTAGGAGATATGCAAGTGTCGTAAAAGGACTTGGCGTAGTCTCTTGGGAACGGAGTGACTGATCAGCTTACCTAGCTATTTTCTAAATAGCCTATGATTGTCACATGAGTGTGGGTTTAAATGATTAGCCCATTAATGGCTCTTTGGGCTAGTGGGAGACTGTTGGACATGCGAGCCCACGACGAGCCATTATGTAATAAATGTTATTGCAATTCACTCCTTAATCTGAAATAAAGAGTACATAATTTGCATAATAGGTCCCTTAGTACAATTAGGGTTATGTACCATGGCCATCTTAATGATCATACAGTTGTTGATTCAATTATTGAATCATAGAGGCTGGTTCTTGGATGAATATCTAATGAGTTAGATTGAGGACTCATCAAGCACCGCCAAATGATCGTTAAGAGATGATCTCCAGCCTGAGTAGGAAATGGCAATCCTATCTCATTTAGGTTGATATCTGACCGACCTCTTGATGCAGGTATGTTGCATAGGAATAGAGATTCAGAGGTGTCAGATTAGTTAGGTCAAAGAGTTGACTTAACAAGATCGAGATAACCAAAGTCCTATATCGTATGCTGTCATGATATAGGCACACATCCTCTGACCAGAGACAGATGTGTTACTATATGTCTGAGTATGTACATTTGGCAGACCAATAGGTTGATGACCTAATCAAGGTCTATACACCGGCGTGCTGGTGTGCATATAAGGGCATATGAGTAATACGATCTCTCAAAGGGATCATACAGGTTCAGTTACTGAACCGGAATACATGAGCTCACTCATGAGATATTGGGAAGAATCAAATTCCATGCGCATGGTCGTCTCGCTTTGGAAGCTTGACTGAATTTGTAGGTTTGATTATACTTTTGGAAAGTATATGATCAAGACCTAGGTATGATATATGTTTTTGGATCATACCGACTCCCAATGATCGATTGAGAAACTTATTGATAAAACCCTGAAGTAGACAGTGTAAAGTTGATCTAATACTTCGGGTTTATTCTGAGTCTTCCAGTATGCAGGATGTACAGGTATTGGGAATACTTGAGGGTGATGTGATCATAAACGATTGTATAACCATGACGCTTCCATTCCTAGGGAGTGATGAAACGGTCTGGATTTTAGTGACTCCTCTTAGGAGAAGTGATTTAATCTTAGTCCAAATGTTGGACATTGATCTGAATGTGATTCAGATGTAATGAAAAGATTAGATTTGCGGTCTTGATTTAATCAAGCATCTATGTGAGGCCCGAGATCTGGATTTGATATGTGATCTCAATATCCAAGTCACTATACGTTGAACAATACAATCGTCATGTCCTTATCTCCAAGTATTGGCGGAGAAAGCGCATTATCCTTGAAAGAGTTCATGGATAATTCTGTTGTTGATATATATATCCGAACATTGAGAAAATGGATAATTAAATGTGATTTAATTATCATGAATAATATGAATTTGATTCATATTATAAGGAGAGTTATCTTAGATAATTAAATATGATTTGATTATCAAAGATGAAAATAATGTGAATGTGATTCATATTATTTGAGCACATGAGAATAAGTTATCCAATATAATTAAATGTGATTTAATTATTATGGATAAAAATAATGTGGATAGTAATATCCAATTATTCATAATATATTATAAATGTGATTTATAATGTATTAGAGAGAGTTAAATATAATTTATATTAGTAGATTAATTATTAATGTGTATTGGATACACATTGTCTAATTAATTGAAAATGTAAATTACATGTTGTTTTGGGTTGTGAATATGATTCACAATATTCCAATGTCAAGATTGCAATATTCCCAAATTTATTTGAGAATTATTTTGTGAATAAAAATCCCAACAAATAGTTGTTGGAAAATAAGTAGAGAGAAAATCAAGGAGATGTGCAATCTCATGGGAATCCATGAGATTGCCCTCTAAAGGGGAAGGTTGATCTCCTTTGTATTTTCTCTCCTTATTTGATTGATTTAATTTGGTATTAATATTTATTTGATTTATCAAATATATTTTATCAAAATTAAATCACAAGTTGTTGGTTTTTACCAACAATAATATTGACCATTGGATTGACATAAATCAATCTCATCCATTGATTTTATATGTCACATGGATTGAGATCCATGGATCCCAAAACCCTATAAATAGAGAGGCATACCATGCTCTCTATTTTACACACAATGCTTGAGAAGCATCTCTCTCTTTTCTCTCTACTCGACAGCCCTCTCTCCCTCTCATGTGGCCGTCCACCATGGATGACCTAAGAGAGGTTCTCCATCGCCGCAGCATTGTCGTTATGTTGCCCGTTCTTCTGCTCGTGGATCTTCGTCTCCTTTGGTGCGCCTCGCTCGTGAAGAAGATGTCGGATCTCATGTGTCGAGATCAGGAGATCCGCCGCTTGGATCATCAACATGGATTGCGAGAAGCACGCAGTTCATCCCCGTGCTCGCAAGCGTCTCCTCCGTCGGATCGGACTTGAGACAGGAGGTCTCTTCATTTAGAGACTCGATCGCAACCACGCTTCAAGAGGTAATCCTATTACTTGTTTGTGGTTTAGACGAAACGATCTGAGAAGTGTTCTTGGATCATGTGGTTTCGTCGTAAGAAATTTTTTTTAATTCCGCTGCATCGAGCAACTAGTGCGACTAGTCGCTCTTCGTCGTATTCGATACGACGCTCACGCTTTCGTGATGCGATTGAGGATCTAACCATATCCTTCAGAAATGCCCATGAAGAACCATATGCCTTCTTCCGAGACTTTGAGCTGTTTTGCAACAACCTTAGCCATCCTAGGGTTGGGCAGGATTACATTAGACTGAAGGCCACCCCATTTGCCTTAGGAGATAAGGCAGCACATTGGTTGAAGAACTTAGGGGTGATATGTACAACCTGGATGCAGTTCAAGGACTTATTTCTGAAGACATTCTACTCTCTCAGTAGGACTAACCAAATGAGAACAAAGATCGCCAGTTTCTCCCAAGGACTCAGTGAACCATTCCATGATGCCTGGGATAGGTTCAATGACCTAGTTCAGAAATGTCCCTGCCACGGCATTTCTAAGGCGATTTTAGTCCAGACCTTGTTCTATGGTTTAACCTGGAGATGCAGGGGTTAGTCAGTGCCGCTTGTGGAGGAAGCTATCTGAACAAGAACGAGAACGTTGTATGGAAGATCATAGAGCAGATGGCGGAAACCGGCAGGTCGCAGGCCACCAGGGCCTATCAGTTGTCTCCCTCAATCCTATCCAACGAGACAACCCGGAAAACTATAGCGGATCTGACCGAGGACCTCATTCCCAGCATGGGGATGATTGCTAATAAGTTAACCATGGTCGAGCAGATCCACAAGAGGGTCACTGACCTTGAGTCTCTCTCACGTCTCTCGAAGCAAGTGGAGGAACTTACTGAGAAGGTAGCTAAGATGAAGCTACCTGCCCCTTATGCACCACCCGCACCTGTGCACAGAGTCCATCTTGTACAGGAGCAGGCACCGGGACCTCAGAGCGGCTGGGTGGAGGATCAGACTTACACCCAGCAGGACCAGCATGCACCCCCACAAGTGGAGACCGGATACGAGGAGCCTCCGCAGGTGTTCGAGATCAACGGGTTGTGGTACAACCGTGACCTCGTCAGCAGACAGTCGGGGATGGGGAATGGTCAGCCTCACCGACCTGCCCCAGCTTACCAAGGAACCAGCTCCGTCCCCGCACCGCGCTTTGTTCAGTCCACGTCCGAACAAGGGTACCTGCCTCAGCAGCACCAGCAGCAGCAGCGCACATTTCAGCATGGGCCGACACAGTCCCACCAGCAGCAGCAGTATCGGCATGGCCAGCAGGGCCAGTACAGAACCTCGTCCGCAAGTCAACATCAAGCCCAGCCCACCGAATTGGAGTCCCTCACCTTGGCGATCCAGACCCTGTCTGATAGGGTCCAACAAATCCAGAATGACTATCTGGATATGAGAACTAATCTGAATCGTGTCTCTCATACCCAGGATCAAGAGATGGCGCCAAAGACCCTAATTCCCGCACAGGTTCAGGCCAACCTGAACAGCTTAAACCATGGCCAGAACCGACCTCGTGATCAGGTATATTATTCAGATAATTATTTATCTGAACATGAGATCCTTTCGTATGATAATGTGAATCATATGTCCCTCAAGAGCGGAAGGACCGTGACCATACCTGATCGGGCACGGGCACCGAAGGAAGGAGCCCCCAAGTCTCTACCTGAGGAGAACTTGGAGGTAGAAGAGGAGCAGCACCACCATCACCACCGGCAGAAGAAGAGGACGCCTGGGTCCTCGAAGCAGCAATCCCGCATCAGCAGAGAGTCTGACGGAACCGATGAAGAGCCCGCACCTCCATCTAAGGAGGACCGTCAAGAAGTCGCGGAAGACGCATCACCGGTTTCGCCTCAGCATTTTCCTTTTAGTCAGAGTCAGAGTCCGAGTTTGTTTAAGAGTCCGAGTCGTGTACAGAACTCAGTTCCAGATTTCAATGAAAACATTTCAGTTTCAGAACGTGAGTTGGAGTCAATAATCCCTTTCCCCCGAGCTCTCAAGTGTGGAAAGAAGAAAACTAAAAAAATCTAAAAAGATGTCCCTGAGATGGCAGAGTTCTGCAACAAACACATCAAGGTCACAATCCCCTTTGACAAGTACGTGGAAATGACTCTTGCATTTCAAAAATACCTTAAGGTGAGATGCACACCTAATAGAGTTAGCAGGAAGACCAAAAGCCGTGTTGAGAAACATGTTCTGTTAGTAGCCATGACTTGTGCAATAAAGAACTCGTTTCCAAGGAAACGAAGAGACATGGGTGCACATTATGTAGTGAGTCATGTTGATGAAATCGCGTTTGCACGCACTCTCCTAGACAACGGTTCCTCAATTAACTTAATGCCTACAGCCCTCTATGAGCAGCTTAATCTCGGGTCTCTTAGGAAATCTAGAGCCCTCCTGCAGTTCATTGATAAATCAACCAAGAGGTCCCAAGGAGAATAGAGGAATGTTGTGATCAAAGTTGAGGGCCAGGAATACATGGTGTACTTCACGGTCCTAGATATGAAAACCCCTCGTAATTGGAGAGACTCCCAGATCATCTTAGGCATGCCCTTCCTCAAGACAGCGGGGCCTTGTTTGATTACAAGATCGGGAAGATTCAGTTCCAAACTCCAGGCGGAGATGAGGAACTTGAGATGAAGCAGACCAGATGGCAGAGACCGGATTCTGAATCCAGCACCGAGTACTCTTCAACCGAATTAGACTGTGATTATGTAGACATAGTTGGGCCATGGAAACAGAACCCAGCCAGCACCGATGAGTCCCTCCCCTCCAGAGATGATCCCGTGCATGAATCAGTTTGCGAGGTCCTCAAAGATGAGTACAGCTCAAAACTTGCATCGCCCTACATCTTCGATGACTCAGAGGCCCAGCTGGGCCTGTCAGTCCTTACCTCTTTAGGACAATCGGAAGATGAGGATGACGAGTCGGACGCGGTTTTTGTCGATTGCATGGAGACCTTTGACGATCCGACTCCAGAGCCGAACAACTTGGTGCCAGTAATTACAAAGAAAGATCCAGCAACTTCCAACACCGAGTCAGATTCGATTGAGCCAGATTTCCTAGACGATCACACCATACCTGAGCTCAAGTCTTTACCCACAACACTGAAATACACCTTCCTTGCTGGTCAGGATAAGAAATATCCGATCATCATCAGTTCGCGATTGATCGAGGAGCAGGAATCTTGCTTGCTAAAGATCCTGGAGAAAAACTGCAAGGCAATAGGCTGGAGCATTTCCGATCTCCACGGGATAAATCCCGCTCTGTGTTCGCACACTATCTACTTGGAGAATGAAGCCAAACCCTCTCGTGAATTCCAACATCGTTTGAATCCAAACTTGCGAGAGGTAGTGAAGAAGGAGATAGAGAAATGGTACAACGTGGGTTTTATTTATCCCATCTCCGACTCAAAATGGGTGGCCCCGATCCATGTGGTTTCGAAAAAGTCGGGAATTCAGATGACCACCAACGAAGATGGAGAGGAGATCGTGACGCGAGTACCCACGTCATGGCGCATCTGTGTGGATTACAGACGCTTGAATGCCGCGACGAAGAAGGATCATTTCCCCCTGCCATTCATTGATCAGATCCTAGAGAGACTAGCGGGGAAAGAGTTCTTCTGTTTCTTGGATGGGTTCTCAGGCTACAATCAAGTAGCCATAGCTCCAGAGGACCAGGAAAAGACCACGTTCGCATGCCCCTTTGGTACCTATGCTTTCAGGCGCATGCCCTTTGGGTTATGCAATGCTCCAGGTACTTTCCAAAGGTGTATGATTGTTGTATTCACCGAAATGGTCGGCGAATTCCTGGAAGTCTTCATGGATGACTTCTCGGTCCACGACGATTCCTTCGATTCCTGTCTTAGGAGTCTGGATCGAGTCCTTAGACGATGTTGTGAGGTCAATCTGGTGCTCTCCTAGGAGAAAAGTCACTTCATGGTGACGGAGGGCATTGTGTTGGGGCACGTCATCTCCAAGAGAGGAATGGAGGTTGACCCTGCCAAGGTGGATGTGATCAGACGACTCCAGCCACCAACCAACGTCAAACAGTTGCGGTCGTTCCTCGGGCATGTCGGATTTTATCGGAGATTCAACAAGGATTTTTCTAAGATTGCCCGACTGCTAACTGAGCTTTTAGGCAAAGACATGGAGTTTGTTGTTGATCACAAATATCTTGAGGCCTTTAAGCTATTACAAGGAATGATTATGGATGCCTCGATCCTACAAGCCCCAGATTGGTCTCTACCTTTTGAGATCATGACGGATACCTCAGATTTTGTTGTTGGGGCTGTGTTAGGAGAGAGAAGGGATGGCGTCCTGTTTGCAATTCACTACGCAAGCAAAGTGCTTGATACCGCTCAACGTAACTATACATTTACGGAAAAGGAGATGCTTGCGGTAGTGTTTGCCTTGGATAAGTTCAGATCTCACTTAATTGGATCCAAGGTAATTGTGTTCACTGACCACACGGCACTGCGATACTTGATGGAGAAGAAGGACGCGAAGGTGCGTCTTCTTTGATGGATTTTGCTTATCCAGGAGTTTGATTTGGACATCCGTGATAAACCTGGAAAGAAGAACGTAGTAGCCGATCATCTCTCTCATCTCGAAAATCTTAATACTTCCGAGGATTCACCTATTCGAGACTCCTTCCCTGATGAGTCAATTTTTGTTGTCGACTCACTCCCATGGTATGCCAACATCGTGAACTATCTTGTCTCCAAGAAAGTTCCCGAAGATTGGCCCAAGAGCCACATTGACCGACTGAAGTTGGATGCTAGACACTACCATTGGGAGGATACGATCCTTTTCTTCGAAGGACCGGATTGTGTCTGGAGACGGTGTATTCCTCAGGAGGAATACCAGAGTGTCCTTTCTTTAAGCCACAGCTTGGAGGCATGAGGACACCACTCCGGGAAGAGGACCGCATGGAAGGTACTTCAGTGTGGCTTTTACTAGCCGACTCTGTTTCACGATGCTATCACCTTTGCGAAGTCGTGCCAAGTATGTCAGAGAATGGGAGGAACCATTGGTTCCAAGGATGAGATGCCTATGTAGCCTGTCATCATTTGTGATGTCTTTGACGCCTGGGGCATCGATTTCATGGGCCCATTCCCTGTTAGCCACGGATTCGAGTACATCCTTCTTGCGGTAGATTATCTATCCAGGTGGGTGGAGGCTATCCCGTCCGGAGCTGTAGACAGCAGGACTGTCTGTAAATTCATCAGAGAACACATAATCTCTAGGTTCAGGATCCCCAAAATGATGATATCAGACGGGGGTAGCCACTTTATAAATCGGGAGGTGAAGAAACTCCTGAAGGACTACGGCATCGAACACCGAGTCACGAGTCCTTACCACCCACAGACTAATGGTATGGCTGAGGTGTCGAATAGGGAGGTGAAAACTATATTGTAAAAGCTTGTCCGCCCAGATAGGAAGGACTGGTCTCAGATCTTGGATCAAGTCCTCTGGGCGTATAGGACAACTTACAAGACACCGTTAGGAACCTCCCCATTCCGAATGATATTCGGAAAGCCGTGCCATTTGCCCGCAGAACTAGTGCATAAATCAGAATGGGCAATCAATAAGGTCAACTGGAACACACACCTTGGACAGAAGCAGAGAGAAATGGATCTGAATGAGCTTGTGGAAGTCAGAAACCGCGCATATGACAACAGTTTGGTGTACAAGGACCAGGTGAAGCGTTGGCATGATAGATATATCAGACGAAAGACCTTTGTTCCTAGACAGAAGGTATGGTTGTTTAATGCTAGGCTGAAGATCTTCCAAGGCAAGTTGAAGTCCAAGTGGACAGGCTCATTTGTCGTCCGAACGGTGCATGATAGTGGATGTGTCAAGATCTCAAATCTCGCAGATGATGCACCGACATTCCTAGTGAATGGACAACAGTTGAAGCACTTCATCGAATCCAATGAGCAGTTAGTCCATGTTGAGGAGATTGTATTCATGCGCGAGACAGATTCAGTAGATACACCTCAAGCCGCATATGAGACCTTGCAGCAGTGAACTCTAGCCATCAACAGCATCTTGAAAGATTCAGACCGACTCACTTGTATATAACATCATTCCTGTACATTCTGTCCTTTTCCCCCCGCAATTCTAGTAACCCATCCCCGCCTCATTGATCACTATCTTGGACTATACTTAGGATGATCATATCCTAAGTATAGGGGGGATGAGCCACCTGAGTCTGTTCAATGTACATTCTCCAGATCACATCGGTCCTCATACTCACTCTTGTCCTATACTTAGGCTGACCAGAGCCTAAGTATGGGGGGGGGACCGATGCATGTCGTGTATATACTCCTCCATTTCTCCTCTTAACCCCGCTCGCCCCATTTTTGATCTTCTTCTACACTTAGGCTGCCAGAGCCTAAGTATAGGGGGGCGGAGCGTCTTCTATATTTTTTGTTATTTTAGCTCTCTTACGCTTAGCACGAGCTATGTCTTTTTCCTTCCTTTTCTTGCTCTGAGGACATAGCACACGCTAAGTATATGGGGCTTGTATATATTACATATATACTTTACCCATAGCTCGTACTTTCACGTATTTTCGCATATTTTTGTATATATTTTGCAATAATTACGAGTGGGTAAAATTTGAAAAAAAAAACTTTTTTATACTGTATAATCTGTATAATACTTATAAACTCTTGTAAATTGTTGTAACATAGGAGGTATACCAAAGTTTTGAAAAAAACAAACAAAACAAAAATATAGGCTTCTTATTTACTCTTGCATATTCTTGCATTCAAAAAAAAGAAAAAAAAGAAGAGTCTTGCATTTCATTCATCTACATAGCATGTCATCTGCATCTCTTCTGCATATCTTGCATATGCAAAGTGAAAAGCTAGTGGGTTCTGAACCAAGTTATGAGTAGATATTGAGGATGGACTTGAATTGACCTTATTCCACCTAATTTCAGAGGAACCTTATAGGAACTCGAGTTAATATTTCTCAGGTCAAGTGACTTAATTCTTTGAGTCCGCAAGTCTATGTTCACATGTCATCTTGATTAATCTAAGTAGAATATCTCGTGCACACGCATGATTCTTTTAGACACTGACCTAACTTGGACAAGCATAATGCATGTAGCTCTTCATTGATGAGGTGCTGAGGAGGTAGAATCCTTTAGCTTGGAGTAGCACACGGGTGGAAACATCCGTCCTCCTCTAGGGAGGGTAGTGCATCTCAACCTAGTCTGGTGGTGTTGACATCTAAGGACGGGATGTTGTGGGTAGCAATAATGCTTCAAAAGAGGGATAGTCTACTGGCTCAAGAGGAAAAACTCCTGATGTACATGCTGCACCTTGTATATAGTTCAAAAAAAAGAAAAGAAAAAAAGCAAAAAAATGCAAGAACTCCAAAAAAATCAGACAGGTCCAAGTGAAAATATAATACCTTGTGGAGTATGTATATTAGAAAAGAAAATGCAGCTGGATGACTTGGCTACACTGGTCAGGCATCCCGGGATAGGTAGCTACATAGGCTACCGTCCATTCTTTTCTCCACCCCCTCCTCTTGAGCTGGTCGCACTTGAACTTAATAGGGAATACCCCGCTCCTCGAGGAAAGAGTTACTGGACTGGGTTATTTGAGTTACCTTGTTAGAGGATGCTGGTTTTGAGCCATTTCTGATGTGGAGAGCTATTTTACACTTACACAGTACAAGTAAGAATCATAGTCATCAGAAATTTACATTTGAGGATTTGTTCTGACCTGACTATTGAGGCGTCTTGAATAGAAGACTTGTGGAACTTGAAGTCTGTTAGGTCTTAAGTTCAGGTCCCAATGAGGTTCCGCCACACAATTAATCCAAAGATCGAGTCAAGCTCCATTTTCAACTTTTGTTCATGACCTTGGTATGGAACCCAAAATCATTTTACTCTTGCATTTCATTTTAGTTGCTCGGGGACGAGCAAGGTTTAAGTATAGGGGGTTGATGAATATGTGATTCATCACTCTAAAAGTTGAAAATATAGCTTTGTTCCCGAGTAATTAGATGCATATTTCTACTTATATTGCATAATTAGCAATCATTCATGCATTCATAATATATGCATTTTAGCACTCATATTCGCATTAAATAAGAAGCCAATTCCACTTGTAAAATATCCACCTATTATCTCCTCAAGAATAAAACACCTTATGATATCTACACCATTAGCTAATAATATAGGGAACAAGGTCAGAGATCTGTTTTGTAAAACACCCAATAAAGACCTAGAATCCCTGGTCCTTAGAAGGCCCATAGTTCTGTTGGACATGCGAGCCCACGACGAGCCATTATACAATAAATGTTATTGCAATTCACTCCTTAATCTGAAATAAAGAGTACATAATTTGCATAATAGGTCCCTTAGTACAATTAAGGTTATGTACCATGGCCATCTTAATGATCATACAGCTGTTGGTTCAATTATTGAATCATAGAGGCAAGTGCTTAGATGAATATCTAATGAGTTAGATTGAGGACTCATCAAGCACCGTCAAATGATTATTAAGAGATGATCTCCAGCCTGAGTAGGAGATGGCAATCCTTTCTCAGTTAGGCTGATATCTGACCGACCACTTGATGCAGGTCCTCTGCATAGGAATAGTGATTCAGAGGTGTCAGATTAGTTAGGTTAAAGAGTTGGCTTAACGAGATCGAGATAACCAAAGTCCTATATCGTATGTTGTCATGATATAGGCACACATCCTCTGACCGGAGACAAATGTTTTACTATATGTCTGAGTATGTACATTTGGCAGACCAATAGGTTGATGACGTAATCAAGGTCTATACACCGGCACGCTGGTGTGCATATAAGGGCATATGAGTAATACGATCTCTCAAAGGGATAATACAGGTTCAGTTACTGAACAGGAAGACATGAGCTCACTCATGAGATATTGGGAAGAATCAAATTCCATGCGCATGGTCGTCTCGCTTTGGAAGCTTGACTGAATTTGTAGGTTTGATATATACTTTTGGAAAGTATATGATCAAGACCTAGGTATGATATATGCTTTTGGAAAGTATATGATCGATATCGACTCCCAATGATCGAATGAGAAACTTACTGATAAAACCCTGAAGTAGATAGTGTAAAGTTGATCTAATACTTCGGGTTTATTCTGAGTCTTCCATTATGCAGGATGTACATGTATTGGGAATACCTGAGGGTGATGTGATCATAAACGATTGTATAACCATGATGCTTCCATTCCTAGGGAGTGATGAAACTGGTCTGGATTTTAGTGACTCCTCTCAGTAGAGAAGTTATCTAATCTTAGTCCAAATGTTGGACATTGATCTGAATGTGATTCATATGTAATGAAAAGATTAGATTTGCGGTCTTGATTTAATCAAGCATCTATGTGAGGCTCGAGATATGGATTTGAGATGTGATCTCAATATCCAAGTCACTATACGTGGAACAATACAATCGCCCTTTCCTTATCTCCAAGTATTCGCGGAGAAAGTGCATTATCCTTGAAAGAGTTCATGGATATTTCTGTTGTTGATATATATATATATATATCCGAGCATTAAGAAAATGGATAATTAAATGTGATTTAATTATCATGAATAATATGAATTTGATTCATATTATAAGGAGAGTTATCTTAGATAATTAAATATGATTTGATTATCAAAGATGAAAATAATGTGAATGTGATTCATATTATTTGAGCACATGAGAATGAGTTATCCAATATAATTAAATGAGATTTAATTATTATGGATAAGAATAATGTGGATAGTAATATCCAATTATTCATAATATATTATAAATGTGATTTATAATGTATTAGAGAGATCTAATTATAATTTATATTTGTTGATTAATTATTAATGTGTATTGGATACACATTGTCTAATTAATTGATAATATAAATTATATGTTGTTTTGGGTTGTGAATGTGATTCACAATTTTCCAATGTCAAGATTGCAATATTCTCAAATATAATTGTGAATTATTTTTTATGAATAAAATCCCAACAAAAAGTTGTTGGAAATAAATAATGGAGAATATCAAGGAGGCATGCAATCTCATGGATTTCCATGAGATTGCCCTCCATATGGAAAGGGTGGGCGGCACCCAATTCCTAATAGGAATGGGTGGCCGTCCACATGGATTGTACATGGAGATGTAATCTCCATGTATATTCTCTCCTTATTTATTGGTTTAATTTAGGATTGATTTGTATTTGATTTTGTCAAATATATTTTAATCTAAATTAAATTACAAGTTGTCGGCTTTTACCAACAACAATCTTGACCATTGGATTGACATAAATCAATCTCATCCATTGATTTTATATGTCCCATGGATTGAGATCCATGGATCCCAAAACCCTATAAATAGAGAGGCATACCATGCTCTCTCTTCACACATAATGCTTGAGAAGCACATCTCTCTCTCTCTCTTTCTCTCTACACGTCTACTCTCTCTCCCTCTCATGGTCGTCCACCATGGATGACCTAGAGAGAAGTCTCCATTGCTGCAGTGTCGTCGTTATGCTGCCCGATCGTCTGCTCGTGGATCTCCGTCTACTTCGGTGTGTCTTGCTCGTGAAGAAGATGTCGGATCTAGTGTGTCGAGATCAGGAGATCCGCCGCTTGGATCATCAGCATGGATTGCGAGAAGCACGCGGTTCGTCCCCGCGCTCGCAAGCGTCTCCTCCGTCGGATCAGACTTGAGACAGGAGGTCTCTTCGTTTAGAGACTTGATCGCAACCACGCTTCAAGAGATAATCCTATTACTTGTTTGTGGTTTAGACGAGACGATCCGAGAAGTGTTCTTGGATCATGTGGTTTCGTCATATGAAAATTTTTTAAATTCTACTGCATCGAGCAACTAGTGCGACTAGTCACTCCTCGTCGTATTCGATACGATGCTCAAGAACCATGTGATTGTCAATTAGTGAAATTAATTTTTAATTTCATGAAATAATTATGGAAAATATTTGAGAAATATTGGATGATGATTATTTCCTTAATTGACTTGGCCTCAACCAATAATTGATTAGATTTGATCTAGATCAAAATTGGAAACACAATCATCAAACTCCTTGCTTGAATAGGATTGGAATTTGTCTAGCAAATTTCCTTATAATCAAAAATGTTTTGATTATTACTATATGGTATAATTTCGGTTGATGAATCGATGATCATCTCAAGTATAAAGTGATTGACTCGACATTATTTTTTCCCGAGGCGGATATGGTGTCTAGTCGGGGATCGCTGGGGTAGCGGGTTGCAACGTATGCGGTCCGTCCCACTCCCGCCGGTACTGGCCATGACAGCGGGTAGGGAACGAATGATGCTTGAGAGATCATGATGTATTTTTCTAATTATTAAAATTCGAGTTAATACGTATTTTGAGATAATACCATATATTCAAGTAAAATCGAGTTTGTTGATTGAATTGGATTGAAAATTAATTTAATATGATTAAGTTAATTATATCCAATTAAGAACACTCTATAATGAATAGAGTTATTTTTTCCCTTGGAAGAATTAATCGTAATGAATATGATTCATAATGATTAATTAGAATTTGAATATGATATGGAGGATCACATAAGTGACATCCATGGTCTCCCGTCAAGGCGAAGGGTTCTGTCGCCAGATATTGTATGTAGGAGACGCCTGTCCGAAGTGACAGCTCCTGCATACGATCCATTTGGATCGGTCTTGTCGCTTCTCGAAAGAGTAAGGACGTATGCGTAGTGACCCCAATATCGGGTCCTCATATTATTGGAGCGATATTGGATTGCGCATAGCGAGTTGTATTCATGTTGACGGTTGGTTCAATTAATGACGGGTCAACATCACCTTAGGGGTGGTGGGCCCGGGTATTAAAGACCGAATTGGGAGATGCAAGGCGGAATGTGTTCCCGCTTCTTTTTATCCGAGTTGCAGGTTCTCATATTATTGGGATGTAACAAAGATAAGGAAGGAGATCCCGGATCTTACTTGAGATATAATGGTAAGTATATCTCTTACATTGAAAGTGATTAAGGGAATGAACTTTCATTATTGACATGGCAAGACAACTTTGATATAAAAAAAATTCCTAAATCAAAGTAAAATTTGTATATATAATATATACACTTATGCAAATTTCTTATTTCAGATAATCCTTCATTAAACCCACTCAATGTTATACTCAATAATAACCAGTAGAATATCATGGATTGGACCTATGATCCAGATATTGTACTTGCAATTGGACACATAATGTATGTGGTTGCAATGTGCAAGTTTCCTCATAATAATGAGGAATGATGATTAAATAAGACAATAGGTCTAAAACCCTAGGGTTTGTATGTCTCTATAAGTCTTGATCTCATCGAATGTACTTCTGAAGTGACATGTTGTTAATGATCGTAATTATCAAATAATCCTCATAAAAATCTAAGAAGATGTTCTGGCATACATATGTGCTCTCTACATATAATCATGAATGACATGGTTCTCTGCATTATGCAGAATGGTGGCTCTATAGGAGATGATGTATTCAAATTGTTTGAGTACCTACCTGAACCTAAGTTTTAAGAGTTTAAATGGATGTAGAGACGATGAGTGTCATCATTCTACTATCTATACTCTAGTCATTCATGAAGCTTCATAATATTCATATTGTATGAATTGAATGAAGCATGAACTCTTATAGTGAAATTTTTGATTTTAACATAAGAGACATTGGTCTTAAGCAATGGTTGCTTATAGATAAAGGGAGCGCAGTGGAAGCATGGGTTGGACCCAAGTACGAAGGAAAGTCAAAGAGTTGACTGTACTTCTATGATTTCCATGTGACATCCAAAGAGTTGGGTGAATGCCAATACTGCAATAAGTTGATGTGTTGATAGTATGACTATCAAATCTATCTAAAATCCTTAGAGAAGGAATCGAATAGTGCATCGGAATAACCTACATATAATCATTGAAATTGACTTACTTATTTGATAAGATAAAGTCTAATAATTATATCTCAACTTTCTAATGACACTTGCAATTGGTTGCATCTGTATAAGAATAATTTGATCTTAAGGTTTAATGATCATCATGTTGGAAGTGATACAATTGTTGCAACAATTTCCATTAGATCAATAGACTTCATATTTTCTGTGGGAGCCCTTAGTCCTAGAGAATGTCTCTGTAACCTGGATATTAAAATACACTCAGTTCATTTCTAAATGTAGGGAATAAGCATGAATTCTGGAATAGACCTATCATAAAGAGTTATGATGGGGATATTTTAGATAGTAATCTAACATCTAGTGGACTCCACTAAATTAGAAAATTAATGAATGGTTCATTAAGATTTCTAATACTGAAAATTAAACATTTAAAGATCAATAGGAGGATAAAGATCATTTGACAATGATCTGACAAAATGTTTTGGACATATGTCTGTTGATGAGATCAATGGACAAGTAAGAGATGAAACTTTAGAATGTCTAAAATTTCAAAACTTGCATACTTATGAATATTGTATTCAAAGTAAAATGTCCAATACACCATTCTTTGGGAAAGATGTAAGATGTCAAGGTATTCAGGATCTCATACATATTGATGTATGCGAATCATCTATATCATAGTAAACATTATGGATATGTGATATCTATTGATGATTATTTGTGATATGAGACTTCTTCTCTTCACTTAGAAACCTTTGAAATGTTCAAAGATTTCACAATTTTGGTTTAGAATCAAAGTTTGAAGGAAGATTAAATGAATTTGATCTAATCTAGGTAGTCAGTACCTAAGATGAATTCATAAAATACCTTATAGAGATATGAATATCATTTCTATCTCACCCCTCCTAATGAACCTTAACTCAATAGAGTTGTAGGGAGATACAATTGATCATGTGTGACATGATTTGATCAATGATTAATCTTAGCATAATTATCTCTTAGTTTCCAGGTATATGCATATGTGGTAGAGACTACATTATATACTTAATAAGATTCCATGCAAGTAAGCTAGAATTGAGCACTAGAGAGTGCCACTTCATTAGGAAAATAAAGGATGGTATTGGATACCTACTTTATGACCTTGAGATTCTTAAAATATCTCATCTCTGAGTATATGATTCTTAGAGGTTGAGACTCTTGAGAATCAAGATGAAAATGAAGTGTAGGAACTCATTTAATCTTGAGAAGATAATGAGGCTCCTGAGATCGGAAACTAAAATAGAGAATTAAAGATGAAACACTAATGCTTCTTCAAATAAGTTTGAGGATGTATTCCATGTGTCAATTAAATCTGACAATGATCTAACTTCATATGATGAAGCTTCTAAACATCATGACATGGAAAGATGGATGTTAGCAATAAAAGTCTAATGTAGACTTCATATACAAGTCTTGTATATGGACCCTCGAGGATCCACCTATAAGGGTCAGACCCATTAAGGTGTAAATGGATCTTCAAGAGAAAGAGGGAACCTGATGAGAAGGTAGAGACCTTCAAAGCACGGTTCGTAGCCATGAGCTACACACCGAAGAGAAGACATCGCTTGCGATGAGACTTGCTCTCCAGTGACCTTGCTTTAACCCATCAGAATATTGCTAACTGTAGCTACACAACTTGACTATGACATCTTCATGATGTGAGTCAAGATTGCATTCCTCTATGAATACCTCTCTGAGGATATTCTTATGAAGTAGCCCCAGGGCTTCATGGTTGAGGAAAGCAAGGTGTGCAAGCTAAAGAACTCCATCTTTGGATTCAAATAAGCTTCCTGTAGTTGGAACATAAGATTTGATGAAATTATAAATGTTATGATTTCAGATAAAATCTTGATGAACCATGTGAAGCTTAGTGGGAGTGCCATTGTGTTCATCGTGCTAAATGTAGATGTTATTCTAATCATTTAGAATGATATAAGAATAATAATAAGTGTTTTATAATTTGGTTGTTTCATACCTTGAGATACGATCTCAAGGATACCTCTTAGATCTTAATTCTGAAGTCGTTCAGAAGCAAAGAGAAGAGGGTATTGGGACTGTCGCACTAGTAGTACACCTTGGACTTATTCCATTTTTCTGGAAATTTCCAAGAAAAGATTCCTTCCCTTAAGATGTGGTAGTGACATGTCTAAAGGGATAGCACCTCAAAGAGTTGAGGAAGTGAATGCTAGAACTGCTTGCACTTGTGCATCAATTACGAGAAGCTGAAGTATATGCTAGATGTGTACAAAAGTGCAGTGGGAGTAGTAAACTGTTACTAATCCTACTCTGGAAATAAAACACTTGGTTGCAGTAATAACAATATCTTTAAAGATGATGAAACTTAGAGATAGTGATCTCAAAGTATTATCTTCAAAAGTTAAGACCTCGTAGATAGTAATCTATAAGGGTCTTAACTGTAGATACCTTAGGAGATAGAGATCTCCAGGAATGAAGGTATTCTAATAAGGATTATGGGAATAGTGGTTATGATAATTAATAAGATGTAGTATCAAGGACACTATAACCGACAAAAATTGAGTATTGGTTGCATAGGATGCAACATTCGCATTGGATGCGGGCACTGTTACTAGGAGATGTGCAAGTGCCGTAAAAGGACTTGGCGTAGTTTCTTGGGAACAGAGTGACTGATCAGCTTACCTAGCTATTTTCTAAATAGCCTATGATTGTCACATGAGTGTGGGTTTAAATGATTAGCCCATTAATGGCTCTTTGGGCTAGTGGGAGATTGTTGGATATGCGAGCCCACGGTGAGCTATTATGCAATAAATGTTATTGCAATTCACTCCTTAATCAGAAATAAAGAGTACATAATTTGCATAATAGGTCCCTTAGTATAATTAGGGTTATGTACCATGGCAATCTTAATGATCATACAGCTGTTGATTCAATTATTGAATCATAGAGGTTGGTTCTTAGATGAATATCTAATGAGTTAGATTGAGGACTCATCAAGCACCGTCAAATGATTATTAAGAGATGATCTCCAGCCTGAGTAGGAGATGGCAATCCTTTCTCAGTTAGGCTGGTATCTGACTGACCTCTTGATGCAGGTCCTCTGCATAGGAATAGTGATTCGGAGGTGTCAGATTAGTTAGGTTAAAGAGTTGACTTAACGAGATCGAGATAACCAAAGTCCTATATCGAATGTTGTCATGATATGGGCACACATCCTCTGACCGGAGACAAATGTGTTACTATATGTCTGAGTATGTACATTTGGCAGACCAATAGGTTGATGACCTAATCAAGGTCTATACAACGACGCGCTGGTGTGCATATAAGGGCATATGAGTAATACAATCTCTCAAAGGGATCATACAGGTTCAGTTACTGAACCGGAAGACATGAGCTCACTCATGAGATATTGGGAAGAATCAAATTCCATGCGCATGGTCGTCTCGCTTTGGATGCTTGACTGAATTTGTAGGTTTGATATATACTTTTGGAATGTATATGATCAAGACCTAGGTATGATATATGTTTTTGGAAAATATATGATCGTTACCGACTCCCAATGATCGAATGAGAAACTTACTGATAAAACCCTGAAGTAGATAGTGTAAAGTTGATCTAATACTTCGGGTTTATTCTGAGTCTTCCAGTATACAGGATGTACAGGTATTGGGAATACATGAGGGTGATGTGATCATAAACGATTGTATAACCATGACGCTTCCATTCCTAGGGAGTGATGAAACGGGTCTGGATTTTAGTGACTCCTCTTAGTAGAGAAGTGATCTAATCTTAGTCCAAATGTTGGACATTGATCTGAATGTGATTCAGATGTAATGAAAAGATTAGATTTGCGGTCTTGATTTAATCAAGCATCTATGTGAGGCCCGAGATCTGGATTTTATATGTGATCTCAATATCCAAGTCACTATACGTTGAACAATACAATCGCCCTGTCCTTATCTCCAAGTATTGGCGGAGAAAGCGCATTATCCTTGAAAGAGTTCATGGATAATTCTGTTGTTGATATATGTATCCGAACATTGAGAAAATGGATAATTAAATGTGATTTAATTATCATGAATAATATTAATTTGATTCATATTATAAGGAGAGTTATCTTAGATAATTAAATATGATTTGATTATCAAAGATGAAAGTAATGTGAATGTGATTCATATTATTTGAGCACATGAGAATGAGTTATCCAATATAATTAAATGAGATTTAATTACTATGGATAAAAATAATGTGGATAGTAATATCCAATTATTCATAATATATTGTAAATGTGATTTATAATGTATTAGAGAGATCTAATTATAATTTATATTTGTTGATTAATTATTAATGTGTATTGGATACACATTGTCTAATTAATTGATAATATAAATTATATGTTGTTTTGGGTTGTGAATGTGATTCACAATTTTCCAATGTCAAGATTGCAATATTCTCAAATATAACTGTGAATTATTTTTGATGAATAAAATTCCAACAAAAGGTTGTTGGAAATAAATAATGGAGAATATCAAGGAGGCATGCAATCTCATGGATTTCCATGAGATTGCCCTCCATATGGAAAGGGTGGGCGGCACCCAATTCCTAATAGGAATGGGTGGCCGTCCACATGGAATGTACATGGAGATGTAATCTCCATGTATATTCTCTCCTTATTTATTGGTTTAATTTAGGATTGATTTGTATTTGATTTTGTCAAATATATTTTAATCTAAATTAAATTACAAGTTGTTGTCTTTTACCAACAACAATCTTGACCCTTGTATTGACATAAATCAATCTCATCTATTGATTTTATATATCCCATGGATTGAGATCCATGGATCCCAAAACCCTATAAATAGAGAGGCATACCATGCTCTCTCTTCACACATAATGCTTGAGAAGCACATCTCTCTCTCTCTCTTTCTCTCTACACGTCTACTCTCTCTCCCTCTCATGGTCGTCCACCATGGACAACCTAGAGAGAAGTCTCCATTACCGCAGCGTCGTCGTTATGCTGCCCGATTGTCTGCTCGTGGATCTCCATCTACTTCGGTGCGCCTCGCTCGTGAAGAAGATGTCGGATCTCGTGTGTCGAGATTAGGAGATCCGCCGCTTGGATCATCAACATGGATTGCGAGAAGCACGCGGTTCATCCCCGCGCTCGCAAGCGTCTCCTCCGTCGGATCGGACTTGAGACAGGAGGTCTCTTCGTTTAGAGACTTGATCGCAACCACGCTTCAAGAGGTAATCCTATTACTTGTTTGTGGTTTAGACGAGACGATCCGAGAAGTGTTCCTGGATCATGTGGTTTCGTCGTATGAAAATTTTTTAAATTCCACTACATCGAGCTACTAGTGCGACTAGTCGCTCCTCGTCGTATTCGATACGACGCTCACGCTTCCGTGATGCGCTTGAAGATCTAACCATATCCTTCAAGTTCCCTTGTACCAACCCCAAATTCGGTCTACTCACCTTCGGATGAATACACATACATAGACCTTTAAAATGAGACTAGTTTCATTCAATTCGGAGCTCGTAGAAAAAAGTTGGGTTTTTGGACCTCTATGTATACTATATCTGTGCATATTTGTATTTCTGTATTTTTGTATCATATTTGACCTCATCTCCATTTTTGGTCAACATGAAACTTGTAGATCTCATCAAGATCTACAACTTTCATGTTTTGAGTTTTTCCAAATTCGGCCTTCTTCTCTCTCTAATTTCATTTCTCGTCTCAACGACTCACAGCTAGCCATGTAGCGCCCTCTGATTGCGCCACGCGGCCCGCTCTCCTTGCAGCATCCGCCAGCGACCTCAGCCGTCAGATCTCCTCCTAACATCCAACGGCTCCAAGCTCTCCATGCCCGCTTCTTTTCCTAACCATCAGATCATCCCCAAGATTTGATCATGACCGCACGTATCCGCATTTTCCTGCTCATGCCACGTGTCAGGACCTCCACCATCAGATCTTCGTTTGGAGCTGAAATCTCGACCTTACATTCCCGTCGTGTTTTCAGCCACTCGATCTGCACCTCCATCATATCGCGGTCGTCCGCTCGTGCTTTGCCCATAAAGCAGCACGTGGCATCATTTTGGCCCTCCGATCGTGCCACCCCCGATCTAATCTTAGATCGTCTCTTCGCGCATCGCTCCCCACCGTTGGATCACAAGATCCAATGGCCAAGACATCGTCGTCAACCTCTGAATGCCCTGCACCCACGTTCTCCACCGTGCGCAAGGGGCCGCCCCCTTTCTATTCTCGGCTCCACGCCAGCCACCTTCTCCGACCACTGACGCCACCAAGATGGAGGCCACTCTTCCCTCATCCTCGCCAGCTCCCTCGCTCTTCACGACTACCACCAGAGTCGCCCCACGACGTCCACGAACACCACCTTCTAGCTACCCCTGTCGTCACCCTCGTCCTATAAATCACCCGCCTTTAACCACTGTCACCTCCATCCGCCATTCCAGAGAAATTCCCTGAGCTCTGACCTTCGATTTGGTGACAGCAATTCATTGAGACGTTGAGCGAAGAAAGGGTTTCTTCTCCGGCGAGATCCACGACCCACTCTGCTGTGCTGCAGCTACCTCCGTGAGCTGCTCGAGCTCAGGCCTCCTACCGACCTTCGAGCGAAGACACGGAAGCTTCCCCGGAGCTTCTAATCCCAGGTAGGATCATCCATCGATCCTCTGATCTTCTCCTTAGTTTCTCCTTTGTTTTCTTCGATTAAATTCGCCCTCCACAATCATCTTCTCACTCCACCGTCCTCCCTCCGAGCTCCGCGACGGAGCACTGATTCTCGCGTTATCCTTAGCTTCGTCAAATGCAGCATTTCACCTTCGCTCGATCCTAGCTCTGCCACCTCGGCGGAGCTCGCTCACCGGCCATCCCCACTCCTCCATTGGCCTCGCATCTCGCTCCGCATCACTCCACGGAAACCACACAAGCTTCGGCTATCTGCTAACGTACTGCAGGTTCTCCCTCATCAATTGGTCAGAGGTTCGTCAAAGCTGCACTTGAGCTCCTCCTCCATAGCGTTCCAGGGCGTCTCCTCCACTTTTAAGATCACCGGGCATGTCGCCAGCCATCAACGAATCTTCCAGGCTTCCTCAGAACCTACAACAGCCTTCATCGACGACGGGAGGGCAGGGCGGCGCTAGCCCAGCATCGCCGGAGCCCAGCCTCCTCCGCCGCAGGAGGCGGAGGACCGTTGGGAACGAAGTCCAGCCGCCGCACGATCCTCTTGATCAAACGGCTAAGAGCCATCCACGTCACCTCGCGGAGCAGCCGTAGGATCAGGCGGATCCCACACATCTGATCACGCCACGTCGCCAATCACCAGAGCAGCGAAGGGCCATTGGATTTATCTTGATCCACCGGCTATAGATCGACCACGCAGCCATCTTCATCGAGCGTCAACGACCGTTGGATCCTCTTCGATCTAACGGTTGTTGATCATCCACGTATTCGTCTGATCGGAGCCAACAGCAACCGTCGATCTTCACCAGATCGCACGGTCCAGAGCACCCCACGTTGCCCGATCCGAGCCTCCTCCCCGACCATTAGGCTCGGATCCCCGAAGCTAGCCGATCCGCCTTCCGAGCCAACACCCGAACCTCCAGAGTCACCCGAGCCTCGTCCCGAGCCTCTGAAGTTCTCCGATCCTGAGGACCCCACGAGATCTGCACGTACGTCCTAGGCCAATTGCATCGAGGCCCTGAAGATTTTTCAATATTGCACTTCAGTCCCTACCAGAGATTCCACGCGAGGAGCACGTGATCCGTGGAGAAATTTGCATCCACCCCCCTGCATTATAGGTAATTGCATAAAAGTCCTTGTCAGCATATTTTATTTCCAGCAATTTAAATTTATGTAATTGCATTTATACCCATGTCCTTGCACGCATATTTAGGGATTCATATTAAGTCAGTTTTGAGTTTGAAAAATTGCATTATGTAGATTACATTGTCCTCCTTATTATGTGACACGTGGCATATTTTTGTAATATCAGTAGAATTTTCTATTAATTAATTTGTTCATTTTTGTTATATTTTGCCCAATTTCACCTCTTAATTAATACTAATTTCTCTGTGACTCCAAAAATTCCTAAAAAATCACATTAGATCTAGGATAATTAGCTTTACCTTGCATAAAAATTTCATCTCAATTGCAGGCATTTTGAGGCCTAAATAATTCATTTGGTGAATTCCTTAATTTATTTTTAATAGGTCCATTTCACATCAAAATTAAGGTTTGATAATTTTCCTGGATTTCTCATCTTTAGATTTATCTAGGATAATTTTTATTCTCAAAAATATTGTCATTTGATAATTATTAAAATTAATTTAGTGAAAATCACCCTGCATTCATTTTTTAATTCACAGTAATTTAATTTAGTGTCAGAAAATTCTAAAAAATTAGGGTCGTCTACTTTCATCCCATTTCATCATCTAGCCATGTTTCATAATTTTTGGACTTAATTTGAACACTTATCTGATTTAACTTGTAATTTGGCCTGATTTTGCATGTGTCTTGCATAAAAAAATGAAAAAGACCAAAAATATTTCCTCTAAAAATCAAACCTTGGAAATTTGCTTCGAATCTACCTAAGGAGACAGCTGCCTCCCTGAGTTCGACCTTGGACTTCCAACCAAGTAAAAAATTCATCGCTCGAAATTAATTTGTATATAATTGAAAGTGGTTTTTGATTTGCCCTCATTATCCGGCTGCAATGAACATTAGTAATTAATTTGAACATTAATTTGCTCGAATTAATAAGGGTAGTGGGAGTGTTATCAGGTACCCATTGAGGAATACATTATTGAATTCCATCTTTCAAATGTAATAGTCAAGTTGTGTATTATAGTTAGCAATTTCCTAATGGGCGTATGCATGATCGTGGGAGAGTAAGTCTTATCGTAAGCGATGTCTTCTTTCTTTGTGTGGATTTGGGCTATGAGCCATGCTTTAAAGGTCTCTACCTTCCCATCAGGTTTCCACTTTCTCTTGAAGATCCATTTACACCCAATGAGTATAACACCTACAGGTGGATCCTCGAGGGTTCATACACAACACTTGTGCATGAAGTCTACTTTAGATTTTATTGATACATTTCTCTGTGTCATGATACCTAAAAGCTTCATCATATGAAGTATGATCATTGTCATACTTCTCTGACACTTGGAATTCGTACCCTCTAGGTGGTCTTACCACCCACAAACTAATTTGAAAAGGTATGAGTGTTTCATCTATTATCCTTTTAGTTTCCGATTTTAGGAACCTCATTATAGAGTCCCTATACTTTATTTTTATATTGACTCTTAAGGAAGTCATCATCTAAGAATCATATCCCTAGAGATGAAATCTTGAAAATCCTATAGTCATAAGGTAGGTATCTGATGTTGTCCTTTACATACCAAATGAAGTATCACTCTCTAGTGTTGGATTCCAGCTTACTTGCATCCATGTCTCTGTCATGGATGAAGCAACCCTAAATCCTCAAGTATCTAACACTGGTCTTGATTCCAAATCGTAGCTCATGGTGGGTTTTGGGTATAGATTTGCTTGGAATTTTATTAAGAATATATATTTCAACCTCTACAACATATACCCAGAAACTAAGAGGTAATTATGCTAATAATCATCATTGATCAGATCATGTCAAAACATGATCTAGATGCATCTCCCTATAACCCCATTGAGCTGAGGTGTATTAGGAGGAGTGAGACAGGAACAATATTCCTTTCTCTGTAAGGTATTCATTAAATTCATCTAATAAATATTGGCTACACTAGGTAGATTGAATTTTATCCATCTTCCTTTTAACTTTGGTTTTTAATCAAAATTGTGAAATCTTTGAACATTTCAAAGTTTTCTAATGTGTAAGGAAGAAATCTTATACCAAAAATGATCATTAATAGATATAACGTATCATTAATGTTCATTTTGATATATATTGTCTACATACATCAATATGTATGAGGTCTTGAATATTTTTGCATCTTACCCATTCTCATAGAAGGGTGCCTTGGACATTCTACTCTAAATACAGTATTCATAAGTATGTAAGCTTTGAACTTTCAAACAATCTAAAGTTTTATCTCTTACTAGTCTATTGATTTTATCAATATACTTATGTACTAATCTTAATGTCATATCATTGTCAATTGATCTTCATCCTCCTTTTGATCATTTAAGGTTTAATTTCCAGTACGAGAAATGTCAATGAACAATTCATTAAAATTTTAATTTTGTAGAGTCCTCTAGATGTTAGACTACTATCTAAAATATATCCATCATAACTCTTTGTGATAGGTTTATCTCATAATGTATGTATGTTTTCAATAAATTTAGAAATAAACAATGAATCTATTCTAATATCTAGGTCATAGAGACATTCTGTAAGACTAAGAGCTCTCTCAATGGAAAAAAATAGTCTATCTACCCAATGGAGATTGTTTAAACAATTGCATCAAATCCCATATTGATGACTATTAACCTTAAGATCAAATTTTCTAGTCTTTTAAAACATGTGCAATCAATTGCAAGTGCTAGCAGAAGAATGAAATACAATTATCTGACTTTAATATTATCCAATAAGTAATTTGATTTCAATGATGAGCTGTAGATGTAGGATATGTCGATGCACTATCTGGGTCATTCTCTAAGGATTCTAGATAGTCTGGATAGTCATATTTTCAATATATTGGCGTGTTGCAGTATTGACATTCATCCAACTCTTTGGATGTGATAAGTGTGGAAGTCACAAAAGTACAGTCAACTCGTTGACTCTCCTTCTTACGGGTTGGAACCATGCTTATACTGTGCTTCCTTTAACGCTTAAACTATAACTTGTGTGATCACAATACCAATAGAGGGGGTGAATAATTTTGGATATGTAATCCAACGATGAACTATTATGTAATAAAAGTTATTGCATATCATTCTTTAATCTGAAATGAAGAATAACATATTTTCACAATAGATCCCTTAGTACAATTAGAGTTATGTACCATGACCATCTTGATATCATACAGTTGTTTATCCAAAGGTTAGATCATATATGTTGGTGTATGGTTGAATATGTAAAGAGTTAGATTGAGGATTCAACCACAACATCAAGTGATTAACAAGAAGGAATCTCCAGCTTGACAATCCTTACTCCAAATGATGATATCCGACTGACCTCTTAATGCAGGTTCTCTGCATAGGAACAGAGATTCGAAGGTGTTGGATTGAGTTAGGTCAAAGAGTTGACTTAATAAAATCGAGATAACTAAGACCTATGTCATAATAATGTATAGGCTTGCATCATCTAACCGAAGACACGTGTATTACTATATGTCTAAGTATGTATATTAAGCAGACCATTAGGTTGATCACTTAATTAAGGTGTATATACCGGTGAACTGGTGTGCATACGAGGGTATAATGAGTAATACAATTTTTTAAAGGTATCATAAGTTTATTACTGAACCGGAAGGGGATAAGTCAAATTCCAATGTTGGTCGTCTTATTTTAGAAATAAGATAGGATTTGCCGGGATGATATATGCTATTAGAAAGCATATGATTGATACCAACTCTTAATGATAAAATGGTAAACCTGATGATAAAACCTTGAAGGAGACGGTTCAAATAAGATCATAACTTTCGGTTTAATCTTCCATTATGCGGGATGTACGGATATTAGGAATACTCGAAGGTGTTGTGATCTTAATCGATTGTATAATAATGGCACTTCCATTGTGATGAAGTGATGAAATAGATTTGGATTTTAGTGAGTCCACTCAGTAGACTCCTTATCCAATCATGGTTCAAATGTTCGACATTGAACTAAATATAGGATGTAATGAGAAGATTGGATATTCTGTCTAACTTGATCAAACATCTTTGAGATGTCTTCTAGATTTGAATATGAGATTAGATCTCACTATCCAAGTAATTATACTTGAAATATAAAGTCGCCATGTCCTTATCTCCAAGTATCCATGGAGAAGGCACACTATTCTTGAAAGAGTTCCGTAATAGTTCCATTACTGACAATATATGAGCATAGAAAAATTGATGATAAAATTATATTTAATTATCAATAATAATGTGGATGTGATTCACATTATTTAGACATGTATAGAGAGGCATCTAAGATAATTAAATTGGATTTAATTATCATAGAAAAGATTAATTTGAATAACACTATCCACAATAATCATGAATATTGTGGATGTGATTCATAATATCATAGAGAGAATTAATTGTGAATGAGATTCACAATTTAAATAACAACGTGAATTGGATTCACATTGAGAAATTAAATGTAAATGTGATTTACATTCAGTTTTGGATGGATGGATATGATGCATAATTATTAATGATTTGTTTGCAATTGTTACAAGTAATTTGCAAATTATTTGGTAATATTTTATTGACAAATAATTATATGGATAAAGATTTAATGTAATAAGATTACATTAAAGGAGATTGGAGAGATACAATCTCCCTCCAATCCTCATGGAGGACGTCCACCCTCCTAACGAGGAAGGAGTCTATCTCCTTTCCTCACTCTTGGAAGGTGGCTCTCTTCTTTCCACTTTCTTCATGAGAATGGGATTTATTTCAAGATTGATTTTTGGAGCAATGAATTTATAAATGATTTATTAATTTTAAATTCTATTTTACTTGGAGTACAAGTAAAGTTATTTAATCTTAACCACTTATCAGTAAGTAGGAGTGCATCCTAGCCATCTAATTTTGTATAAAAGAATGACTAACCCTAGTATTCTTTCATACATTAAAATAATTAGGTTGAAGCAGTTGTTGCAACAACTCTCTCTCTCTCTCTCTACACGTGCTCTCTCTAACACTTCGTAAAAAGCCCGAGGTTAATTGTTGTGAATTATGCGTTGCAGTCGGGCAATTCATGATTTGGTCAAAAACCACTTAAAATTAATATTAATTTTATATGCAAGTGGTCATTTTTTTATTTTACCTGGGGTAAGTCCAAGGTGGAACACATTGAAGCAATTACACGCTCGGTGTTTAATTTAAATAATTTTAATGTTACATTTTCAAATAAGCATTTTTTAGAGTTTTTATGCGAATAAATGACTTAATGCAAATCTAACTAAATTTAGGAGCTATTCAACAATATTCTAGTCAAATCAAGTTCAAACCCTATGAAACCTTGCCAGAATATTAAATTATGCAAAATTAAACTATTGTGAATTTTTGAAAATTTTCATATCTGAAAGGATTTTTAATGAATTTAAAGAATTTTTAATGAATTTATGAATGCAAAAATCTTAAATAAATTAATTTTAATAAATATAAAAAATTATTATTTCCAAGAACTAAAAATGTACTAAATAACCCCAAATGAGAGGTATCCAAAACACCTTTAATAAATTAAAAACACTAGGATTTGAATCAACTAAAAATTAATTACCAAAATTACTAATCAATTTATTTTAATCAAATAATTCATGCAAATGAGTTGTTATTTGGGCATATTAAAGAACTCAATTAAATATACCTAATGTAATTTATTAGAATTTTTTGAGTACTGTAATGATTTATCACTAATTACTCAAGTACATATGAGCAAAATATTGAAGTTTGCACCAAAATAATTCTAATAAATCAATTAACTATCAAAAAATATAAATAAATGCCCAAAATGAAGATAATTAACTAAGAAATAATATGCATTTTTTATAATAAGACTATGATGAAACAATGGTGTTCAAATATGAGATCAAATGCAGGGTTCTAGTTGCAAATTATAAAATGAAAACAAATAAAGTAAAATGAACCCATGGCGCATCTTGCAATTACCGAGAAAGGAGGGAGCTCTAGTGCAAATGCATCCAAGCACCATGTATTGATCACGTGAGATGGGAGGGGATGGCAGATGTTGCGCACATGTGAGATATGTTCTCCTTACGAGAATGGAGGCTGCATATGTATACCATACCCATGGATATGGATCCAGTAATGCTTCAATGGCTTGCTTGTTTCTTTGTGTGAAGCTATGTGTTGTTGTAGCGTAATTCTCGAAGCAGAGGAGATGATAGCGTGGGGTTGCCCGTGCTCGAATCTCGGATGTGATATGAAGCTCTCTTGCGATGTGGAGGTCTGCACAATCCATCCATGTGTTGGAGGGTTTGATGTTGCTTGAGAACTCGACCTCCGACTAATATGGTGCTCCAGACTCGCATAGTAGAGGGGGAGGTGTACGGTTGCATGAGTCCCCTTCTTACTTCGCCTGATGATGTTGCTAGTGTGAGTCTCGGCTTCATTAATGGTGTAGGAAGAAGAATTCTTTCTGGATGGTGATTCAACACTTCGAATCCTCTGATGGTTAGTGTTGCTTTATGCCTGAAGTTGTCAAGGATGGTATGCACATGATGAAGAATACCCAGAATCCGCCTATTCTTCGATTCAAGTATTTGGTAGCAACACTTTTGAAGCGTCTCCTGATATTGATCCAAAGATATAGAGGTCTCTAACTTACCATCAGATCCCTTCTTTCACTTGAAGATACAAATCTACCCAATGGGTTCAACCCGTTTAGATGGACCTTCGAGTGTCCATACACCATTCTTATGCATAGAGATAGTATTAGACTGCATTGCTAGCATCTAATTATCAATGTCATGATCTCCTAATATTTCATCATATGAAGTTGGGTCATCATCAGACTCTTCTGATACATGGAATCCACAGAATTCTTTCTAAGAGGTATGGTTGTGTCATTTTCAATTATCTCTTCCGTTATGGTGTGGGAACTTCATCATCTCACTAGATTTCTTCCTTAACTTCGTTATAATCTTGACTTTTCAGGAATTCATCTTCTAGAAATTTGGCATCTCTAGAAACAAATACCTTTTGAGTCTCAGCATCATAAAGTTGGTATTCAATACCATTCTTTACGTATCCAAGCATTCTCTAGTGCGAGATCCAACTTGCCTGTATCCAAGTTTTCAACAAGGCCCAAACAACCCCAAATTCTTAAATTTCATGCATTCAGCTTGGTATCATACCAAAGCTTGTGAGAGATTTTAGGTACTAATTTAGATGGAATCTTGTTTTGGACATAAGTTGTAATCTCTACTACATGTCCCCTAAAATTAAGAGGTAAGTTTGTATTACTCATCATTGATCTTACCATGTCAAACACGGTACGTTCCATCTATCTGCAACTCCACTGAGCTTATGAGTACCTAGAGAGTGAGATTGGGAATAACTCCTCTCTCTTTAAGATATTCTTTGAATTCATCTGTGAGGTATTCGTCGACTTAGTCAGATCGAATTCATTCTATCTTCCTTCTGGTTTGGTTCTCAATCAAAACCATGAACTCTTTGAACTTTCAAGATTTTGTATTTGTGATGTAAAAGGAAGAAGAAACCATACCATAAATGATTATCAATAAATGTCACATAATATTGATGTCCACTACGAGTTATAGTACAAAAGGGACCGCATAAATAAGTATGTATTAGTTCAAATATACGCTTGCATTTTTCACCATTCTTAGATATGGGTGTCCTAGACAATTTTCCTCCAAAACAATGTTTGCAAGTTGGTAAATCAAGGACTTCTAGAAAATATAAAGGTCCATCCTATACCAGTCTATTGATCCTACCATTTGACACATGCCCAAGTCTTTGATGTCATATCATTGTTAAATGATCTCCATCCTCCCTCGATCTTTTAGAAGTTTTATTAATAATGGTATTGAAATTTACAACATTATCGTGTATGTTTAATTCATAGACTCCACCAGATGTTTGAGAATCATCTGATATAATATTACCATAACGACTTATGATACGTTTATTACAGAAAAGAAAAATATATCCATGTCTAACTAGCTTAGAATGTATAGTAAATTCCTTTTAACATATTGTACATAGAGACTCTCTCTAATATATAGTACTCTCCTACTAGATAATGATAGCTTACAAGTACCAGTGGCGATCGTTGGAACGGTTATATCAGATCTTATCTAGATGATTATCTTTCCATCATCAAGTTTTCTCGTCTCTTGAAACATATGCAACGGAGTGCATACATGAACGGAGGCACAATCAACAATCCAACTTCCTTATTGTTCTACTAGTTGGTTGGTTTCTAACTTGCCAGAGGTATACCTATGCCTTTCTCTAAGGACTTTAGGTATTTCGGGATATTTACTCGTCCAATTATCCTTCCATTATCCTACCTTATGGCAGTGATGGTAGACATCTAGCTCCATGGATGTTAGATGTGTCGAAGCGTTATAAGATTGGTCAATAGTTTGCTTTTCTTCTTCGCTTAGATCCGTCCCTTTCGAGATCCATGTGTCATGCAGTGCTTCCCTTTAACATGTGCAACCATTGCATTGCTACATTGATTCTTTTCTTCATGATTTCCTTAGTGGACCTTAATGCAGAAAGATTGCGATTCACATCTCTGTACATCTACATACTTAGGAGGATATCCTGAGTGGATGCAATAAGTTGATTCTCAAGTACATTAGACAATGCTATAAGAATATAGCAATGAGCGATCGAATGACCCTTGTCCTACTGATTAAAATTCTTGACCATCTTCTATCTGGGGATTCTCATACTTCATAAACGAGAGCACATACGTTATGCGTTTTATCTCAAGTACAAGTTCCAAATTATACAAGTCAACTGATTGACCTCAAGCAAATTATTTAGTGAGTTGAGAGATTTTACCTAAAATTAAGAAATTTGTACTTTTTAGTTAATCTTGATTAAGGCAATAAATTGTTTTAAATCAAGATGCTCTTGTATTTTTCATACTTTGAATGTCTTTCCCTTGCAAGTTTTCAAAGTATGAGACAGGTTAACCCAAAGGCCTCACTAGGAGATTGGTTCTACGTTCCACTTTCATTGCACCCCAATAATATGAGAAAATACAACTACATGAAAAGAAGTAGGAACTCTTTCCACCTTGCAAGTATAACTTGCATTCGCAGTTCGATCTTCAACACGCATACCCCCTAGCATGATGTCGATTAAAATAACCGTCAATGAGAGAATTTAATATATTATGCTATATCCAATCCAATACCACATCAATAATATGAGGAACAATATTAGGGTTACTATGCATACAGCTCATCTCTTTCTAGAAAAAAAGTCGGATTCATGTGAATTTGTATTCCAGAGTCATCGTTGTGTATGACCTTCTCCAAAAATACAATTCATGGTAACAGAGTTCTTCGCAATGAAGAATGATCATGATTGCCATCATATGACCCATATCTTATTTAAATTGATTATTAATCAGTTAGAATCATATCGTGATTAATCCAATAAAGGAACTTACTAGCAAATATTCTTTATTATTAACAAATTAAAACTACAATGATCAATCAAGCAATTAATTTATGCACACATTATTCTTCTTTGTTTTTAGAATATTGCAATAATACCTACTTATATTAAGTACTTCTCAAGATTTCCTCAGTCAGGTCATGTGGAATTAAGGGTGGGAGAATTTCCTTAACTTGTAAGGCACTAATTAGGTAAGCACCACGACAAGCCAGGTATGATCATCGAATCGATCTTAGTTTCCTCAATATGAAAGGATTTAATTATAATCGATTGATTTTGTTGATTCTCAATTAATAATTGATTCACAATCAATCAAGTGCATTTATTAACAAAGGGAATATGATATAAATATACATTCTAATTTATTACATACATTCAGATAAACACTCAGTGATTTCAGATTCCAAATTTTGCAAGTCGTGACCATTGCGCTCCAAATTGGAAGGATTATATAACTTGAACTTAAAATTCATTGTGATCTCAAATATTTCTAAAATATTAGGTGAAATTCCTGATGTGAATATATCATATGTATTCTTATCTATTTGAACCCCAAAATAGGAGAAACAAATCATTGTAATAATCGAGTCCTCTTCCAACTTCACTTATGGAGAAATCCAATTTCTCGAGGTTGCATAGTTGGAATCGCACAAAAAACTTTTTTACCATGATTGGGGACATTATTAATAACTTATTAATGAGTATTTTATTATGTTATATGACTCAAAAATTACTAACAAAAAAATCAATATTTTCTATCTACGATCTTTGATCGAAATCGGAGTTTGCGGTCACTTTCGACATCTGAATCTTCTCATGAACGTCACCAACTGTTGGTGAGGATTTTGGGCATGAGTCCATACCATCTAGACATCATATGTACCACAAAAAAGAGGTTCTAAACAAGGGAGAACAACAATAATACCGTATGGCTGTATCATTCGAAATATCAAAGTAGTTGCAAAAAACAATATTCCCGGTCTTCGAGAAAATGTGGATGATTGTTCATAGGACTTGGATGCAATACAAATCCTTTAAATGATAGTTTTGATATAAATTGAAGGAATTTCATAACTTCGCATCACGGAAACACGGAAAAAAAGCAAACAATTTGCCAACAAGTAGAGTTCATCATATGAACTCCAATACACGCATAACAAAATTTATTTGGGAAATCACATGATATAGGAAACTTTTCCCAAATTGTTTCACAATGTTATAGGAGTATTAACTTTTGAAGTGTAAGTCTCTGAAAGAAGAGACATCCTGAATTGAGTCTGATCTGACGACTCTTCTCTAGCAGGCGTGAAGATGACTCGTGTAGCTTCCCACGAACTTCGATATCAACTTCTTCTTGAAGTTATCCATGCCAAGTGAATATCAAAATGATATCTTTTTCCTGATTTCTTCATACAAAATCGAATCCTTCTTCATGTGAAGCACGAAGAAGAAGGCTTTCTTCTTTCACAAAGGAATGAACCAATGTGGAGATGGTTGAGGTAATATGGTGGACGTGTAGCATTCTCTATAGAAGAGAGGGGATGACCAAGGGAAAGTTATCAACTCTCTCTTCTCCTTCTCTCTAATATCGCAAGGCTAAGGAAGTGGTGGAATGAATCATGCTCCAAGAGAGAGGCCAAGCCCTCTCTTATATACTAAGGGAGGGCGTCCCTAGGAGTCCTAAAAGGGGCGTCCACCTAGTGAGCTCTTGGATAATGATCTAAAGGCAATAATTTATTACTTTGCCTTTGAGAAATGGGAGTCTTATTTGTCCTATTAATTGTCATCCAAAATAAACTAAGACATAACTAAAAAATGGAAGCCTTCTAATCGCATTGGGACTCCATTGTTGTTACAACCTCTTAATTATCATTTAGTTATCATGACTTAAATATTAAAAAATATAATTGGATTTTGTATAATATCTACCTCATAAATTTTGAATCTTATTCATAAATCTAAAATAAATCGTAAATCCAATTCACATCTAACTTCCAATATGAATCATATTCACAAATATGCATTGTAATAATGTATGAATCATATTCATATATATATGTATGTATGTATTATGAATCAATATTTAAAATAATTAAATGATTTGAATAATATTCACAAACCCTTAGATACACGTCTATGATAATAACAATATTGACATTAGATACACATGTCTATGATAATAACAATATTGATATCATCAAGTATAAGTCTTAATCCAATTAGGACTTGTGAGCAGTTGTCATTGATATTTGAAGATAATGTCAGAGAGATCATATTGTCCACGTATAGTGGGTTTGAAACTTGGGTAGCTATCTATTTTCAAAGTTTAGACTACTTTTGATGAAATTTATCGCTTATAAATGTTGAGCTTGAGCTGAAATGATTCTCACATTATGGGAGAACAATAAAATGCATTACACTCTCCATAAGCTCAATAAACGAACACATTGATAAACTCAACTTACAACTCCATCTCTAATCATTGTCCAAATCATTTGGAGCTTAAAAATGAGCTCAAAAAGTGAATTCACCTCCATTACCATTTCTCTTCCCAAAATTTGGGCATTGAAATTGGAATTGGAAATTAGAAATTGGAATCAAATGAAATAAAATTTAATCAAATAATTCTCATATCAATAAACCATGAAGTTGGTGTAGCTCCAACCTAGGATAAGATGCGAGAAAATTACTTAAGGTGGTTTGGCCATTTGCAAAGGAGGTCACCCGTTGCACCGGTTAGGAGATGCGAGTTTTGGGATGCTGAGCCAGCTAAGAGAGGATGAGGACGACCCAAGAAGTGTTGGAATGATATTATACGAAGGGATCTTAGTTTTTTTATATATAAGCCTGAAATTGACCCAAGATATATATGGGTAAAGAATCCCTATAGCCAACCCTACTTAACTGTGGGTAAAGGATTTGTTGTTGTTGTTGTTGTTGTTGTTGTATTAAACCATGAAGTGGAATCACTAAAATCCATATGGTTCATCACTCCTTCGGAATGGAAGTGATGTGATAGATGATCTATTAAGATAACTTAACCCAGAGTATTCTCAATACTCCATTTTTCATACTGAAAGACTTTGATATAACCGAAATTCAAACCTGAGGTTGATTGTCTTCTTCATAACATATCAATAGATTTCTCAATCGACAATTGGAGGATAATATTAATCATATACTTTCCAAAAGCATATATTAATATATCAAATCCGTGTCTTATTTCATAAACAAGGCGACCATGCATGGAATTCTATTTGACTTCAAATATCTCATGACCGATCTCAGTCTCCCAGTTCATCAAGTATGAACATGTATGATTCCTTTGAGAGATCATACATCTCATATGTCCTCATATGCACACCAATGTGTTGATATATGGATCTTGGTTAGGTCTTCAATCAAATGATCTGTCTAATATGCACATTCAGACATATAGGTGTATATCCATCTCTGGTCAAAGGATGTGTGCCTGATCATGATAGGTTCAATTTAGGTCGTAAGTTATCTCGACCTCGTCAAGTCAACACTTTGACCTAAATAGTAAACATTTTTTACTTTTTGGTCAACGTTTTAAATTTTGATCAATATTTCACCATTTGTATCATAGCGTGACACGAAGATCACAATTTGATTTTTTTAGGTCAATTTTTTTACTATTAGATTAGCACTTTGACTTGACTACTCCATGATCTACGAATTCAAACTCTCATGAGAAGGACTTGCATCAATATTACAAATCTTACTAGAACTGATAAGCCTTTAGAGAAAGATTGCCATCTTTTTCTTAGACTGGAGATCAATCATGACCTTCACATGATGAAGTCAGTTGTGTCCTCTAAACCACATTGTATTCAAGATGGCCGGCGTATATAACCCTAAGGGCATGTTTGGTAGCTGGGTTGGCTAGGGGTATCCTTTTGTGAATAGCAGTTGTTTTGATGGTTGGAGAGGGTCGGAATGATAAATGTGATGTGATGTGGCATTGATTATGTGTTATATTAACTTTTTTTAATGATTATAATATTTGTTATGTTAATTTTTTATTTAAATGTTGTTAAAAAAATATCATAACAAAGAAATTGTATGGTTCATACAACTAATTCCAGCCCAAGAATGCAAGAATAGAGCATGGGGTATGCTAGGTTACCCTAGGGTAACCAGATAACCAAACATGCCCTAATAGTACAAAGGGAATTTATTTAGTTAAGTGCAAACATAATCATTCAATTTAGATGAAACCAATAACTTTTATTGCATTACCAAGGGCTTAAGTGTCCAACAGTCTCCCATTATCCCTTAGAGTCATTCATGTACAACTTTTAAACACGTACTCACTGTGCTTATTGTTGACTATTTTGTCAAATAGCTAGGTAAGCTTGTTAATCACTATGTCACCGATAAGCCAACATATCCCTAATAAACATTAACTACATTCAATGCAGTTGCCACATCTAATGCATCCAATACTTATCTTTATCGAAACAACCATAGCATCTTGCTTCTTGTTACACTTAGCTCACAGAGTTCTAACGTCCAACAAGATTAAGAACCCAGAGGTTGAATTCATATCATCCTTATCTGATTGGAAGTCAGATTCCATGTACCTTAAGATTTGGATATCATTATCTCCTTCAAGAAGGAACATAGTCCTAAGTTCTTCTTAGGCACTTGAAAATGCTTTTCACTGCGGTCTAGTATCTTTCTATAGTAGGATTGGTAATGGCTTACCAATCCCACTGCATAGAAGATATTTGATCTTGTATATATCATAGCATACATCAAACATCAGATGGTCGATGCTTAAGGGCATCTGACCATAGCTTTCATTTACATCTTAAATGATAAGTCCCTTCCATGACACACTACAAAAAAGGCATGATTGGTGTGCACGAAATGGCTTGCACCTAGCGAGCACATGTGCTCACTCGATTGTGGGCGAGCACAGGGGAAACACATGTGCTCACCTAGTCTGCTCACCCATTTGAATCATGAGGCGTGACTTCAGAGTGCACGTCTGAAAATATGAGAGAGCACTTGTATTGCACATGTCCTCGCCCAGGATGTGCTCGCCCACTTGAAATTTAAGGCACAGCTCGGGCAGGCACGTGCTAATATCTGGGCGAGCATTGACGGAGCCATGGGCGAGCACGTAAGTGTGCTCGCCAACACCCTAAACAGAACATCGGCATGCCTCTTCTTCCTTATTCTACCCGCATTTCTCCCTAAATCTACTCCTCGGCGATCTGTACTCCGCTCTCTTTTCCTTCGGCAACCCCCGTTTGTGTCATTCAACGACACACGCATCTTCTCTTAGGTATATTGATTCATCCTTTCTCTCATTTTAAGCATCTCATTGCATATCAATCATGGTTGGATAGTTTTAGGTTTTCAAATTGTTGATATATTATTTTTTATTTTATATATATTCGAGTAATTGAATATGTTGTCTATGCTATGTACGATTTGTTTAATATCTCGTTGTTGTTAGATTTTATGATGGTTGCCTAGTTTATATGAAAATTCATGTGTGGGAGGTGTATGATGAAATGTCAAAACCAATAATACGATTAAATTTGTATACTAACGTAGAATAATGAATACGTTTGTCAATTTTAAGCGTGTTAGTATACTTTGTTGATGATTTATAAAGACTATAAAGGATAGTAATATCATGCATTGATAGACTATAAATAAGGTATAACTTTGATAGACTATAAATAAGGTATAACTTATTAATTTGATGTCATAATTTGAACATTGATAATATAGAACGTGAATAATATTATGGTTGACTTGGATTATATTATTTACCAATTAGATTTAGTTTATGCGAAAACTCTTTATTATGAGTCTATTTATACAAACAAACATCCTCATATAGAGTGTAGATATGAGAGAGATAGAGAGAGATGGATATAATATGTGGATGTATGATGAAGATATATGTATTGGAAAATGGGTGTATATATGTATTGAGGGGGTGGTTAGATGGGTGGGTGTATTATTATAATTTAAACAAAAAATTCATATGTAATTTTAGAAAGAAGAAAATATATTTAAATTCAATATTCCTAAAAAAGTAATTTACTTTCATTATAAATTTATATAATACCACAACTTTTAAAACTGACTACGGATACCTTTTAATATAACTTAAAATGAAACTACTATAGAGAATACTAATTATGAAGGAATTACAATTCAGTATTTTTTAATAGATATGTTATAATTTAAAAATAATTTATAACTATCTTTTATCGATATAGATTTATATATTATAATGATAATAATAATATCACATAATTATAACATTTAAAATGATGAAGATTCCTTTAAATTCCAAAGTGTAAAATACTTTAAATATATTTCAATAAATCCAAAAAAATATTGAATTTAATTACTTCTTTTATTTAAGTAAATATTATACTATATTAAAAGCATCAAATATATTTCAATAAATCCAAAAAATATTTAATTATTTATTTTATTTAAGTAAATATTCAATAAATCCAAAAAAATATTCATTGTACTAAGTTTGGAAGGAGATCGAGGCGGGAAGGACAAACTGCCAAAAATAAAAGATCAAATTGACTAGTGGCTCTAAAATACACAATCAGATTAGAGCGGAGCTGGTAATTTCTTTTAAAATTTATATTTTTGAAACTCTAACTTATTATACTTCCATTCTTTACTATTTTTAATATTTATTTTTCAGGAGACTAGGTTGGAAAGAGAACCCTCGTTTCAGTAGTGGTGGTCTAGGTTCCACATGAGTAGGAAAGGGGGAGAGTCTTAATGGTCTTCTCGTGAAGCAGGAGAATTGTTGGTTAGTCTTTTTATTTATAAGAAATTTGAAAGATGTATTATAATTAATTCTTCTTCTTTTTAACTTGTATTTCAGGATCGTTATTTGGCACTATCTGCAGAAAAATGGGATGGGGATCCTAATAGGGAGCAACCCCATTTGATAAAGTAATTTGAAAACAGGTATAGATAAATAATATTTTACTATATTCATTTTTTAACTATACATGAATATTAAAAAATAAAAAATTTAATAAGTGTTGGAGGAGAGGGATGTTGTGGCGAACAGGAAGCAGATGCTTGGTCTTCCTCCGTAGTATGTGCAGGAACATCATCATTCCTATTCTACTTATGACCAGTCATCGTATTCACAACCACAGTCATCACATCCATCATCACAGATGGAGTCCTAGATGATGATGATGATGGAGCAGGTGACGGAGCTTCGAGAAGATTCACGGCGTACTTGTAAGTATTCTCCTTAGAATGAGTAATAATTTCATATTTCTATATCTTCAAATGTATATCATATATATATATATATATATATATCTTCCATAATATATGTTACAAGGGTGTGCATCTCAATATGAGAAGATTGAATCAGATGACGAGGAGGATGAGAATGACCCAAAAGAAGAGGCATGCATGTATGCCTTGTTTAATGTGAAGGAGAAGGGAAAAAGGAAGCAGAGTTTAATTTCAAAAATTTTTAGATCAAAAAATAAATAATTGGTAGTTTTTGTCTTGTTCTGTTGTAGAATTTTTAGTAAGTCTTTTCATTTGCCTGAACTTTGATATTAGAATTTGGTGTACTTATAACTGAGGAACCTTTCGAACATCTATTTTTAGTATATTTAGCTCATAAATATGATGCATTTACATATATATACTGCAATTTTATATTAACTTATAGGTTTAGTATGTAAGTTCATATATAGTTTGTGAGTTTGACGGGTACATGTTAGTTGAATTAATTGGCTAGAAAGCATGTAAAGGTACTTTTCTCGACTCTAATAAGCACATGCAATGGTTTCTTGGCAAGCTATACAGGTTCAACGGGCCATTTAAGCCCCACCAAACCTGTATATTTTTTTAGCTCTTTACCCTGGGCGAGCACATGTGCTCGCCAGGTGCTCTGAATATGCTCATCATATTACATGCGGGCGAGGCTTTGGCGAGCCAAAATGTGCTCTCCCTTGAGGCGGGCGAGCACTTGGCGTATACTGGTGCTTGCCCGCATGCCCTAGCAACTAGCTTATCGACGATCACACATCGGGTGAGCACATGTGGCATGTTTAATTGCTAGGGTACCCCGGGGTACCCTGACATACCCCTAGCTCCAACCATGCATTCCTAGGTTGGGATTGCTTGTATTGACCCTACAATTTCTTTGGTATAATGGTTTTTAACCTTGTTCAAATACACTTATTAACATAAAAAACATATTATAATAATTAAAAAAGATAGTATAACACATAATCAATGTCACATCGCATCACAATTATCATTCCAACTATCCCAACCCTCCAAACAGCTACTATTCACAGGAGGATATCCCATCCAAGCCCAACCTAGTAACCAAACAGGCCTATAGTGTGGGTGTGCACTTGGGATGCACATGACGAGCCACCATGTGCACGCCAATAGCGTCTTTTTTGTAGTGACAATAAATTTAAGATAAGGATCACAAAATTAGACGGGCTAGTTATTGAAAGTTGTGAAAGTACACAGAGCTTCAGGAACCTAGTGCAGTTTGGGTACAAATATGCCATCATAATATTAAGAATCAATTCAACGTTCCGTGATTAAGTAATTTAAAATAAAGTGAAAATGATCGACACGTGAATAGCGTGGAATAAAGTGTCAAACACGACCTACTAGTAGGGATGCAAACGAACGAATACGAATGCGAATTCATGTTATACCATAACCATATTCATATTATTTTACGAATACGAATACAAATACGAATACAAATACGAATGGTACATGAACATAAAAAATCAAGATCCATATCCTCAAAATACAAATACGAATATGAATACGAATCTTTTACGAACGAATACGAATATCCAAACGAATATTGCAATATCCACATTACAAATTACATTCTAAAGAAAACATTCGATTTTGAAAAAAATATTCCAATACGTTAACATTTCTAAAAATAACTCTCCATTTGCAAAAAATATTCCACATTCCAATTTCCTTTCTACAAAAAATTAGATTTGATTTCTTGAAATTAACATTATAAGATTATGAATTTAAGATGTTATACCAGATGCCTTCAACTACAACTGAGAGGGAGGTTGCAACTACGGTGGAGGGAGGTTGCAGTTGCTGTGGAGGGAGGTTGGCTGTGACATGGAATTTAAGATGCATCACTTAGAAGAAAACTCCGCATCGAATTTAGAATAGAAATGACAACCGTAGAGGAAAATTACCTTGATGAATGATGGATATCCTAAGCAAGATTCTCGAGAATGCCAACAAGGAGATCGAGCATCATCGGAGGGAGGTCAGGGCAGAGGTCGAGAGAGGCAAAGGGAGGTTGGGTGGTTTGGTGGTGGAGGAAGGTTGGGTAAGAGGAGGCGTAGGGGAGGTGGATTTTAGCAAGGGAAGGTATGGAGGTAGGGGGAGGCACGAGGCATAGGGAGGCACAGGCGGAGGGCGCATGGGGCGAAGGAGGAGGCGGGGCGGCAGGGGAAGGTGAGGCGGGGGAGGCTGGGAGGGGAAGGTGAGGTGGGGGAGGCTGGGGCGACGGAGGGTGCAAGGGGAGGCGGGGAGGCAGAGGGAGGTGCAACGCGCAGGGGGAGGGCGCAGGGCGAGGCGGATGGCGCATGGGGCGGCGGGGGAGACAGGTCAGCATGGGGGAGGCGGGGGCGACGGAGGGTGCAAGGGGAAGCGGGGAGGCAGGGGGAGGTGCAGTGCGCAGGGGGAGGGCGTAGGGAAAGGCGGATGGCGCATGGGGCGGAGGGGGAGGAAGGGTGGCATGCGGGAGGCGGGGGCGACGGAGGGTGCATGGGGACGAAGGGGGAGGAGGCGGGGCAGCATGGGGGTGGCGGGAGTGGCGGAGGTTGGCAATGGGAGGCAGGGGGTGGTTGTCTGGCGACTAGCATGGGAAGAAAGGGCGTCGAGGGAGGGGAGGTTTGGGGGATTATAACCCTAATTTTATTTAAAATATTAAATATATAATACAAATATTCGTATTCATATTCGTATTGTTTGTTTTTTCATATTCATATTCGCATTCGTTAACTCAAGATTCGTATTCATATTCGTATCTGTAAAAAAATCATTTAGAATATTCGTATTCGCATGTTTTAAAAAACAAGAACCATATCCTTTTAGAAACGAATATAAATACGAATGAATATGAATATTACCGCATCTATTTGCATCCCTACCAACTAGGAAGGACTTCAGTCTTAGATATATGCGTAGGAAATTATGTCTTCGATTTCAGAGGTCAGAGTCAGCCTAGAGCATTTATGAATGACGTTTTAGATAAATCCAACAATGGGATCAGCGATATAAAATCCAACGTCTGGCTCACGGACGCTAGTTTAATTATTGGCGTAATTAAGGAATTTTCTTATCAATTCGCAAAGAACATCATTGAATGCACCTCCTCGGAAGATAAGAAATTCCCATATTGGTTTCGAAATAAAGGACCATCATACATATATTCAGCACTGCTTATTAATTATTTTTGATTAATATGTGTTGATGAGAGTATGTTTTTGTCGGGATGGGTCGGCGGGGAGGGACAGAATATAATTTAATAATGAATAATTAAACTTCAAGAAAATGGAAACACATCTCCACTAAACGAAAAAAAAGGGAAGAGCTGTTTAGCGGAGAGATGCAATGAAGTGTTATATAAGGGCAGCATGGACACGTACTTCCAGTCCTTGGATAGAATATACATATACTTCAGAGAATATCCTGGGAAAAGAATTAGACAGACAAAAGAAAAACAATGGAGTCTTGAAGGACAAAACTCAGCCTATCCTGTAAGCCATCAAAGCCTCTTGATGCAGACAAAACTTCCCAAACCCTTGGGATGGTTATCGGCAGACCAGGCCAGCACGTGTGACCCATCCTCCCGCCAACAGATGCTTCTGAGAAGGCTATTTACAGCAATCTATGGAAAGAAGAAAAAACTTGCGACTCACATCTGGTAGTCAGCATTCAGGAAGTTCTCATATTGGGTCCCCTTCAAAGTATCGCGGACCGCATTCCAGTTCTCTATTTGCTCATACAGGGGCTTCCTATGGATCTTTACTTGTCGACTTACCAATTTTCGCTTTGGTACTTTGAGGAATTTAAGAACATCGACAAGCTTCTGCAACACAGGTTATTGGAGATTGGAACATTTGCACCCCGGATAAATAGCTGCACTGTGAGTTAGTGTAAGAAGTCTTACAGTTCTGTTTCGTATGAGATCTTCGTAGAAGAGAATAATGTGTTGTGTGCTTTTGAAATAATCCAATGCATCCAAAGATGTCTGCTCCATCTGATTTAGCTCGGGAACCAAGGAGGTGACATTGAGTCTACGCTTATAACTTGCGAGAATTGCAGCCTGAACGGAGAATAACAAAATGCAATAAGCACATAATCAGATCTTACATAATCTGCAATGTGCATGTATATGCATGTACTGGAAAACAAATATAACATGCAAATAGGGTCAAAGACAGGAACAAGACCTCATCCTCTGAGTGCACATGTGATTTATGGGTTCCATTTAGTAGCTTGTAACTGCGGTCATGGGTATTTGCAAGCACGGAAACCATTCTTCGGAGTAGATTTCTTCGGAAGAGAAATATAGCTGCGATGCCTCTCCGATTAAAGTACTCAGATATTTCTTTGTGATGATCCATTACACCCTGTATCAATCAGAGATAATTAACTGATATTTTTGCAGAACAGGAGTAATATTCGTTAGGCATCCAGTATGATATAAAGAAGGGGGATATCACTAGGCATTGTGAAGGAATCACGGTACCACAGAGTGCGGATTATTTTCCATACGTTAAACACCAATATCAGACACGGAGCCCTAAATCTGTTCGGCGCTCTTTTTCGTGCTTTAAATGGGTGAATTTTTCATTATTTTTGCACTTAAAATCAAAACCAAATAAATACAATTTCTCAAATAAAGATGCAAGGACAAGTTGGATATGAATCCACGAGGGCCTAGCAAGCCATTGCTATTTTGAGGGATTTTTTAAGGCTCAATTTGGATCCCAAACTACTCAAATGGGACTCTACTTTTGATTTGTGTTAAAGGGGACCACGGAAAGAAGTGGAACATACTCTAAAGTGCTCTAGATGATTTCTTCTCTTTTAAGAAATTTTCTGAAAATGTTTGAGGGCGCCACTGCACTGCAGCATGCTGATGCCAATCGTTATTGATTGGCATTCATGGTCCAAATTGGTCTGATAACACCATGTTCTAAGCATTTTCAGATATGATTTTCTTATTAGGTGTATGTTCTGTCATAGGAGATGTTTAGAAGTTTCTCAACCTTGCGATCTGATTTAACGTCAGGGGCAATAAATGTTGGAGCATTCGTTGTATGCGCCCAGTGTGTTGTAGCAGGGTAAATGGATCCTGGAGGAGATCCATTTACCCCATCCAGTGTTTAGTTCCATACCGCCTAATGGTGGGACTTGGAGGCTCTGGAGAGACTATATAAGGAGCCCCAGACCTCCTGTACTCATTGAGAAAAAAGAATGAAGTATCCGTCCCTTTGAGGGCTTCTCCCATGGTTTCATCCCGCTCCTCACGGAGTAGGGTTCCACGTAAAAATCCCGTTGTTCTTTTCGTTCTTTATCTTCTTTCCATGTTACGCTTCCGCTTCCGATTTTCTAACATGGTATCAGAGCGGGTTCGATTCTCGAGGATTTCATGTTTTTATTTATTCGAGATCCGATTGATAAGTTCCAGTTTTTTCGTTCTTGAAGATTAATGTTTGAAGATTGTCAATGTTCATTGTTTAAGATCTGTTCATCTTCGAGAACTTCTAGGTTTTCTAAAAGAAACCCTTACGGCTCCTTCATCGGTTCCTGAAAGTTCCAGTTCTCCAAGAGGTTCTCGTGCATCATCCATCTCGGCGCCATTGCCTCACGAGGTTCGAGCCACAAGCATCGAGCCCCCATCTCCCAACAAGCGGTGATTCACGCTGGCGGCGCACCCTATTCACCCTCGGGACACGCATGAAGACCTCCAGGCAGCGCAAAGACATTTCTCGCGTGCATCTCCTGCCGTTTCAGGCACAGCGTGACTCTCATCATCCAGGCGTTCACTCCAGCGGCGCAAGCTCCGTGCTCCCATGGTGATTCCGCAGCACGCAGCCACAGGCTGAGGCCAAACTCTTCAAGCGGTGCAGACGAAGCCCTAGCCGCACCACGATAAGACTAGGCAGCATAGCCCAGATATCGCGCAAGCAGTGAGCAAGAGCACGAAGCCCTCAAAGAGCACGAAGACCACGAGATGCTCGCGCGCAACCATCGCAGGCGCAGGCTTGCGCCACCCTCTTTCCAGCAAGTCGCTGGCGCATCAACTCCACGTGCATCGCGCGCTCCAGGCGAGTCCCGAAGCGCAGCCCAGGCTGCTGCCCATCCTTGGCGTGGCGGAAATCCCTCCTCGCGCAGGCGACCACATCTCTACATCGCGCGCTCGTGCGCGCAATCAGCAGCGATCCATTTTCATGTCCCCTCGGCGATGCCGCCCATTCTCCTAGCGGCGGCGGCGAGTGGGAGCCCCTTTGGGGGCCTATGTTGCGAATAGGGTTCGAAGGGAGCCCCAAAGAGGTGCGGATTTGTAAAAAAAAGGGTTATTTGTGTAAGTGCCCATGTGGGTTGATCTATTTACAAAAAAAAGGGGTGAGGTAGCTTTTGTAGGCCCAAATGGGCTGAGGTTTGGTTATTTAAAAAAAAAAAGAAGAAGAAGAAGAAGAAGAAGAAGAAAAGAAGGTAAAAGGCTGCGTACAAGAAAAGCCATACGCAAAGTTTCAAAAAAATGTGAAAAGGCGTGTACATTTGAAAAAAAGCCGTATGCAAATTGCAAAAAAAATGCGAAAGCTGAAAAAAAATGGTATCACGGCTTATTAAAAAAATTACAAAAAAAAGAGGTCGGAAAAAAAAATGATGAAACGGTCAATTGTTATCCATGGTTTGAAAAGCCGATAAAAAAATCAAACGGCTTATAAAAAAAATTAATAAAAAAAATGATGAATGTTTTGAAAAGCCGCCGAAGTTGTGATCGGCTAAGTGTTTGTTTTTGTCCCCATCATTGTTGTCTTCTCCCAACTTGGTCGACATCCATGTTTTCCGACAAGTATGGGAGAAAGGGGGAGTATATATGTAGAGTCACAGGTCTTGTATTCTAGATCCAGATTCAGATACCAATCTCCAGACCAACCAGTTGATCAGACTCTACAGTTCGATTTCGGACTCGACGATCATTGCTTCCGAGTCTCCAGTTTCAGACACGCACGAGTGTGCGATCATTTTCAGATGAGTATATGTTGCCATCGTTGTCAGAGGTCCCCATCATTCTTCTTGTTGTCAGGCAAGAGTTATCATGAGAGCCATAGGGACTCCAGAGCAGAGGACCATTCCTTATGCCATATGTTGGCAAGAGTTTTCATGTGGTATCATAGGTACACCAGAGCAGTGCACCATTCTCTGAGCCAGATGGGAGAGACCCAATTCTCCGACGAGGAGACTTTCAGACTCCATTCTTCAGCGACCGTGGACTCCGACGAGGATTGCACAGCCACGGCCTTTTCAGTTCGGCCCTTTTCAGAGATGGAGTAGTTGTCCACATGTTGTGGCGGGCCAGAGTACTCCGATGAGGAGACTCATTTCAGTTGCAGTGACTCTGACAGGCGCAGTTCAGAGCACATGCTCTCCGACGAGGAGATTCAGAAGACTCACACTCCAGCCCGTTCGTCCTCCTCACCTGCACGGCATGAGAAGCAATGTCCTCGACTGCAGCAATGTGTGCGTTGGGTTGATATTGTCCGTAGTGTCCTGTAGAGTTGAGTTGAGTTTATTTACGTTTGTCCAAGCTAAGCATTGCATGCTCCAGCTTTAGGGGGAGTGTTGGAGCATTCGTTGTATGCGCCCAGTGTGTTGTAGCAGGGTAAATGGATCCTGGAGGAGATCCATTTACCCCATCCAGTGTTTAGTCCCATACCGCCTAATGGTGGGACTTGAAGGCTCTGGAGAGGCTATATAAGGAGCCCCAGACCTCCTGTACTCATTGAGAAAAAGGAATGAAGTATCCGTCCCTTTGAAGGCTTCTCCCGTGGTTTCATGCCGCTCCTCACGGAGTAGGGTTCCACGTAAAAATCCCGCTGTTCTTTTCGTTCTTTATCTTCTTTCCATGTTACGCTTCCGCTTCCGATTTTCTAACAATAGACATAGGTAGTATGAGGAACCCATTTTATGGTTAGCTCATCATGCTGGACGAGGCCAACTATGCACAATGGACGCATCTTCCAAATGGCAGTCAGAGGATAAAGGAAGCCAAAATTTTCCCTTAAGCCAGAATCTAAGGGAAATAAAGGAAAGTATGCCACATGGGAAGAGGACAATGGCATGATATGTAAACTATCAAGAGAATCATTCTTCGTATTGCATACAAGATGATCGAGTATGATACAGCCAAGTTTTTAAAAAATGTGAGACGTGGTGAGGCAATTTTCTCATCATCCAGGCAAGGCATAAGCCTCGATGCGGTTGATGCATAATTGCTAGAGTATGCGTCACTTATCATGTAGATGGGTAAATGGATCCTTTCAAGATTCATTTACCACATCCAGAGTTTAGTCCCACATTTACCAATTGTGAGATGTGGAGACTCAGTGAGGGCTATATAAGAAGCCCCACACCCTCCCTCTCTATTCACTGAGAATGTCAATAGACACATCAGCCTTTTGAGGTGTTCTCCCGTGGTTTCATCCCATACCTTAGGGAGTAGGGTTCTACGTTAAAATCTCGATGTTCCTAAATTTTTATTTCTTTATCTCTGATCGTGTTTCTGCATTATATTTTCTAACATGGTATCAGAGCGGGTTGCTCTTGGCTATTTTGAAGATTTTTATGTTGATCTCACGATATTCAATTCTACGAGTTGATTATGTTCTTCAAGTTTGATTATTATGTATTGTTAAAAACCTGGAGTTTGTTCAAGAGCTTCTAGGATTTTTCTCATGAAACCCTAATCCAAGATCCAGCAGCAACATCTCGCGCAGGTGGCGTGAGATCCTTTGTCTGCTCCAGCTCAACGACATCAAATTCTAGGGTTCATTTAAGAACCCTAAATCAAGGCATCCCCAGCATCGCACGCACCACCAGGTGTAGAACTGTGTGACGCTCTCGTCGCCACCATGATCCCAGGCGCATCTCAATACCCAGCGGTGGCGCTCCGATCACCTCGCCATCCTCTTCCTAGTTCCAGGCGGCGTAGAGTATGCCTCGCTCCATATCCAATGGCCCTTCTCGAACTCCAGGCCGCACCGGTGGTGATCCGTATCTGAAAAAAAAAAGAGGCGAGGCTCTTCTCCACCTCGCCCGCGCTCCCCTCCAACAGTGTTGTTCCCCTTCACCTTCAAAGGCTCCCCTCTAGCGACGGCAGCGCCTCCAGGCGGAGCTCTCCCTCGCATGCTATGCCTCCAGGCGATGCCCCCAGGCAGCCCAACAGCCCTCCTAGCCGCACAGGCACCAGCGAAAATCTCCTCCTCTTGGATCTCGCGTAGGCGGCGCAAGATGCTCTAGATCATCGTGCTCCAGCAGCGGCGGCCGCTATCTACGAGCAAGGAGCCCCTACCATGGGGGCGGTAGATCTTCGAGAAAGGTTCCCCAAGTGGGAACCCTAAATAAGGACCCGATGGTAAAAAAAATGTGTTGCATATTATAGGCCCAAGTGGGCCGCATTTTGTTAAAAAATGGGCAGCACAGTATTTGGGCCCAAAGTTGGCTGATTAAAAAATTTATGTTTTGAGAAAAAGGTGCATACAGAAGAAAAGTTGTACGTCCAAAATTTTGCAAAAAAGGGGGAAAGAAAAACCGGAAAAAAAAAGAGAATGATCGGCTTATTGAAAAAAATGATTTAAAAATTTTGAAAAGAAAAGGCGGAAAAAATTATAGTTATCGGCTATGCATGTTTCATTTCTCCCCATTTTCTTGTCTTCTCCCAACTTGGTCGGCATCGTTGTGTTCCGACAAGTATGGGAGAAAGGGGAAGTATTGTGTAGAGTCACATGTCGAATTCAGATTCTCCAAGCCAGCCAGATTTTCAGACTCTACAGTTCAGTTTTAGACTATGCGGATTGGTTCAGAGTCCAAGTTCAAGGCACTCCATCTTTGAGTGACCCTTTTTCTCCATGTTCTCCAGAGAGAGACTCCTTTTTCAGACGTGCACATGTATGCGGTCATCAGTTTATGGTCCCCGTCGTTTGTTTTTGTCAGAGTTTTCATGAGTTACATAGGGACTCTAGAGTAGAGATCTCATTACCTATGTCATGCGATTTAGGGTTTTCATGTGATTTCATAGGGGACTATAGGGTAGAGATCCAATTCTCTGAGCCAGTATGGGAGAGACCCAGTTCTTCGACGAGGAGATTTTTAAGACTCCATTCTCCAGTGACCGTGGACTCTGACAAGGATGTCTCCACGACTTTTTCAGTTCAGCCCATTCAGAGATGGAACAGTTGTCCACATGTTGTGGCGGGCCAGAGTTCTCCAAGTGGAGACTCACTTACATTTGCAGTGACTCTGACAGGCATAGTACAGAGCATATGCTCTTCGACGAGGAGATTCAGTTTGACTCACACTCCAGCCCATTCGTCCTCCTCACCTGCACGGCATGAGACACGACGTCCTCGACAACAGCCGATAATTGTGCACGGTGAGTTGATATTGCCTATAGTGTCTTGTATTGTGAGTTGAGATTTCTTTCTATTTGTCCAAGTTAAGCATTGCATGCTCCGGCTTGAGGGAGAGTGTTAGAATGTGTCACTTATCATGTAAATGGGTAAATGGATCCTTCCAAGATCCATTTACCACATCCAGAGTTTAGTCCCATATCTATCAGTCGTGGGATGTGGAGATCTAGTGAGGGCTATATAAGAAGCCCTGCACCCTTTATATTCAGTGAGAAAGTCAGTAGACACATCATCCCTTTGAGGCATTCTTCCATGGTTTCATCCCGCTCCTTAAGGAGTAGGGTTCCACGTCTAGTGTTTCTGAATTTTTATTTCTTTATCTCCAATCATGCTTTCGCATTATATTTTCTAACAATAAGCCTCACTTTTAAGAAGAAAACAACTACAATAAGAAAAATTGTTGAGATATTTATTGTTTTGTATCTTTTATATATTTTCTATTTTCTCTGTCACGTTATGTAATTTGCCCAACAAGTTACTCTCCTATATAATAGAACCCTAGGGCCTTATGAATAAGTCAAGTTCTCTCTTTTCAGCAAAATGATATCGAAGCGACGGTCCTAGACCGGAGTTCTCATATCCCACTAAGCCATAAACCCCACTTATCGGCCCCTCCCCTTCTTCACGCGTCGCTGCCGACCAAAAGCAGGCACCGCCATGCCACTGCATGCCACTGTGGGGGCCTCCTCAGCTGTTGCAGGTCTTCGCCAACCCCAAACCCAACGGTCATCGGCCCCTCGCGTGCCACCCAAGCTGTCGTCGACACCTCCCCAGCTGTCGCCTGGGGCTACTGCACGTCCCAATAGTCTCCCCGTGCGCCTCCGTGCACCTCTGTAGCCCGAACTGCAGTCTAAAACGGTCTGCTTTTGATCGGAAAACGTGATTTCAGACCTATAAATCGTGTTTTCCGAGCCTAGCGCTGCTTGAGGAGTGACGTGGATGGTTGTATGAGTCTACACGTACAACCAATCCTCCATATGATCATGTAGACTTGCCACAATCAATCTACTTCCCAATCGAGTTCGGATTTTTGGCCTTCTACCATTATGTTAGAGAACAAGGGGGGTTTTGTTTCGTCCGATGCCTTCAAGGGCCCGATTCCCTACGTGAAGATGGATGGGACCAACTATGAGTTATGACCCATGCAGTTTCTCACCCTTATGCAGTGCAATAACAATGAGCACATTCTGAAACAACCAGAGCCGACGGATAAGACTGGGATTAATGATTCGTGGAAGCAAGATGATGCGTATGCGCATGTTTGGCTCTCCGGGACTCTCACCGCCGGAATTGCCAACGATATTGTGAGCCAGCCCACTTCCAAGGCGATGTGGGATATTTTGGCAACCACCTATGCACAAGCGAAGAACGAGGCCAAGATTCTTTAGCTTCAGTTTGACATATTCAGGGCCAAGCATAAAGGATGTCCCTTACATACCCTCTACTCTTCTCTATGAGGCAAGTTTGAGAAGCTTCACAGCTTCATGCCCGTTACTACATCCACATAGCAACAGATGACTTATAGGAACTCTACGATGGTTGGAGTTTTCTTGGTTGCACTTGATCTAAAGTAGCGGGCCGCCCGTGCACAGATTCTTACAGGAGCAACCATACCTCCCATGGAGGAGGCATATAGTCGTCTCAGCAGGCTTCTTATTCCACTCACTGCCACCACACAACCCTCCTCAGCTATGGTTGCATCTCACGGTAGAGGAGGTTCTACGCAATTCAGAGGATGTGGTTCCCATGGCAGAGGGAATAGACGTCAGCGTAGCCCCTGCATCTATTGTTGTCGCCCAAGACACTCTGAGGACACATGCTATCAGAAGCATAGATACCCTGCATCGGCTCGAGTGGCAAAGCAGATTGAGCCTCCAGATACTTTGGCTCCTCAGGCATATCCATGCATTGATGACATTGTGTCTTGTATACAGGAGATAATGACTCTTGTTGCCGGTACCACCACTATAGGATCCATAGATGTTGCAGCGGTTGCTAGAGCCTCTTCGAGCTCCTTAGGTATCGCATATGCTTTTACCAGCTGTAGCAGGGCAGATATGACAGAATGGATTATGAATTCTGATGCTTCTCACCATCTGTGTGATGACCGAGACCAGTTCAGATCTTACAGGTCTTTACCCCCTGGTAGATAGGTTGTCATTGCGAATGGGGTTCACCTACCCATCACAAGACAGGGTGAGGTGCATTTGACAACATCCATGCGCCTACAGAACGTTTTATAAGCTCCTGATTTTCAAATGAATTTGCTTTCTATTAGTCAGATCACGAAGGATCTGCATTGTCATACCATTTTTGACCCCTCCTCTCTTGTGTTTTAGGACAAACTCATGGTGTGAAACCCCGTATTTTATTGTTCCTAAAATCTGGAGTATTTTTAGCATTCAAAAAATTCAAATAATCATTCTATTTCGTAGATCTCATCGAGATCTTTCCAACGAGCCCAAGAACATCCAATTCCGACATTCCTAGCCCAAGATATCAATGTTTTATGTTGGAGGATCGAGATACATATATGGATCTGAATCCGGATCCGAAATTTAATCCATTTACACCTCTCCTTCTATAAATAAGCTATGATAGGTTGTCCCCTCCAAAGCCCTAGCCACCACCATCCTCCCCTCCCATTGGAGGACCACCATCTTGGCCAGTTTAGTCATCGGAAAGCCGTCGTCGATGTCGGAGAAGGAGCTTTGATCGAAGATCTGCGACCACCCTCACGTAGGAAAGCTCGAGGTCACCTTCGTACACGCATTCGCGCTGCAATCGAGCAACGAAAATATCATTCCGTGTGAGTGGAGATCCCGCGGGAACATCCTCGGAGGTAACGATAAATACCTTCCTCTTGTTGTTTGGTTCCACGTATTTTTCCTATATACTTGAATATCTCTAGAGCCTTATGTGTTCTTGTAATGATGTCATACCTTCCTCCTGTTGTTGGTTTCCACATACTTTTGTTCCCATATGATTGAACATATTTAGAGCCTTGGTTACTCTTGTAGTGTGATTCATACAATTTGAAACGATGTCCCTTCCTCTCTTCATTGTTGGTTCACATGATTATCCGTCCAATATGTTGTGTAGTCTTTAAAACTTGGGTATGGTTGTGCTATGTTTAGATAGTTATCTTAATGCTTAGATAGTTATCTGCATACGACACACATTTCATTGACATGCCATTAGAATCTTGACGAAAATCACACATAAACCATATCCATGGAATATGTTTTGGTAATTTTATTAGATATTGCCCTTGGTGCATAATTTCTAATAATATGAAAATGGATTCCATTAGCTTTTAGTTATCCATATGTGTGATATATCACTATCATTATTTTGGAATATCTATAAAGGTGATAACTTTATCATGTTTTGGTACCTTGAGTATAGATTTGTAATGTTTTCTAATGCTATAGTATACGAGATTTAATGTAAATATAACTTGACGTAAATCTCATGAATCCAAGTGAACTCATAACGTCATTAGTTAATATAAGATAATATGACCATAAATCTTTCCAAACAGGGGATGTGATACGGTTGGCCATGAATGTGGATATCAAGTCAATCGTGACACGTACGTTATCATTGGGATCTAACGATATTTAATGACCAATTAGCAATCATATCGTGAGTTACTGATAGAAATTATTCTAAATCACATAACCGTGCATTAACGCACACAACACCAGTGAAAGGGAATTATCTGGACATCATTATTGTACGCGACTAACATTTTTTTTCTCTATGTCCTATTAGTTCATATGGTTTACTTATATAGCATACAATGTTCACTAAATCGGCCGCACAGGTCGCATATGCGGCCGCATATGCCCGTGCGGCGTGTAGACTGCACCGATTACTTGAATCAGTGCATTATGCGCCCTCCCCGCATATGCGGCCCGCATATTCCCCACATATGCCCCGCATATCCCGCATATGCCCCGCATACTGCTCCAGCAGCTCCAACTTTTCAATCTTCTCATTCAGGTCCTTAATTCCGTAACTCTGCCTCTTCATTCTATTGTTAGAATATGACATGCATTTATATACAATTGCAATGCATTATACCATTATGTATATGCAATGTTTTATGTTTTTCTCATGTATTATTTTCACGAGTATATATAATGTATCGTCGAATATTTTTTATATACGCCGATTGTGGTTTTGCTCATGTAGTGCATGTATGTGTATTGATGTTTTGTTATTACGAATCATATAATGTAAAATTTTTATGGTAAATGTTTTTTTATGATTAAATATGAGGCAATTAAAAGTATATATACACACCCATCTAACATGAACCGTTTTTCTTAGATCTTCTTTTACTCCACTTGGATACATAACTTCAGTGGTAATGTTATTCATAGATTTTTTTATTTTTAAATTAAAAATTAGAAAACCGCTTACAACCGCATATACCCCGCATATGCTCCCGCATACTGCTTAATCAGTATTCAGTGACCAGTCCGAACGCATACGAATACCGCTTTCCTGAACCTTGATAGCATAACGTGCGGGGAGTATACGTGTCGTTCTTTAAACCTAGTGCCATTATTTTTATATACAGAAGTACATAGATTTTACACGATTTCATAATTACATATAAGTCTTAACCATCATTGACCATTATCAATGTTTGCTCATCTTTTTGGGTACTTTTACTTATTTCTGATATAGTTGTAAAAGAAATAAAAATTGGTGTTTACTACGGAGTTCTACTAGATGTGAATAGATATCTATGGAAAAATGACATAGCGTAGATAACACTGGTATGGGCACAATTATGGGAAAAAAATTGGTTAAGATGGATTATTATACGATGATTATCATCTGATACAGTCAACTCTATTCTTGGTTGCAATTGTTATCCTCCCATGGACGAGTTTCACAATATTTGGGTAAATAAAGTTAGGCGCCTCAAGGGATTGAGCATGCTCCCTTGGGCCCGGGTAGATGCCATGAAGGTCGCGACCCCAACGGACGAGTTGGGCGACGCGTTGCACCTAGCAGCTCGGTTGCATCCGGAGTCGCTCGACGGAGTAGGCAGGTGGCGCGGTTGACGTTCTTGGTTTCGCACTTATACACAATATTACGACTCGAAGTAGAATTAGATGTGGCCGAATCAAATTCTATTTTGAGTGTTATTATTGTGAGGGGTGTTCCGGGATGTGGTTTGAAGTTGGAGAAATGAGGTCTTCGATCGTTTCATGTTCGAGTTGAACAAAGGATCTTGAGAGTTACTAAAGATGAATATCAAGTTCCTGCGCAGCGGAGGCCTGCGAGTCACGTACTTGCATGTGCTAAACTAATATGAGAAATGATTTATGACTAAATATCGGTATTTGTTTTTATACCTTTGTGAACTCTATGCAACGGACGGAAATATGAAGACCAGCGTGGTAGTTCTCAAAAGATGATTAAATCAATAAATAAAATTTTATTGATTATGTAATTCCTCGTAGATTAGAATAGTTTGATATTTTTCAGTTGCTACATTTCATTCAAATATCATTAGATAAAGTTACGCATACGTGCTTGCTTACACCTGCATTAGTTATTATAGTGTTGCTTCGTTACTGGGCAATTGCTCATAACGTTACCCTCGTGTGAACCCAATAGGTGTAGCTGAGCAGTAATCACAACAGTAGTGGCTTTGAGAAGATCGAACTTTCCACAACATACTTGCACCAGACAGGGTGTGTTTACTTAGAGTATTTTAATTATTCCTGCATTATTTCTTATTTTATTTGAGAGACAATGTAATGAGATATTGGAGAACTTCTTCTGCAAGGTTATAGTTATATGTTGTATCTCATTTTGTGTGGACATGGACATTGATGATTATTATCATTGAGAATGGATGTTGCGTTTTACTTTCTATTTCATATTATTCTCATGTTGTTATTTATATTTCAAATGTTAATCTAATGTGCATATGATGGTTTACTGAGTATCATAGATCATGGGCGTATTTGGACCGTAGGTCCGAAGCTCCCATCCCGTCGGTTTCGATAACCGGAGGGGCGGGGCGTCACACATGGACAGGGTGATTGGATGTAGCCATGAGCAGCGGGGGCTCTATATACTAGTCCAGCCTCCTTATGCTGTTGTTTCTACTATTCTTACTGGACCTGTCTCATCGTACATGTGGCATCTATGTTTTGGCCACCTTCCTCTGCAGAAGCCATGTCGTTCTCCCACAGATTTCCACGAGATCCTCCTTCTAGTGCGAGGCTTGTCAGCTTGGAAATCATCACCGCTCATCATTTCCATCTCGTTAGGGTCGGAGCAGTACTCAGTTGTTTGAGCTCCTTCATTCAGATATTTGAGGTACCAGTCGTGTTCATGATCAAACCCTTCTAATTCAGAGTCGTGCTCCTCACTCTTATTGGGGTGATGCGATTCGCACTTCCTGCTACTTGATGAACCGCGTGTCATCTTTTGTCTTAGGAGAAAAGGTTCCTTTCTCGATTGCGTTTCTCGAGGACCTATTCTCCCTTACACCACGGGTGTTTAGCTCTGTGGCTTTTGTTCAACAATCTGACGCCCGGTAGAGACGCACTCTCCCCTAAAGCTGTGTCGATGTCGCATTCTTTGAGTCTATTATGTATTTCTCTCCATCATGTGAAAGGATGACCCCGTCTGACTCTGGAGAGGAGGTATATGTATCTCCTCTTCCTATGGTTGCACCACCATCTCCACAACCTTTACCACCTCCACCACCACCAGTACCTATACATGATCCTATGGTTGCTCCTGGACCGCCACCCAATACTTTGACCTAGTTTTTATCATGTGTATTTACTCGCAGGTCTCGCTCTGTATCCCTTGCTCATGGGCCCTCCCCATCATACAACGCGCCTCAGGTATGTAATGAGCACATTGTTTCTACTGATGCCACTACTGAGTTGTCTATGCAGCAGGATTCTTTGCAGGCTAAGCAGGTATCCTCTCAGGAGGGTAGTTTACAGGTTCATGAGGTGGCAGATGATCTTGATGTGCCTATTGCTTTGTCGAAGCAAAGACGTACTTGTACTACAGATACTCTTGCAGCACATGTCTCCTTGAGCAGACTTTCAGAGGACTTCAGGAAATTTATTGTGGCACTTTCAGCGGTGGAGTTACCACGGACATATCAAGATGCACTACAGGACAACCAATGGCGTCTTGCCATGGAGAAGGAGATGGTTGTGCTCCAGTCATGTGGCACTTGGAGCCTTGTTACAGCTCCTCTTGACGCATCAGTTGTGGGATGCAAGTGGGTGTTCACGATGAAGCACCTAGCAGATGGCAGCGTAGATTGCTACAAGGGGAGACTTGTGGCACGTGGGTTCACCCAGACATATGGGGTGGACTATCAGGATACCTTCTCTCCAGTGGCTACGCATTCTATTATGCGCATACTTCTTTTAGTTGTTGTGACATGAAATTGGCCTCTCTACTAGCTGGATGTAAAGAATGCCTTTCTTTATGGTGATCTACAGGAGGAAGCTTACATGCAGCAACCACCTGGGTTCGCTGCTAAGGGGGAGTGTCAAGGTTTGCATGCTTCACAAGGCTATATATGGCCTTAAGCAGAGTCCAACAGCATGGTTTCAAAAGCTCTCAGACATGATAGGGCAGCAGGGGTTTGTGAGATCGATTGCCAATCATTCATTTTTTGTTCAGAGGACTCAGAGAGGTACAATTATCATATTTTTTATGTTGATGGCATCTTTGTTCCAGGGGATGACGTGTCGGGCATCCAGAAGGATTTCATATGGGACCAAAGACCTTGGTAGCCTACAACTTCCTTGGACTGGAGTTTGCCAAGAACCAGCAAGGTCTTGTGATGACATTAAGTATGTTACAGATCTTCTCTTTGAAACAGGCGCAGCAGATTGCAGACCTACTACTCCCATGGACTCGAGAATGAGGCTATATATCATGATGATACTATGGAGGTAAACAAGGTACATGGAGCTTGATGGGAAGCTCCTTTATGTGACTATCACCAGGCCAGATATATCCTTTGTAGTGAGAAAAGTGAGTCAGTTTATGGAGCAGCCTAGACAGGCACATATGGATGCAGTCCATATGATTCTAAGGTATCTGAAGGCCTCACCTAGCATCGGTCTTCTTTTTAGCAGAGGTACATCCCTTACCGTTACATCTTGTGCAGATACAGATTATGCGGGATGTCCCAAGGATAGGAAGTCTACGTCTGGCTTTGCAGTGTTCATAGGGAGTTCCTTGGTGCCATAGAAAAGCAAGAAGCAGACAGTGGTTGCTAGATCCAGTGCAAAATCAGAATACAAGGTCATGGCACAAGCTAGTACAGAGATGATGTGGGTCAGATCTGTTCTTACCGACCTGACAGTTGAGGTACCCCTTCTCATGCACCTCCAATGCGACAACCAGGTTGCGCTCTTCATCGCCAACAACCCAGCTTTCCATGAGAGAACCAAGCATATAGAGGTGGCATGTCAATATACTCGAGACATGATACAGAATAGTCACATCTCTACTACTCATGTTAGCTCAAGAGACCATATAACTGATGTTCTTACCAATGCTCTTGGCAGAGGGCCTTACTAGAGATGTTGTTCCAAGCTGAGCATGATTGATATCTATGCTCCAGCTTGAGGGGGGTGTTGAAATATTTACTATGTTTTGTATCTTTCATATATTTTCCATTTTGCCTGTCTCTGTTATATAATTTGCCCAATTGATTACCCTCCAATATAAGAGAACCCTAGGGCCTTATGAATAAGTAAAGTTTTCTCTTTCCACCAAGAAAAATGAATTTGAAATATTGTGGAAATTAAGAACTTACATGTCACTCTAAACATTATATTAAAGCAATACAATTACATATAACAATCTATACATCTCGATTTTGCATAATTATATATCATGTAATGACCCTACTTATTTAATTGCTATTACATTGTATCTCATATAATATGAGTTTCCACTAATAAACATTCTATTTAGTTCCAAGTGCATATTGAATATCAAAGATATACTTCTTAACCATAACCATACGTGTATCAAGAATCAAAGCATGAAATCATGGTTTTAAAAAGTAGTATCGCTTCGAGGAGCAAAGGCATATACTTCAAGGAAAGGCGTGTCAAATTCACCTTAAGATGCATGCCTGAGATGCTCTGGTTTTGTGTGCTTGAACTCAAGGTCAACAACAGCAGCATCTCCAATCAACGGTCGACGACTCGATGTCGTTCTAGTGCCACCGCCACCACCCTCGAGAGGCGCCTCCGCCTCCCACACATACCTCCCAGGCTTCAGGGTTTTTTAGCTTGTTTATTTTCTGAGTTCTTTTTCAAATGATTAGATTGAAGTTCTAATCACTTATTAACGGAAACCTCTAAGAGATAAACTCTTTCTTTAGATTCGGAGGTGGAACAATGTTCTGATTATATACATAACTTTCTTCTCAACATTTCAACATGTTCTTTATATTGTGAAATTAGGAATAAAAGTGTCATATTCAATTCATCTAAGGGCTATGTGTATGTTATTGTTTAACTTGTAGATATGGGGAGGTTGGGATCAAATCCAGGATGGAATAATTTGCAAGAATTTGAAATGGATGCACATCAAAAAGGAAAGATTTGTGTATGCTAAATATATTTTTTGTATGATAACTATCACACATTTGGTAAAGTGACGAAAAGACCATCTTGCAAAGACACGTAAAAATGTGATAGCGCCCAAGAGTTCCTATTGAGGTTCAACAAGAGATGAAGATGTTCATGGAAAGCAAGGACGATGAAAAGAGAAGATTTGAAGAAATGGAAGAGATTTGTCGAGTTGGGATGTAAGGTCCATCGAGTTGTGGTGAAAATCAACCCTCACAGAAAACATTGACAGATCCTAGCAATGTCAAGAAAGCTCGAGGACCGATGGATTTTTTTATTGCACAAGGAGGTAGGGTTGCAGGTACTTCGGATCTTCCAAGACAAGAAGTCACTTTGAATGCAAGTTGGGAAAAGACGAGGGGAGGATTTGTAGAAACATTGGGAGATTTTTTTTAGAATTCACTATCATTCAACATAGCGAACATGCCTTCATATCTGATGATGATAACTGATGTAGGTGGGTACGGAAGGGGTTTTAAACCACTGACCATGCATGAACTATGGACTTGGATTTTGAAAGAAGCATGTCATAACCACCCTAGTTGATCAAGCAAAGTCTTCTAGGATTGCTACCGGTTGCAGTATCATGTCTGATGATTGGACCGGCACAAAAGGACATACAATGATCAACTTTTGGTAAATAATCCCAGTGACATCTTCTTCCTGAAATCAATTGATGCATCAAATCAAGTTAAAGATGCCAAGATGCTTTTTAGAGCGTTGGAGGAAGTTGAGGAGATTGTGGAGAAGAATGTTGTCCAATTGATAACAGATAATGCATCAGCTTATAAAACAACTAGGCAAATGTTGACGGAAAGGAAAAAATTTTTCTTGGACACCTTGTGCGGTGCATTGCATAGATTTGATGTTGAAGGATACATAAAATTACCTCATGCATTGATGATCCAAAAAGCTAAGAAAATGGTTAACTCTGTTTACGCGCATGCTTGGGTTTTAACGATGGTAAGAAGATTTGCATGTTGTGATTTGGTGAAACATGCATTTACTCGATTCCCCACTACATTTCTTACATTGTAAAGACTGATTAGAAACAAGGATTCACTTGAATCTTCCTTCGCTTAAAGAGAATGGAAGAACAATTCTTATATGAATCGACCCTTGGGGAACATAGTTCTTAAGCGCAAGTCTTTTTGGCCTGGTATTGCATACGTCCTCAACACCACGAAACCATTGGTTGCAGTTTTGTGATTGGTGGATTCTAAAAAATATCCACCAATGGGATTTATTTATGAAGCCATGGGCAGAGTCAAGAAAGAGATAGCTCGAAATCTAGATAACGATGAGACCAAATACAAGATTATTTGGGATATTATGGATAGTTGTTGGGATAGTCAACTCCATATGTATTTACATATTGTTGCTTATTTCCTCAATCCACACTTCCACTATGAATATACACACTCTAATCACCTACAGGTCAAAATGGAACGTTTTTGTGCGTGGAGAGATTGATCGATGGTCAAATCCATGAGGAGAAAAACGGATTTACAACTTGATTCTTTTTGAGATGCCAAAGGATTTTTAGGATCGGTAAATGCAGAAGGAAAACAAGAAATCCTTGTGAGTAGTTTAAATAAATTTGCGTAGTCTTTAATATTTTACTAGAATTTGTTAACTATTTCCAGCGGATTTGTGGATGTTGTTTGGAGATGAAACACATGAATTGGCAAATTTTGCAATTAGGGTATTGAGCTTGACTTGTAGCGCTTCTGGGTGTTAGCGTAATTGAAACTCTTTCAATCAAATATTTAAAGTATTGCATATTTTTGGGATTTTTACACTATGAACCTAAAAACTGTAAAGCCTTGAACTTGGTCGTCTCTCGGATCCTACATCATAAGATCTGACTCGTCAAGAGGAAACCAACAGAATTTGTTTCGTGTGAATCAGACTTCGTTTCGATTTGTTATGATTTTCGGAAGAAAGAGAAGTAAGGAGATTTAAGACGTCATTAACTCTAATGATCGTCATTAAGACTAATTAAATGCGATTAAAGAAACTAATGATGGATTGAGGATCTTTAATGACCATTAACAGCTACTAATCAATGGTTAGCAAAAGTTGAGCGTAAGTCATGAAAGTTAAATTACGATTAATAAAAGTTAATCACGATTAGCGATAATTAAGCGTCATTAGCGAATCTAGAGTCTTCCGGATAGTTCCAACTTGAACCTAAGTTTCGGATAAGTTTTGGCTAAAATCATGGGCCAAAACCATGGGTCGCTAACCGCGGTTAAGGTCTAAACCATGGTTTTCTAACCATCGTTAGAGGTTTTCTGGAGCCTATAAATAGCCCCCCTACCCATTCATTCTCTACGATTTCAACTACCACCATCACCCCAAGGGCTAGGATCGAGAGGTCGAGAGGAGTGGGAGGCGAGGAAGGAGTGGGAGGCGAGGAAGGAGCGCTAGCGAAGCGCTGCTGGGGGAACGAGGAGGAGGAAGGTACGATCCTCTCCTAGTTGGTTTTGTAACTTGTAAGTATGCTCGATCTTGAGCTAGGGTTTCGATTCATCTCTTATAGCTTTGTTTTCGATTCATCCTTCTTTCCGATTCGTTTTATGTTGTAGTTCGAGGAAAAATCTGTGTAACACCCTACTTAGGTACAGACGGCTATGCACGTCAGTGAATCCTATGATTCGTCACACTTTCAGTCACCTAAAACACTGGTGTCTACTGATTCTCCATTTCTTATTATTCTATTCTTTCTTTTCCGCTTTTAAAGCTATTTTGATGGAGAAATATGTGTAATAGCATACTTAGGTGCAGGCGGCTATGCACGTCAGTGAACACTGTGATTTATCACACCTTCACTCACCTAAGATGCGTGATGTCTACCGATTCTTCATCTCTTCAGTTTGATTATATTCTGTCATATTTATTGTTGTTTCCCTCTCGGTGATTTTATAGAGGAAATTCTTTCCATTTTTTTAATATGTCCCGATATAAGGGGAAACTCTACTGAAATTTTTATAGAAATATATCCGATATAAGGCAAAATTCTACCGAAATTTTCCTAGAAATATCACCCCGTTTAAAGGGGAGCTCTGCCGAAATTTTAAAAGAAAAATAGGTTCTTCATGTTCTTCGTGAGTTCTTCGCATTTTTCGTGTTCTTCGTTCGTTCTTCGTATTCTTGGCACGTTCTTAGCATTTTTATACGAAAATGAAATTCGATTGTTTCAGGAGTTACAAATCATCCTTTTTGAAAAAGAATCACGATAAAGCATTGCATACACGAGAGAGAGCTCAATTAGGTAACGAAATTATTCCTTTTGTTGTTGGGTTTTCATATGAGATCGTTGAGATTCTTGATTTTATGTTCTTCGCTATGAAGAACCCTAACTTGGCTATTTTTGAGTGTGGAGAAAAGAAGAGAAGAATATTGTGTGTTTATTATGTGAGGTCTAGGGGTCCTTATATAGGACTAAACCCTAAGGTGCTCAGAGGAGAACTTACATAAATACCCATATGGGTTACATAAGGAAACAATGATACATAAGGAAATAGTGATAAATAAAGAAACATCAATCTACGGTAATCTTTAATACTCCCCTTCAAGTTGGAGCATATTCATCAATCATGCCCAACTTGGAAGTTATCATGGAAACCCACTTTTTAGTCACTGCCTTGGTAAAAATATCAGCAAGTTGAAAATCTGTTGGAATGTGCGGCGGGGTTATCTTCCCTCCTCGTACAGCATCTCTGATAAAGTGATAATCAATCTCAATATGTTTTGTTCTCTCATGGAACACATGATTGGTAGCAATGTAGGTAGCTGATTTGTTGTCACAGTACAAGGGAATAGGAGTGGATGTAGCAGCATTTAGTTCTTGTAGAAAAGTGAGCAGCCACGTGATCCCACATGTAGCCTGAGCCATTGCTCTATATTCAGCTTCAGCACTAGATCTTGAAACAACTGCTTGTTTCTTGCTCCTCCAACTAACCAGGTTTCCTCCTACCATCATGGCATATCCAGTTGTAGATCGACGGTCTTCAGGAGAGCTTGCATAATCGGGGTTAGCATATGCAGTGAGATTTGTGTGACCATTTGCCCCATAGAAGATTCCTCGTCCTGGCGAGTCTTTTAGGTAGCGAAGGATTTGAAGAACATCTTGCCAATGGTTGTAGCATGGTTTCTCTTTATATTGGCTGGCTCTGCTTACAGCATAGGATATATCAGGTCTAGTTCTGTAAGATATAGAAGTTTGCCAACCAGGCTCCTATATCGTGTAGTGTCTTCAAAGAGAGGATCATTGGATGTAGAATGTTTTCTAGGTTCTGCTGGAATTCCTGAGGGTTTGCACCCAAGTAGTCCTTCCTCAGTTAGTATGTCAAGGCAGTATTTCCTCTGCGACATATGTAAGCCTTTCTTAGTACGTAGAGCTTCTATGCCTAGAAAATAGCGAAGTTGTCCAAGATCCTTGGTGACGAATACTTTTTTTCAAGAAAGCCTTGGTTTCTAGTATCCCTTGGTCATCATCTCCAGTAATAATCATATCATCTACATATACAGCAAGAATTACAGTACCATTCTGCCGTCTCCTGACAAAAACCGAATAGTCAGACGCAGTCCTCTGGAAGCCCATGGTGTCAATTTCTGTACTCAGTCTATCAAACCAAGCTCTTGGACTTTGCTTTAGTTCGTAGATGGCTTTGTGAAGTCAGCATACATACTCCCCCTCGACTTCGTAACCTGGGGGTTGTATCATGTAGACTTCTTCGTCAAGCTCTCCATATAGAAATGCATTCTTGACATCTAACTGAAACATAGGCCACCCTTTGTTCACAGCCACAGAGATGATAGTTCGTATGGATCCCATTCTAGCCACAGGAGAGAATGTTTCGAAGTAGTCTACCTCGTATGTTTGAGTAGAGCCTTTTGCTACAAGTCTTGCCTTTAAACGATCAATAGACCGGTCAGGGGACTGCTTTGTAGTGAAGATCCAGCGACATGCAACTGGTTTACATCCAGGAGGACATTTAACAAGGTCCCATGTTTTTATAGACTGTAATGCTTCCATTTCTTCATTCATTGCCATTCTCCATCCCTCATCTTGTAGTGCACTATGATGATCTTTGGGAACAGAAATAGCCATTATAGCATCTGCATATCTTTTGTCAGAGCAAGATAACCCATTAGTAGAGGTGAAATGAGATATTGGATGAAGTGTGCATTGCCTCTTTATTCTGCGTAGAGCGACCGGAAGCTCCTGAGGACTATCCGGGGTAGTATTGGAGGGAGCACTCGAGGATGGCACAGTTTCCTGCAACAATGGAATAGGTAAAGGAACATGAACAGGATTAGACACAGTTCTTCTTTTATACACAATTGGTGGAGGAGGAAACTGAAGAGGAATATCGGACATTGTCTGAGTAAAGAAGCTGTTATGTTCAAAGAAGGTGACATTAAGAGAAACGAATAACGATGTCCTGTAGGATCATAACATATGTAACCTTTTTGAGTTTGAGAATACCCTAGAAAAACACAATTGATAGCGCGAGCAGATAATTTGTCAGTGGTAAGGAAATTATGGATAAAGGTTGTGCATCCAAAAATTCGTAGGGGCAGAGGGAAAGGTTTCTCCTTGGGATATAGCAAGTTGAAAGGAGTGGAGCCATGTAGAGAAGCAGAGGGGACCCTGTTTATAAGATGAACAACAGTAAGAATAGCATTGCCCAATATATCTTGGGAACATTCATATGGGTGAGCAAGGATCGAGCAATATCAAGAAGGTGTCTTAGTTTTCTTTCAGCAACCCCATTTTGTTGGGATGTATATGGGCAAGAAGTTTGATGTATGGTACCCTGGGAGGCAAAAAAGGTTGTCAAGTCACTCTGAGTAAATTCCATAGCATTATCAGAACGAAAGATTTTAATAGTAGTGGAGAAAAATTTTTTGACATAATGAAAGAAGTTCTTGACAACGATATTAATTTCTGAACGTTCTTTTAACAAGAAAACCCAAGATAAGCGATTGTAGTCATCAACAAAAACAGCAAAGTACTTATGACCACTAATAGTTCGGACCGGACAGGATCCCCAAATATCACAATGAATTAGGAAGAAAGGAGTAGTGCGACGAGGCTCAGTTCTAGCAGGAAAGGAAACTCTATGATGTTTTCCGAACTGACAAGCTTTACACTCAAAGGGTTTTAGACTAGATAGTTTAGGGAACATCGTAGAGAGAGCTTTGGCAGAAGGATGTCCCAGACGAAGATGCCATAGAAGGGGATCTTCAGAGATGGAGGTAGCGCCAGCAAAGTTGGAAGTAGACGGGCTGTTGAGGTAATATAGGCCATTCCTCTCATGTCCCCCACCAAAAATCTGCCTCGTCCGGATGTCCTGAAAATAGCAGCAGAATTCATCAAAAATAACACGACAATGTAGCTCACGACATAGCTTCTGAACTAGATAAAAGACTGAGTGGGAAAGCAGGAGCACAATGCACATCTGTCAGTCGAAGTTTGTTGGAGAAGTCAATAGTTCCAACAGCAGTAACGGGAGAATGATCCCCATTGGCAACACGAACGCTCTTTACAGTGGTAGAAGGTTGAGATGAGGTGAGTAGACTTGCATCTCCCGTTAGATGAGTGGAAGCATCGGAATCAATAATCCAAGCATGTTTGGTAACAGAGACTGAGTTGGCTATTGTACCTGAGGTAGTGGCAAGGCTAACAGTAGTAGCAGATGCGGTCGTGTCTTTGGTTGAGGGAGCCGAATCATTGAGAAGTTGCCGCAGACGAGTATATTCAGAAGCAGTGAATGGAGTCTGTTGTCCATCTGTACTCTGAGTAGTTATATCATTGTTCGTATCATGTGATTCGTCCTCATAGGTGTTATGAGCACTTGGTTGCTTGCCAAATGTTGCCCAGCACTGCTCATAAGAATTTTTTATTTAAAAATGTAGATAATGATTAATTAAACAATGTTTTGTTCATAGAAATAACCGTCACAGATAAAGTTCGAATGAATTACAGAATTAATTACATACTTACAATAAAGATGCATCTATTTACGAAGATAAATGACAAACAAATGAAAGGAACAAGCTATATCAAATATATAGAAGCTATAGAGTTTTTCCATGTCCATTGCTTAAACCCAAAGGGGAAGAAGCTCCCCAAGTTGAATAATCGATGTATGTACCATCTTGTCTCAACATACCATGTATCCATGAATTTCAACCGAAATGGGTCGATATGTCGAAATATCACCGAAATTTCGGTTGAAATCCAGGAAATTTTGTACTGAGATCCATGAATTTCAATCGAAATGGGTCGAAATGGATCGAAATGTCGAAATATCACCGAAATTTCAGTCGAAATCCGGGAAATCGATATATATAGGAGTTTTGATACCCATGACCTCTCGAAACCGAAATTTCGGTGAAATTTCGCCGAAATTTCGCGAAATTTCATTCCATGCTCGACGATCCCCTCGTCTCACTAACTACCCCCTGACGTAGCCCATTCTCCCCTCACCCTCACGGGGCACGTATCACCACTCACCCCTCTTCCTCGCGCACCATAGCACCTCCGCCACCCATGTCGTCCATCACCTCCTCGCGTCTTCAAATAGCCCACCGCTGGCCACTCTTCAACTCGACCACCTTTACGTGGGGCTGGGCCCAGCTCTTCTCCGCCTCCCCGTGACAGGGGCAGGTCGGATCGAAGAAGCCACGATGACCACGGCCTTCGGTGACGTCCCCAAGCCATGGTAGGCTTAGCCTCGGTGCTCCACCACTGATGAGCTGCTCTTCTCGGCCAGTCGAGTCCAGCGAAGACCCGAGGTCCACCGAGGACCTTATGCCCAGGCTTCTCACGCTGCCATTACCCCAGGTAAGCTCCTCTGCTTCTTCTTTGAATTTCCCTTTCAATTCTCCTATTTAATTAGTCTTCTACACACACTTTCACCCTCTAATTTCCATCGTCTGAGCTTTACCACGCCTCCACCTCCTTCGCGCAGCAGACCACCTACCCTTCTCCAAGACCTGACCCCTTCCGCCCCACCTCTCCTCCACTTCGCCGGAGAAGAGCTCTGGTCTCCCATCCTCCCACCTGAATGAAACCCCATATCACTCATGCATTTGCATTTCGCATGCTTCGGCTATTGGTCTAACACTGCATGTACCCTTGTCAATGGCTGAAGCCATGGTCGGAGCAACATTCGCGGGCGTTACCTCCGGCATAGAGACATCGTCACCCTCCTCCAGACCAGCTCCCTCTCCGCGCTACTACAAAGGCTACCGACCTTCCAAGAGTCAGCCTCGAGCTTCGTCGAACCTAGAGAAGAGCGACGGAGCTTCAGCCACCTCGTCGGAGGATCAATAGCGCCGCCACCCCGCGGCGGAGACCGAAGGTCAGGGACGTCCAAGTGCCGTTGAATGGCACTTCCGGTGCTCATCCAACGACGCTCCTTCAGCCACGTCACCTTCCAGAACTCGTACAGGTACCGTCGGATGGTGAAGAGGGATGGCCGATGTTACGCCACGCCGAGTCTCCTTGCTCCTTCAGCCACAATCCGATCATTATGATCGGGTGGTCCACATCGGCCCACGTGTCAGCATCGAGCCTCAGCACCAGACCTACAAGCTCGGCGCACCCGAGCCTCCTCCGATCCTTCCGAGCCTCGCTCCAAGATGAGCCAGCAGCCGAAGCTACTCTGAGCCTCCTCCGAACCTGCGCGTCCGCCGAGCCTCACCCCTCACATGCTCAGGCACGTAAGGTTGGGGCAATTTGCAGAGAGGCCCCCGTGACTTCTTCAATTTGCAGATAGGTCTTGATAGCACGTGGAAACCACGTGTGCCTAGGGTAAATTGCACCCGTACCCCTGAGGGTTTTAATAATTGCAATTATACCCCCACGCATGTGGGTAACTTACAGGAAAGGCCTTGCGGTTACGCTTAATTACATTTTAGTCCCTCCCAGGGATCTGTTTGCCATATTTTGCCTATTTAGTTCTATGCTTTCCTTGTGTTTATGCCTTTGGATGTTTTTATTCATATCTTGAGCATCTGAGCTCCGTTTGAGTTAATTTCAGTGTTGTTTTGAAGCTAATTTAATCATCTTTCTAATGGCATAGTTGGATCTCTGACACTTTAGAGTTTGATGATTAATTTTATTAATGGAGTGTCCATTTTTGTAATAATTTCCCATGCCTTGAATTATGCTCCAATGAAATTTGCTTCAATTAATGAATCCTGAAGTTGTCTTAATTTTATTGCTCATTGATCTCAGATAGGAAGGGCATATTCGCATGTATCATCATTTGCATCTGCTTGCATGTTAAAAAGCAAATAAAAAATGCATTTTACATGAGTGTCTTCATGTGCATTGACCTATGGATTTTTAATTTAGCACTTAATCTAGGTAATAAGAGTCTAGATAATAGCTTAAGAGGCTTGTGTCCCTGAGTTCGACCTTGGGCTTGCTTAAGTAAAATAAAAATTGACCGCTTTATTTTAATTGATAATATTTAATTAAGCGGTCTTTGACGAGTCCCAATTCACCCGACTGCAACGAACACATTCTGTTTAACCAGTTAAAATGGTTGAATTAAGAGGGTGAATTTGTGGTTCATCAGTGGTACATGGTTGCCTTGTTTTGATAAGTGCGCATGAAATGAATGATTTGCAACGTATGCTACCGTATGCCAATATATGCGGGTTGAACGACGGAAGATGTTGTCGTGCCACGTGGAGGCACGAGTGGTTTGATAGCGGTTGGGTTACGATAACATGTTATTATAGCCGTTGGTTTATGTGATTAAAGGTAACCTGAGGTTTTAAGCTACCGAGTCCTCGAGGATGGTGTGCTTCTTTGTTTGCCAGGCTGAGGGTTTGAGACCCTGAATAATAAAAGAAAAGGGAATTGTCAGGGTAGTATTGGAGGATTGGTTGAGGCGACGTGCAGCGCCATAAGCTCACCAGATCAACGCAATCTCCAATCCCGAAGTGTCCACAGCTTCGGAGTCCATATAGTGGGTGATGTAATTTCCTGGACTAATCCCTGACGTGGAATAGAAAGGAATACGAATTAAAATAATGAGAATAAATGAATCTTTTTGTGATAACAAGTTTTGAAAAATTACACATTTGTTTGCTTTTTTCTTCTTCGTTGCTTAACACTCGCTGATTGTTATCATATGATTTATGGAAAACCCAATAGGTGTCGGTGAGCCAGCACAAGGACTTTAATAATCCAGCCAACTAACATAGTCATCCAGCCAGTCACAGTAACTTTACTCTGTAAGGTAGTTAGTAATCTTTTTGTGTGCTTCCTTCCAGCTGATGTACATGTAAATAATTATAGTGGACAATGTATCATGTGAACTTTATTTTGTGAATGGAAAAGTGTTGAAGTACTTCCTTCTGAGTATTTTTAATTGCAGTCTGTTTCTGAATGTTAGTTGTGACTGCTGAATAAATTATTGTTGAGTAACCAGATCCGGATATGGGAGGATCCGACGTCCTAGAATTGGGGTCGTGACAAAAACTTTCTCAATTGCCTTCTCGGCCATGTAAATATCATAACTATCATCTCAACCCTATAAACTTGTTAACTATTACATCACAACCCCTATGGTTAATAGACGTCCATTTATCCATCAAAGGTGAACATAATTCATCAAAAATAGTACACTTTTACCTATCTTATTTATATATTTCACAACACATATGCTTCCCCTTCCTCCTCACTCCTCCACTTTATCATTACCCACAGCCCATCTGCCACTATCGTTCGAACCAACCACACACCTCCCCAATCTCCAACGACTCCCTACCTTTGCCCATTCCCCCTACAGCCCCACGGGTCTGAGCTCCTCGAATAGTCATGCCCCTCCTCTCAGTCATCCCTCTCAACATATTTACAATCTAGATGGTAGAGTTGTTGTCGAGCCCCGAGGTGGGTTCGCATCAAGGATGACCACCTCGGAGTCGTGGACAAGCTCCACAACGATAGAGAGATGGTGACGCTCCCCGCTGGAGAGAGCCTCGATGCATGATCATGTCATCGACATGGGTGTGGGTGATTGAGTCGAGGACACACTTAGCGAGGAGCGAGTTGACGCAAAAACGGAGGAGGTGGGAAGCGAGATCGAGAATGCATAGACTACTGATGAAGAGGAGGGTCTCTCGGACGGTAAGGAGTGGGAAGAGGGGGTCGTGCTAGGGGACGAATGCGGTGAGTGTAAGGAGGGAGCAGTGATAGGGGGAGTGCGGTTGAGGAAGAGCACGAGAGGGAGATGATGGGGATGGGGAGGGAGGCAGTGAGGATCTGGAGGAGCGTAAACTAACCGGCTCCACTAGGCTCGATGAGAACGGGAAGCTTGAAGGACTTGGCTCGGATAGAGACGTTGTCCACGATGGGGTCGGCTTCGACGACAATGGGGTGACATCACCATGAGAGGTGAGATCGTGGTAGGGTTGGTGTAGGTGAACAATCTTGGTCGTGAATAGGCATGATGGGCGGTGGGCGCAGCACCTACACGCACGTCCATAACTCGAGGACTGAATATGGAGTTGATGACCTTCAATCATTGTTGACGAAGGATCGGGGCAACTGATCATACTATAGCTCGCCCGATTGGGACATGTGAATGAAAATTACGCTCGATTCATTTTGAATCGGGCTCAAAACAGAGTAAACCCAATTTCAAAAGGATCACTAAATGTTGTCCAACCCAACATAATCATGCGCCAATTAAATAATGCAAATCAAAGGGGTTATGCAAACAATTTAAGCTCGAGTTTTTCTTCAAGGTTTAATTTCGCTTCATGTAGCCAACCCTACTTAATTGCGGGAAAAGGCTTTGTAGGTGTTGTGTTAATTTCGCTTCAGGCACAAACTAAACTACTGTTCAGATCACTTCTATCTATTCTATTCAAGAACAAATCACGCATGATCGAAGCTTAGAAGAAATAGACTGCTCAATCAAAATCCACTACGATCTATTACTAACCAAATCACATTGAAAGTATAAATTACACCTAAGTTAAATACATAGGCTTTAACCATTTTTTATTGTGGTGTTTTCTAACAAGGGAGAGGAGGAAGAAAAGGAATAAGAAGAGGAGAGAGATGCAGTGAAATCCACCATTAATTCTTTGGTGGTTTGATTAACTCAGCTTTAACTCAAGCAACTTGACTCAAGATGAATCAGATTAACGGTAGGGTTCGTAGTGTAAGACGAGCTAAGTTTACGGGGTTGAGGTGATAATTTCGATGTTTACAGGGTCGAGAAGGTAATTGACAAAGTTTTTAGGGTTTGTTATGTGAAAATCCCTACATTTTTGTGATAGTTTTTTCATTTCATGTTAAACTTTGCATATTTCTGTATATGTCCATATAAAAGATGAACCGCTTGACACAAGCAAAACTCAATGATCCGGTTTACATCATGTTCAATCTCAAATTGAAACATAAGGAATTAATGAAGAAAACAATAGAAGATCCTTTATGTTTGGATGAAATTGACTCCGGTGACGAATGGATTTCGGAAGCTCAAGATGTAGAGGCCTATCAGGATCTTGATGTAAACATACCCCTTGAAGATGATCATATTGAGGAAGGAGGTGTAGGAGCTTGAGTCGCATGATGTAAAAAGAAGGGAAAAAACATGGCAAATGTGCAATACTAATTATAAGAATGACCGATGCTTTGTTGCGGTCAATTTTTAAAATAAATAAATGTGTATATTATTTTTCTTGATCAAGTAAAGGTAAAAATCCAACAAATGTTGAGGAGTTCCCCGATTTTGAGGACGAAAGCAATGACGAGGTCGATAATGATGCACACTTGAATTATATGGATGTCTCTTGAAAATCTAATGAGTAGTAACAGCAGCGACGATGACGGTGACAACGTTGACGAGTGACAAGACAGCTCATGTTGATTTATTGAATGTTTATTATTAGTGATTTTTTGATGGATCATATAAATGTGGACAACATGTTGCATTATACTTATATTGAACATCTCTTTTTCATGCTTTTGGTTTCCTTTTAAGATTCCGCAATTATGTTTAAAACTTAGAACTTTGAACAATTAGAGTTGTAGTTTGTATTGTGTATTGCACTTTTGGACAATATGTTACAACAGTTTGTGATGTCATGATTTATTCCAGTATAATTTGCATTAGTTTTAATCCCTTTCCGAAAAAAGTGAGGTTTATGCCTCGCCTCACATCTCGAGTAAACGCCTCGGACCACCTCGTGCTTTTTTAAATCTTGCATGAAATAAGATTAAAAAAATCCAAAGTAAGAAAGCGGGACACAGAATTAGATGATTACATAATCTCATATATATTTAAGGAAAGGTGCTTACTTATTGTGCTTTGTTGCAAAAGGTTATAAAGTAGGAATTGTTGATTGCTTATGTTTTGAATGAATAGTACATGTATAATAGATGGATATCCAATATGATATGTAATAATGACTAAAAGTGTTGATCTTGTTCAACACTCATACTCGGTTATTTGAGTTGTTCATACCTCGATTTCTATTGCATAATAGTTTAAATATTAAATATTAGATTAGGAACTTCTATTATAGTGCAAGGGTGAAAAGCTTCTTCAATTGAGAAGTTGTGAACCTTGTGCACTCCCCTGGATCCCAGCATGAAGCTGTATGATAATGATACAAAGGAGGTGGACAAGAGGAGATAAAGGGAGCTTGTTGGGAAGCTCCTCTATGTGATTATTACCAGACCAGACATCTCCCTTGCTATGAGCAAAGTGAGCCAGTTTATGGAGCAGTCGAGGCAATCATATGATTCTAAGGTATCTGAAATCCTCTCTAGGTACTAGATTATTCTTTAGCAGAGGGACATCTCTTGCCATCATGACGTGTGCAGATGCAGACTAAGCAAGATGCCTCAAGGACAAGAAATCTACCTTTGGTTTTGCAGTATTTATATGGAGCTCTTTGGTGTCATGGAAGAGCAAGAAGCAAACTGTGGTTGCTAGATCTAGTGTTTAGTCAGAGTACAGAGCCATGGTATTAGGGATCACTGAGACGATGTGGGTCAGATCCAATCTGACTGACCTAGCTGTTGACGCACATCTTCCCATGCAGTTACAATGCAATAATCATGCTACTTTTTCATAGCCAACAACATTGCCTTTCATGAGAAAATCAAGCACATTGAGGTAGACTATCACTATACACTTGACACGATTCAGAGGGATTTTATCTCTACTTCCCATGCCATCTCAACAGAACAAACAACAGATGGTTTCGCCAAGGCTCTAATCAAAGGGTCATTATATAAATGTTGTTCCAAGCTGAGCATGATTGATATCTATGCTCCATCTTGAGGGGGAGTGTTGATATATATTTATCTTTTCTTATTTATCATGTATTTACTATTTCTTTTGTTTCTATTATGTAATTTGCCCTATAGGGTCTCTCTCTTCTATATAAAAGATCCATAAGGCATAATGAATAAACAATTCATTCTATTCTTTCCACAATTAGGATAGGCACAAATGTGAATAAAATGTGAATATATATATATATATGTATATGTATATGTGTATGTAATGCTTTTCGAAGTTAGTTGACATTGTAGTCATGTAGTATGTATTGAACTCCTTCAAAGAATTTATTTTCGTAATAAAAATATGAAAAACTTGACAACTTGATAATCGGCGCCCTCATTAGCCTAAAATTCAGGGCATGCCACTAAGTCCTTCCCATTTCCTATCAACCTTATAATCCACTTTTACCTAAGGACTAGGTTTTAATTATATCCCCGATAATAAAGCCTTTCTCCTCGGTCAGTCCCCATAACTCATCCCATGCACCCAATTACAACCAAAAAACTCCTTTTTCTTCAACTCACAAGAGAATGTTAATAGGGTATTATATACAGCTAAATTACATTTGAAAATATTTCTTGGAGTCTGCTTTCAAGTGTTAAAATCCTTTGGATGCAACATTCCATTCAGCCACGTTTTAATCTCAGAGTTGTTTCAGAAAATTTTGACAGTGACAAGAAAACGAATTTTCTCATTATACGACAGTTCCTTTCTGCCATATATTGAAAAAGATTAACCTGCTCCAAGTGGACCTACGTCCTTGAGTATAAAATGAATGGAAATTCTTGGCAATGACAAGAAAATACATCTTTTGATAGGTACTTCTGGATTACATCAACACTTGAAGGTTTGAGTAGCAAGGGGTGGTAACTTTAAGCAAATAATTCTTAGAAAATAATAATGTAAAAGTGAGGAACCATTCAGCCAAGCTAAAATCTATTAAAGGATTGTTTGCATAATATCACCATATACCTTTAACTGGTTGAGAAAATTTTGAAAATTATTTTTAAAGTTTGAATATAGAAATAGGTTCCATTAGAGCCTTATCAAAAAGAACTAGAAAAAATCACAGTTTGATAAAAGATAAATGAAAAAATTCACAAATACTCTAGTATAATACTGGCATATAAATCAACATGGCTGTCCTCAAATCTACAGCAGCCTAAGAGAAGTAAGTAAAATGGTGAATTTAAAAAATATAGAGAGAAATAGTAATAACAACATATGTTGCAACTGGAAGTATACCAAAAAAAGCCATCTGATTCTTTTGAACAAAAATACTTTATATGGAATGAATGTAAATACCTGATTGAGCATCCACTTGAAGCCAACAGCAGCCGTACACTCATTCTTAGCAGCACTACTGAACCAATCCAAATTGTATACCTTGTCAAGCGTGTTCACAATAGCAGACATATTCCTCCTCCTTTCCATGATAGAAAATATCTCCCCATTGGAACTTATATTGATATGGCTATTGAGTAATGTCTCAAACCACCCGCTACCGGACCTTTGCATTGACAAAATAGCAAAGAACTTCACTGGATTGCAGACACATTCTTCCCTGGAATGAAAATTATGATGACATGCAAAACAGTATCAGGATCTAAGAAATATGGGATACCATCAATCACTAGAAATGGCATTATCAATCACTACCTGCTATAATTTGTTGGTTCTGGATAGTGTAAAAATGCCATCTGCGACAAAGGGATCCTAGAGTTATAGCAAAGGTTAGGAGAACCAAACATGCACAATATTAGGGCGGGAAAATGCAGACGTCTGCTTCAGACAAACAGAACATATGTACACTCCGCATATCGTAGCAAAGGTTAGGAGAATCATCCTCATTGCCAATGGAGACTTCTTAGGAGACTTTACAATCAAGCCATCCTGAAATCGAAAAGAACTCCTTAGGATTCATATCTTTGCAACATTCGAGATGGAGATTGCCAGGCCATCCATGTTTCAAGATCAATGAAAAGTCAAGTGCATTATAATTTATGTCAATTGGAACCGCATGCGTGCAGACATACTCATGAAACCCACAAAACCATCTTTCTTGCAATCGTGAAAGACATAACAGTCACATGTTCATCATATCAAGCAATATCTTGCAATGGGCATTTCATACATTCCATGTCACAACGCGAGCACATACACACAGAGAAACATACGCTCAAGAAATCTACAAATCTAACTTGATAAATGTCTGGAATTATCACAACTTCACGATATCAAACAAAAACGAAAGAAAGTGTGATGATGTGAAGAACAGGAACATATGCCACAACATGACGTCTCCGAACTACATGATTTTGCTTCAGTTCCACTTAAATACAGAAACCCTGACATCAAATCCACCATCAAAAGGAAAATGCACCAGTGCTAAGAAACAGAGACCTAGAAACCAACAATGAAAAAAAAACCCTACATCAGAAAAATGGAAAAGGTCAATTTTTGGCATCAAAAACCTAACTTTCCGAGATCTTCAGGAAACCCAAAAGGAACAAATGGAGAGTCGAGGCAAAAGAATATATAGAATAAGGAGAACCAACCAACCCTGCTATAATCGCAGCAGTCATCCCCCATCCTAAAGCTCCTGTTTCCACACGATCTCCACTGACTGGTCTTCCCCCCAAAAGCCCAGTGCTCTCACCTCTGCACCCCTCTCAGGCTCCTCGGCACGAGGAACAGAGGCGAGGAGAAGCGGGAGGCTCGAAGACCCATGGGAAGTACTAATTGGAGAAGATGGATATTTGGGTTTCCCACCGCCCTTCTCCTCCATTTAATAATGGCCTCCTCTCGTGAAGACCCATGATCGCCAAATGGCCTCTCACCACCACCTTGGCCCGCTCCCCACCTTCCTTCTCTCTCTCCTCTCTCTCTTTCTCAAGCTTCAGCTGAAATACACGGGCAGAGCTCAAATCTTCTACTAGATTGGGCTCTTTCTCTCCCCTATTCTGCCTCTCTGAAGAACTGTTCCTCGATGCGTCGTCAGGAGGGTATTGGTGGGAGTTGAGAGAGAGAGATCTTAGGATGTGATTAATGGCTATTGGAATAAAGCAGGAGGAGAACGACCCAAATAGGAGGAGAGATTGAGGAGAGAGAAAAAGACCCAAATAAAGAGATAGTCAGCGGAGTTCGATTTCAAAATTTGGAAATATATGCTACGGGTCGTGGGGAAATATCATTCAACATCTCATCTTTGTTAGTAGTACTTACATTATGGTCCCAACGTTGGTTTGTTCAAAACATGGAATTTGACTTTGTAATCTGGGTTTGTTTGACCATGAACAACTTGCTTTTAACATGATCTATCCGTTTCCAGCTTGTTAAGTGGGTCAAGCTAAGATAGGTTGTCACCTCTTGACAAAGACCAATTGGAATAGGTACGAACCCTAAAACCTGTCTCAATTACATTCTCAACCCTGTAAACATCGTAATTACACATCAACCTTAAACTTTCTCCATTTAACATCATGAATCTTACCTTATCAATTTAATTATCTATTTAATCTTCTCAACAAATTAATCAATAAATAATTAATAAAAAAATAAATAGGATGCTCCTAAAATAATGGGGACGTCCTTCAGGTTACAATCATAGACGTCTCCCTTTTTATTGAGTTCTTTATATTTTTTATTATTGTTGTCGTTGCAATATTTCAACAACCATAAAGTTATTTGTTTATTAATTTTGAAATTTAGTTATCAATAAATAATTCTAAATCAGTTGTCATAATTGTAAATAGATTGATAAATATGAATCATATTCACATATTCAAAATTATATGTAAATCATCTTTATTTTTATTGTATAATGTGTATTCAATTCACATTAACATTAATTCATGAATCTTATTCACAATCAAGTCCCAATTGGGTATTCTGGATCTTATTTCACACTATCCTGATTATTTTGGATAGCATTATCTACATTAATATTATCCAAGATAATTAAATCCAATAGAATTATCTCGAAATCCTCTCTGTACATATAAAAAAATGTGACTCAATATCCTTGTATAATTATGGATAACATCCAAGATAATGTTATCCATGATCATTAAATCTAGTTTAATCATCATAAGTTCTCCTCTTCCTCAAATGATTCAAACATCACTTAATAGTCCCAATGCGCAGATTTATCTCTTTAGGAACATTCCTCAAATTCATTTGAGGATAGTGTGCCTTCTCTGCGGATACTTGGAGATAGGGTCATGACAATTGTATGTCCATGTATATTGACTTGTATTATGAGATCTAATCTCATATCTATATCTAGAAAATCTCTTAGAGATGTATGATCGTGTCCAACAAGTACCTGCTGAATCCCCATTTCATCACCTTTATTCTATCATTTTGACCTTAAAAACCCCAGCAATTACATGTAAATAACCTTAATTTGCACATAATAGCATATGTTATTTATTGTGTTATTTGTATATAAAATAAGGATTTTAATGCCAAAATTATAGAATAAAGAGAAGAAAAGAAAAAGAAATAAATTATTGAAAAAATTTTATGACCCTAACCCCAAGACCAAGTCTAGAATGGAATTGGTCGACAAGGAATAAAGTAGGGGGAGATAAGGGCCAAAAATACAGTAAATACCTCATTTATTTATTCATTAATTATGCATTTTTGACACCTATTTTATTCTTTAATATTTATTCACCAAATGAAGAAACTTTGTACATAAAGTTGTAGATAATAATGCAAAAATATACAAAATTGAGTTTGTACAAAAATAATACACTGTCTAAATTTTATACCCAGAATAAAAAGCCAAAAACCAAACTTTGCAGACCCATATCTTTCAAATAAAAACTCAAAACAGAGCAAAATCACTCTAGTTGTATATAATTTTTCAAGGGCTATTTTATGGTGGTGGTTTTATATTATTTGGGATTACTATGTAAAAGTTAGATTTTGGGCCCCTATTGTACAATCTACCGATTAAAATATTCAATTTATTCATCATTCACTCTTTATACAATTTCTTTTTTATAATATTGTAAATATTATTTATAACACATTTGTATATTAAAATTAGAATAAAATCAATAAGAAAAGGGAAAATAAAATAAGTTTATGTAAAATACATAGACAAAAGACCTATGCTTCTATATGTATATAAATAAAAGAGAAATACATTCTTTGATTCTTTAACTCCCTTATATTTTTCTAATATTGTAAATATTATATATATTCTATTAAAAATACAAAACTAAAATAAAACTCATTAAAATACACTAAAATAAAATCATATATATAAAGCATAGGTAAAATGTCTATGAATATACTTACATAATATGCATCTCTATTTATTTTAGTATACAAATAATGCCATAAAAAAAACAAAAATATATTCATACTCATAAAAATAAGTTATAAATATATAAAATAATAGAATAAAATAATAAAATACAAAACACATAATAAAATAAAATTGCATAAAATACAGGTGAATATACCTATAAATAAGCTATTAAATATAAACTTGTTATAAAATACATCAAAAAATAAATAAAAATCGTAATAAAATACTACATAAAATAGTAAACATTTTTTTATTTTATACTTGAAAAATAATAAAATCATTTACTATTTTTTATTAATTTTTCTTTAATAAAACTCCATGTTTTGTCTTATAGCGGCTTAGGTGGACCAATCCTCGTGCGTCAACTGTTGACCACGGTCAACTCCGCTGTCCCCAGCCGCCTGGTGTGACAGACATCCATCAAGCGGTCTTCTCCCATTTTCCCCTTCCGAACCCTTGATTATCTCCCTTTGATTCCTTCACGAAATAACTTCACCCATCATCCCTCAATCACGCCACCTACTTAGATCGCCTAGAAACCCAACCGATTCTTCAATTACCCTGGTCAATAAGGGTGCACCACCATGTCTATAAATAAAAGCCTCTACCTTCTTCTGTAAATTTGGTCAACCTTAGCCCTTCTTCCACTCAGGCCTTCGGTCCATATAGATTCCTTGTGACAGGGGGAAGCTCCTGAAGGCTTACATAGGTCAGAGAAGGCGGGGCTGCACCCACGGCGGCGCTCTGGCGTGGCCCTGCTCCCTGGTGTTCCACCATGTATAAGAGTTGTCCTTTTCTCACTCATTTTATGTATTTCAATCGTAGGATTACTTTCATGCTTTTAGAATAGGATTTAGTTAACAAATCATCCCTTAATCGCCCCGCCCGTACTTCGCTGGAGTCGAGCTCTGGGAAGCTCCTCCGTGCTCCGTCGTCGTCGCTCCAACCATCTGACACCGCCATCTCACTCCCTAACGCTTTCTCCTCATCCCACATGCCTCCAATCCCCCTGATCCTTCGTGGATCAGGAGATCAGGTCTCCATCCTTCGCCTTCCGCCGGGGACCTCCGCCACGCCCATTTTTCTTTCATCCCTACCCAATAAGGCCCGGGGGACCTTTGCCTTGTTGTGCACTATCCTTCTGCAGGTCCAGATGCGCCAAAGGACTCGCCTTCGAGTCGATTCTCGTGAAGAACAGGTACATGTACCCCCTCTCCTTCCTCAACTTCGCCTGAGAACTCCAGGGGTCCAGGTGCCTTGTTGAAGGTACCCACAGACGCGGAAGGCTTCCAGGAACGTGAAGGCACCCACGGCGGTGCCAGAGGAGGCATGAGGAGCTCGCTACGCCCGCTCGAACCTTGCCCATAGCGAGCCCCTTCCCGATTCTTCCAACCTGTCTCTCAGCCATCCGATCAAATGAGAGCCTCGAGATGCAGCAGGAGTTGTCCGATGAAGCCACGCTTTGACTGTTGGATCCCCCTCGTGGATCGAATCATGTTTGCTCATCGGTGAACCGTTATCGGTGCACGAGGGGACGCCACGTGTCAAGTGGATCACATCCAACCGTCCGCCAGCGTGCACACTTAGGGGTAATTTGCATTTATACCCCTATCATTTTTGCATTTATTATTTAGTCTTGTAGATTAAATATAGCATAAAAATAAAGTGGAAATTTTAAAAAAAAACCCTGAGCTTCTTGTAATTTGCAAATAGGTCCATTCCACGTCACCTCACGTGTTGTCCCACGTGAGGTGGGAAAATTGCAGGGACACCCCTACAGTTTTACGTATTTAGAAAAAGTCTAATAAAATGAAATTTACGTGTTATATTTTTGGGAGATTTGCAAGCAGGCCCCTGAATTTCGAATATTTGCATTATGATCCCTGTATGTAGTAGTCACGTGTTGTCCCATGTGGTGGGTTATTTTGCACATGAACCCTGACAGTTTTTGAAATTGTCGTTTAGCCCTAAAATGTTAAATAAACATTGAAAATTTTGGTATTTTTGCACAGACTCCTTGAACTTTATTTTATTTACAAAAATGCCCCTTCTAGGATATGTATTTTTGTAGTCTTTATGTATTTATTAAAAATACTTACCTAGCTCCTAAAAATACAAAAAAGTAGGGATAAATGCTTCATGCTTCGTATTTTTTATACGCATATTTTTAATCAGCATTTTTTGCATTTTATCTAATTTTAAGAATAAAAAAGGAGCCTAATTAGTCCTTGTCTAATTTGTAAAATACCAAAACAATATAAAAACTTAATGAAAAATTCCAAAAAAATTATATATGATATATTTTTATATTTATTGAGTCCAGAAAAAAACCTAAAAATAAGAAAAAGAAAATTAAAAAAATCAGAAAGCTCCAAGATCCAACAAAAAATGTAAAAATTCCACAAAAAAACCAAAAATATGTTTTTATGTTTTAGAATTACCTATATATTATTATGTATGTACTAAAATTGATTTGGGTAATTTTGAGACTTATTTATTATTTTTAAAACCCAAGTTAAGTTCGGATTATGTATTAATCCCATTTTTGGGATATTTTTGCACTTTGAAAATACATAAAAATTAGCAAAAATATAGGAAAATTGCAAAAACATTAAAAATTGTGAAAAGCACAAAAATGTTTTAGTTCCTGAATTTTGCTTATTTTTACATTTTTTTTATATATAAATACATTATCTCTCTTTCCCTTATTATATGTATATATCTTATTTTATAAAAAAGAAAACATTAATATATATATAATATAAAAAGAAAATATAAAATCAGAAAATTAAAAATCAAATATAAAATATAACATTAAAAATTAAAAAAAAATAAAAATTAAAAATCCACAAAAAGCATTATTTGCACAAATGACTTGGTTGTATATAGATAACCATAGGCTGCCTATTTTGCTCTCTGGGTTCGACCTCTACATGCTTATACACTATGCATTTTATGGTAGAGAAAATAAATATTAATTCCACATTTTTGGGGTTCACTTTTTTATTCAATATTGTAGGTTAATTGCTGATTAAGGTAGGACTTTCGGGTGGTCGCTTCAGCGATTGGATATTTATCTAGACCCTCGGAAATTCTCCCATTATCATTACCCAATCGTCTTATTATCTCTGAATTCAACTCGGATCAATATCCAACATTTGGACTAAGATTGGATAACTAGTTCACTGAGCGGAGTCACTAAAATACAAGCATGTTTCATTACTCCCTCAGAATGGAAGTGTCATGGTATACAATCGTTTAAGATCACATCACCATTGAGTATATATAATACCCATACATCCTGCATTCTGGAAGACTATGTCTGCACCTGATGTTCTGATCCCATTTTGGACTATCTCCTTCATGGTTTTATTAGTAAGTTTCTCATTCGATCATTGGAAGTTGATAATGATCATATGCTTTCCAAAAGTATATATTTTACCTACAACTCCTATTTTGTTTCTAAAATAAGATGACCAATGTTTGGAATTTGGTTTATCACAATATCTTATAAATGATCTCATGTCTCTCAGTTCAATAGTGAACCTGTATGATCCCTTTGAGAGATCGTATTACTCATATGCCCTTATATGAACACCAGCATGCAGGTTTATAGACCTTGATTAGGCCATCAACCTAATGATCTGCCAAATGTACATACTCAGACATATAGTAATACATATGTCTTTAGTCATAGTATGTGTGCATGCATTGAGATAGTATACAGTATAAGTCTTAGTTATCTCGATCTCGCTAAGTCAACTCTTTGACCTAGCTTATCTGACACCTCTGAATCTCTATTCATATGTCAGATGTCAGTCTTTAGAGTAAGGATCGACATCTCCTTCTCAGGATGGAAATCCTTTTTTGATAATCACTTAATGATGCAGTTGAGTCCTCAATCTAACCCTTTAGATATTCAACCACACACCAGCTTATATGATCCAACATTTGGATCGATAAGTGTATGATATCAAGATGGCTATGGTACATAACCCTAATTGTAAGAAGGGACCTATTATGAAAATTATTTTATTCTTCATTTCAGATTAAGGAGTGATTTGTAATAACTTTTATTGCACAATGGCTCACCATGGACACTTATATCCAACAATCTCCCACTGGCCCAACGAATCATTAATGGGTTAATCTTTAAACCCACACTCTTGTGCTAATCATAAGCCATGTAGATATATAACTCTATCGGATGATTAGTCACTTTGTTTCAAGAGAAATATTTTGATTATTATTATATGGTATCACTTTGGTTGAAATATCTATTATCATCTTATGCAACCGATACTCAATTATGTTAAAGTAGTCATAGTGCCTTGTACCACAACTTAGTAGTTAACATAACCAGTAAGGGATTTCCAATATCCTTATGCTTAAAGATCTCTATCTCCTTAGACTAAGGCATAGACTTTAGTCTTTCAAGGTGTTTGAAGACTAGGAGATCACTATCTCCATAGTCTTAAGTCCTGGAAGATGTTTTATTACTACAGTCAAGTATTTCATCCCCACAATAGAATTAGTAATAACTTATTACTCTTACTACTTGACAGAAATCTGGCTTTTGTACACATCATGGCATACATCAGGATTCAAATAGCCAATGTACGAGGGCATGCATATATAGCATTCACATCCTCAACACTTTGAGGTGATGTTATCCCTCTAGATGGGTCGATAGCATATCTTAAGGGGGAAAATCCTTCCTTGGTATTTCCCATGTAGAATTTGTCCAAGATATACCCTTGATGTGATGGTCCTAATGTATTCTTTTCTTTGCTTCTGAATAGATTCAAAACTAAGATTCAAGGGGCATCCTTTGAGATATTGTATCTCAAAGGTATAAGACAACCAGATTACATAACACTTATTATCATCCATCTATCGTTCCAAATGATTAGTATTTCATCTATATTTAGTATGATGAACACGATGACACTCCCACTAAGCTTCATATGGTTCATCAAGATTTTGTCTGAAATCATAACCTTTATAATTTCATCAAATATGCGTTCCAACTTCAAGAAGTTTGTTTAAGCCCATAGATGGATTTCCTTTCCTTAGCTTGTGCACTTTGTATTCCTCATTTATGAAGCCCTGAGGCTACTTCATATGAATATCCTCGTTGAGGTATTAATTGAGAAATACAGTTTTAAATTCCATCTTCTAGATGTTATGGTCAAGTTGTGTAGCTATAGTTGGCAATGGAGTCTACTTTAGACTTTATTACTAACATCCATCTATCCATGTCATAATCCAGAAATGCTTCATCACAAGAAGCCATCTTGTCAGATTTTTTCTAACACATGGTATCCATGCCTTTTTAGGTGATCTAACCACCCTCAAACTCATTCTAAAAGGTATGCATGTTTCATCTGTAAATATCTTCTTAGTTTCTGGTTAGTAGCCTCATTATCCTGTGTGGATTATATGAGTTTCTTTACTTTATTTTTATCTTGATTCGTAAGTAAGTCATCCTTTAAAAATAATATCCTTAGAGATGAAGACTAAGAATCCCAAGGTCATAAAGTTGGTATCCATTAACATCCTTTACATACCCAATGAAGTATCACTCTTTAGTGTGAGATTCTAGCATCTTTGCATGGAATCTAGTTTAGTATGGCGTAGTCTCTACTGCATATTTTTAGAAACTAAGCGATAATTTTGCTATGAATCGTCATTAATCTAACCATGTTCAACATGATCCTATTGTATCTCTCTGTAACTCAATCGAGATGAGGTGTTCCTGGAGGAGTGAGATGGGAAAAATATTCCTTTCTCTATATGGTACTCCTTGAATTCATCTGGCAGGTACTCATTACACTAGTCAGATCAAATTATATACATCTTCCTTCCAACTTAGTCTTAGCCAGAATTGTGAAATCTTTGAACATTTCAAAGATATGTAAGGAAGAAATCACATACCGTGAATGGTCATTAATTACGATCGCATAACATTAATGTTCATTATGATATGGAGACACTGCATATATCAATAGGTAGGAGGTCTTGAATACCTCCTCATCTTATACCATTCCCAAAGAAGGGTGACATGAACATTTTACTTCGAATAAAATATTCACAAGTAGGCAAGTTCCAAACTTTTAGACAATCTAAAGTCTTTCTCTTACAAGTCTAATGATCCTATCAATAGACACATGTCCAAGTCTTAATGTTAGGTCATCGTCAAATGATCTTCATCCGCCTCTTGATCTTCAATGCTTTAGTTTCCAATATTAGAAATGTCAAATGAACCATTCTTTAATATGCTAATTCCATAGAGTCCTCCAATTGTTAGATCACATTTTGAAATATATTCATCATAACACTTTATGATAGGTCCATCTCAAAATGTATGTCTATCTCTAACAAGTTTAGGAATAGACAATGAGTCTTTTCTAACATCTAGGTCATAGAGACATTCTCTAATACTAAGGACTCTCCCATTGGAATGCGGTAGTCTATCTATCCAATAGTGATTGTTGCAATGATTGCATCAAATCCCATGTGGATGACTATCAACATTTAGAAAATATTCATTAACCTTCTAGAACATGTCCAACTGATTTACAACTATCCAACTTAATCCATGTCTAACAAGTAAGTTGGTTCCAATAATGAATTGTAGATGTAGGATATGCCGATGTATTATCCAAGTCCTTCTTATTACAAATATTATGAATAGTCATACTTCTAGTATATCAGCTTATTGCAATATTGGCAACTATCTAACTATTTGGATGTGGAAGTTCCAGAAGTATGGTCAATTCTTTGACCTTTCTTCATCTTATGGTTTGAGCCCATGCCTCAGTTTCACTTCTTTGATCCTTAGACAACCATTGCTTACGAACGAAACTCTCTAATTGAACATGTCCTCAAAGAACCTCAATATGAAAGCATTTCAACATTTATACTATCTTCATCCCTTTCATACAATATGAAATTATGAAGATTCATGAAGGACTTGAGTACAAATAGTAGAATTATGACATTTACCATATCCACATCCATCTCGACTCTTAAGACTTTGGTTCTTGTAGGTACTCAAACATTTTGAGCACATCATCTCCTATGGAGCTATCATTCTGCATAATGCAGTGAACCATGTCCTTTATGATCAAAGGTTAAGAGCGTGTATCCTTGCCAAAAACATCTTAATCATGGATCATATCCATGACTAGTTGTCACACCCCCAAATTATGTGATCGAGAATGATCATATAGACACGGTAGCGGATGCACGAGAATGATCGATGGAGCTGACTTTAGGAGGAGTCTTGAGTACATGTGTAGTACGGATATGGTCAATTCTTTGACCTTTCTTCATCTTATGGTTTGAACCCATGTCTCAGTTTCACTTCTTTGATCCTTAGACAACCATTGCTTACGAACGAATCTCTCTAATTGAACATGTCCTTAAAGAACCTCAATATGAAAGCATTTCAACATTTATCAATAGCATAATTTCAATATGAAAGCATTTACGAACGAATCTTCATCCCTTTCATACGATATGAATCATGAAGATCCATGAAGGACTTGAGTAGAAATAGTAGAATTATGACATTTACCACATCCACATCCATCTCGACTCTTAAGACTTTGGTTCTTGTAGGTACTCAAACATTTTGAGCACATCATCTCCTATAGAGCTATCATTCTGCATAATGCAGTGAACCATGTCCTTTATGATCAAAGGTTAAGAGCGTGTATCTTTGCCAAAAACATCTTAAATCATGGATCATATCCATGACTAGTTGTCACACCCCCAAATTATGTGACCGAGAATGATCATATAGACACAGTAGCAGATACACGAGAATGATCGATGGAGCTGACTTTAGGAGGAGTCTTGAGTACATGGGTAGTACGGATATTATCCACGGGATCTGGAGAGTCAATCGTATGTGACAATAAAGAAGCGTCACAGAGGACACTGGCTAGATAGTAGAGTGTCATTCAACTTGTAGCAGTACGAGCACAACGATTACAGACAACACTGTAAAACATGACTGTGGATGCATGTAGCAGTACATATGCGAGGGCAGCAGGGCGATATAAAGTGAAACAATAAATATGAGGAGCAATGTGGTACAGTCGCATAGGTGTGCGCACAAAGGCGCACGATATCGATAGTGATGTGTGGCGGTCCAAGGAGGCATGGAGCATTGCAGGTGTTAAGTACGAGCGTTGTCGAGCATGCTCGATAGTATGCATACGGGAGTGGTCTGGAGACCACGATAGCGAAGTTCTGGCGGACTTTCCCTTAGTATGTGGAGCACTAAGGAAGGATTTACCGCACGAGGGTCTGGTGGTCACAGGTTCCCTTTGGCATGAGATCGAGTGTTAGGTGGCACTCAGTGAATTATGGCAAAGCTACATCAGCAAGGCATTAGAACACGAGCGTGTTGATGATTGGGCAATTGATGTGGCGTCAACCGTGCGAGAAGATGAAAGGACAACAAGGGAGTCAAAGATACGAGAAGAAAAAAGGGTTGATGTGGAACGCGAAGGGTTGCTATATGATAATGCGGGATTTGCGAGTGATAACTAAGGTGTCCATGTAGAAAAACTCACTCAGAGCCCAAAACCCGAGTTGATCAAACAAAATCCGGATAAAATAGGAGGGGGGGAGAGAGATAAAAGATGAAGATAAACGACTTCTCTCCTATTTTATCCTTTAGAACTAATTTTTATACAGGTAAGTTCCCTTGGGTCGAACTAGAGGAGGATGAATAATCGTATTGTGGTTTTTGAGGAAAGAAAGAATTTCGGGATTTTTTTCTCTTCTTGAAAATACAACAAAGAACAAGGTAGCACTCAAAACTAGCATAGTTTTACAAAAATAAACTCGGGAAAATATACGATAAAAATCCACGAAAAATAACAAAAAACATTGCTAGGGTAGTTGTGTAACTACCTAGAAAGTTCAAGGAAAAATACAACAAAAATAAGGTCCAAAAACACCCTATAGTTCAGGGGTATAGGTGCAAGGAAGAATAAAATTGTTCTGTTACAAACTGGTCCCTGACAGGGATGAAAATGCAAGAAAAACTAAGAGATTTGCATTTAGGTCCCTGTACGGTGACCTAAATGCAAATACTAAAAACTTGCTAAGTGAATTCTGGAACTTCGTCAGGGTCTATGATGCAAATTTCCACCCCTTCGTCTGAACGGTTGCGATTAGAAGATGAAGCGCGATCTAGACCGTCCCACAGGGACACTGATGAAACTCGATTTCATCGTCTTAATTCTTCATTTTTAACCCCCTTGCTTAAATTTGTGTCAATAAAAACTAGATAAAGTCCTGTAATTATCAGAGTCTTGGATAAATTAAAAATCACAAAAAATATCAAAATTAAAATCCGTGGTGTTTTTATCCTTAAAAATACCCTATAAAATATTTTCTTTCTTCAAATGACCTCATCTCCATTTTTGGTCAACATGAAACTTGTAGATCTCATCAAGATCTACAACTTTCATGTTTTGAGTTTTCTCAAATTCGGCCATTTGATCCTTCACATCTCATCATCTTTTTCTGAATAACCTGATTGGGCCACGTAGCTCATTCTGGTTGAGCCACGTGGCCGCCACTCATCGCGCCACGCCGCTTGCACCCGCCACTGTTGGATGCAGGTCTAGGAGCCTTGATCACTGTTGTCTATGCCCGCTATGTTTCCCCACCGTCTGATCAATCACTAGATCTCATCACAGCCTTCCATCAGTGCCTCATCCTGCTCGCTGCACGTGGCAACATCTCATCCATCCGATCTACTCCATCATAACTGCTCAAACACTTCGTTCTCTCAGCCATTCGATCAAACCCCTGAGTTCAGCTCCACGTTCTGTTGCTGCCTTAGCCTCCAGTATGCCACGTGGTAACACCCTGGCCCTTCGATCATGTCGCCCTCGATCATATCGCAGCTACTTGATGGCGCCTTCTTCTCGATCGTTGGATTGCAAAATCCAACGGTTGAGTCATCGTCATCAACCTCCAGTACCCCCTCTATCCCACGTTCTTCATCTCACGAACCCCCTTCGCCCTTCCCATTTCCTCCATCATTTCCGACGCCCTCATCTCTCGTTAACCATCCCACGACTCTCCCCCATCGTCCCTCATCCTCGCGAGTGATTCTTCAACCCACGACATCCTCTCAGTCACTCCGTATCACCCACTCAATACACGACTTCCACCCCACTAACCACCGACCCTCTCCTTCAAATACCCCGCCTCCTCCTCCATTAACCGACGTCCACCTTTATGCGGGGCATTGCCTAGCCCCTCTCCTCCTCCCCGTGACAGGGGGAGGGACAATCGAGGTGCCAAAATGGAGTTCGCCTCCGGTGTTGACCCCTGGTAATCACCGGCAGGTTTGCGATGGCCCAACCTCGCCTAGCTGCTCTAAGGGGTCGCCGGAGTTCATCGATGACCTGAGCTCCCCTCGGAGCTCAAGCACAGACCACCACCTTCATCTCCAACCAGGTAAGTACTTCTCCGACTTCCTCAATATTTATTTCTATGTTTGCTTAATTAATTAGGTTATTTCACTTGTCCTTGACCTCCATGGTTCACCTTCCGAGCTTCGTCTTACGTCCCCCATCTTTGCGCTCACTCCCTATCTCTCTCCCTACCTACGCAACCCCATATCACCTCCGATCCACCTCCGTCGTCGTGGACGGCGAAGGAGCTCTGAGCTCCCGCCTTCTTCGCTCAAAGAGCTTCCATCCCATTCACACACGCATTCCCCTTTGTTTCAGCTTTGTCTCTAATCATGCAGGTACTTAGCCCCTCAATGATCGGAACCCTCACCGGAATGGGCTTGAGGAGCGCCATCTCCGTAACTGGAGCGACGAGGGCCTTCGCTACCTATAGCCGCAGCTCGACCAAACCCTGAGCTCCATGCCGACCATTCAAGACAAGCCGACAAGCTTCATTGACGTCAGAAGCAAGCGACGGAGATGGGGCCCCTTCGTCGGAGATCCGACTTCGCCACCAGCCTTCGGCGGAGGAGAAAGTACAATGACCGTTGGATGAATGTATCTCAATGTTCATCCAACGTCCAAATGAGGACACACCAACGACTCTAGGAGCAGACAGGAGCCACCTGATCTTCGTGATCGGATGGCCTACGATCGACCACGCGTCAAAGCCTGGGCTGCCCAGAGCCTCAACACTAGACCAGCAAGCTCGGGTGTCTCGAACCTACTTTGAACCTTCTCAGCGCTTCGAGCGACTCCGTGCCTGCATCGAACCTGATCTTACCATCCGAGCCTAGCCGAAGCAGCTCGAGCCTTCTCCGAGCCTCCGAGCCGTCCCGAGCCTAGAGAGAGCACGTGCACAGCACATGCCATCTGGGTAAATTGCAAGGAGGTCCAACCGACTTCTCCATTTTGCAGACAAGTCCTGATATCACGTGTAGCACACGTGCACCTGGGGAATTTTGCAGTTATACCCTTGCGGATTTTCATAATAGAAAAAATTCCCCTGTGTGTGTGGGTATTTTACAGGGAAGGTCCTAACTTTCTTTTATTTGCATTTTAGTCCCTCCAGGGACCTGTTTGTAGTTATCTTTCATGTTTTCTTTCAGTTATGCCCTTGTCTTCTTTCATGCATATCTTGAGCATCATATCTCTGATTGAGTTGATTTCAGTTTCATTTTAAAGCTTGTTTTATGAACTTTTTAATGACATATTTGGTTTTCTGTTTTGACATTGTTATCTTATTGTATTACTTTAAATAACTCTAGTGTCTGTTATACCGCACATACAAACCTTGCCTAATGTATCAAATAAGTTATCTCATGATTCAAGTCTGAAATTACTTTGACAGACCTAGTTCAGCCCGACTGCAATGATCATTGATTATTAATTCCACAGTATTAAAGGTCCGAATTTTCGGTTTATCAAATGGCACCGTTGTCGGGGACACAACTCATTTCTTATCTATTTGGATTTTTATTTATTAAGTGTTTCTTTTTTATAGGTCAAGTTATCCATTTCTCTTGCATTATAAAATTTTCTTCTCGATTGATTTCTAACCGTTGCTTTTGTGACAGGGCCCTTGATGATTCAAGGAGGCGAGGAGCAGGTGCTTCCCGCTGCGAGGAGCTGCAAAAGTATGCTTGGAGCAAGTTGAAAAGAAAGAAAAAATGTCATGTTGCATAAACATTTTATCATGTAATAATCGTCTTTTACAGCGGTCTTCGATCGAAGACTCACGATTGTAATCGAACGAATGTGGTTGTATGGGGATCGTCCCCACTTGAGTGTCGACCTAGGACCAGGCACGCGGCTCTTTGAGCGTATTTTATTTTCCAATTTTTACGTGCTTGCTCGTAGGTAGGACACACTAAAATATAGACACACATAATCTCGCTTCACTTAGCCAAATTTAATAGACATTCTTCCCCGCTAATAGAAGCATGATTAGGTGCGGCTTTCTGATCGACTTACATACATGATTTTTGGTTTTTAAAACAGCCCCAGTTTTCACGTATTTTCGCCAAGTCATTGCATGTTTTATCGCTTAGCTTAGATCATGGGTTTTTATCGAATACATAGTTTTTCTCGATTTCCCCTCCTAGCTTGATCACCTAGGTTAATGGAAAATGAGAATGAATGGTAGACAATGATTGCTTGATTTATGTGCTCACTTTAATTCATTGACAACCTTAAATAACTGGGACTGTTAAATTGCAAGTCAACCTAAAATGGAGTAAAAAAATGTTTTGGGAGAGCAACACCCTCGTGCGCAGTCGATTTCACTTAACATTTTTGTTGCCGTGTATAAATAGAATGTTTTAATCACCAATAAAACTGACAAGATAATAAACCAACCTCGGTTGGTTTCATGTGTGAGTTGGTGAAATTAAAGGGTTTTGCATGCTTGATTGAGCCATGTTTGCTCCGACACCCTCCCTTGAGCCTTAGATACTCCATTTATCTCTGCAGATTCATCCACTCATTTGTACATCCATCCTTCTTCTTCGTTCACCTTGGGTCTCTCCCAGCATCAAATCTCCATCTTTATACTTAGGCTAATCTCAGCCTAAGTATAGGGGGAACCCGAGTCCCTATGATTTTCTCCACTCATCTTTCCTTGCCTTTATACTTAGGTCATTTCTAACCTAAGTATAGGGGGAGCTCCTCTTAGTTCCCATATATTTCTCTATATTTAAATGGACCTATGGACTTGTATCATCTAATGCTATGAGGACATAGCAAAGTTTAAGTATAGGGGGGTATACCGTATATACAGTATACTTACTTTAGCTATAAGTTGAAAATTTTGAAAAATTTAAAACTTTTTGGCTAAAGTAAAATGCTTTGAACTAAGTGGAATCAGTGGTTTTCACGGCTTTCTATATTATGCTACACTATTTTTATAAAAATATTTTCGAAAATGATTTGAAAAATGAGTTTCCCTTGTTTTAAAAAATGTTTTGAAAATTTTTATTTGTGTGACATGGTTTTGAAAGTTTCTTTCTCTTTTCAAGGAAAATTGAGTCTAACCTGTGTTCTAGCTTTTAATTAAAATTCCATAAAAATGAGAAAAATCCAAAAATCCCTTTAGGAGTCATTAGTAACTACTAATACCAATTAAGTAGCCGCGTTCAGTGAGGGTTCGCCCTTAGAAGAGTGGATGGTTCAGAGGACATAGCGTAAGGCCCGTCCTCAAGTAACAGGCTCCGGCTTGTACTTACATCCATACTGGCTGAATGCAGATGCATCTACTTAATTGAGTTTAGGCAGTCCTAATATCTCTTGAAGCTTAAAAAATGTGTATGTTTTGTTTTTGAATGAAGGAGTTGAATTAATCCTCTACAATCACACTTTCACCCAGGATCTGAAATGTTCAAGGAAACTCAGTTTGTGAGGAGTTGAGATTTTAGGTTAACCAGCCTTAGCCATCAGGTTCTTAGACTTGATCATCCACATTCCCCTAGATTTCTAGATTTGCATGCTATATTTCATACTTAGTCTCAGACCATAAGAATATGATCAACACATCACATGCACGACTGCGGTTCTGATGAGATGAGTTGACTCTTCACTTGAGGGACTAGGATGAGGGATTCGAGTCTGGTCTTGATCTAAGGATGCTCGATGATGGGATAAAATCTTTAAAGACTTCATGAAACCTGAGTGTCAGCAATTTTAGCCAGTATGAGAACTTGGTTCTTGTACTATCTCTTGACATTGACCTAAGTACTAGGGTGTGAAATAAATAAAAATGTTGATCAGTGTGCGCCAACTCTTGGTAAAAGCAGTGGATCTAGCCAAAATACTACAAATAAATGACATGTCAAAGAAAAGCTCTCATTCCACAAAGTTACATATCAAAGAGCTTCCACCAAAGGCGAGCGCTCCCAAACTTTTCAAAGTATCCACTTGGACCACCGCTATAGGACCAGGAGTCGGGCTTGCACCAAAAAAGGGCTCTGCATCGTAAACGCTACAAGTATGGGTGTAGAAGGTACGATAGGTACTCAAAAAAGACACACCCCGGTGTATTCCCAGGAAAATAAGTGCAAACGGCTCCAACTTCTCTTGACGGACGCACTGGTCAACACAAAAAAAATGTGTTGCGTAATAAGGCATTAAGAGAGGATCCTTGTTCTAATGAGAGGGAGAGAAGAAATGAGACAACCCCATGCCCTCCATTACTGGCCTTCCATCTACATTTTTCAGTCTGACAACTAAAGAGACGGTGGACTGAACGCAAGATTTGATTTATTCCCTAGTGTTGAGGATTCGGTCCTTAGGAGAGTTTTTCAGACCAAGACCTTGGGTGAAGATTTGACTCTACTCTCGTGAACGCAGTCAACACTAAATATCATATCCTTAGTCTATATGTATATCAGAGAGAGTCTGGAAAATTAGAGGAATTGGATGCCTCTTGATTAAGGCTGGGTTGAGTTCTAAAATATTGGACCTCCAAAGTTAAGTGGACTTGAACAGATTGGATCCTGTACTCACATGCACAAGGGGGTTAATCCAGTTTATTCATTTTCTTTGATGCTCGGGGACGAGCATAGTTTAAGTATAGGGGGGGTGATGAAACTCGATTTCATCGTCTTAATTCTTCATTTTTAACCCCCTTGCTTAAATTTGTGTCAATAAAAACCAGATAAAGTTCTGTAATTATCAGAGTCTTGGATAAATTAAAAATCACAAAAAATGTCAAAATTAAAATCCGTGGTGTTTTTATCGTTAAAAATACCCTCTAAAATGTTTTCTATCTTCAAATGACCTCATATCCATTTTTGGTCAACATGAAACTTGTAGATCTCATCAAGATCTACAACTTTCATGTTTTGCGTTTTCTCAAATTCGGCCATTTGATCCTTCATATCTCATCATCTTTTTCTGAATAATCTGATTCGGACACGTGGCTCACTTTGGTTGAGCCACGTGGCCGCCTCTCATCGTGCCACGCCGCTTGCACTCGCCACCGTTGGATGCAGGTCTAGGAGCTTTGATCACCTCTGCCTATGCCCGCTATGTTTCCCCACCGTCCGATCAATCACCAGATCTCATCACAACCTTCCATCATCGCCACATCCTGCTTGCTCCACGTGGCAACATCTCATCCATCCGATCTACTCCATCATAACCGCTCAAACACTTCGTTCTCTCAGCCATTCGATCGAACCCCTGAGTTCATCTCCACCGCCCGTTGCCTCCTTAGCCTCCAGTACGCCACATGGTAACACCCTGGCCCTTCGATCATGTCGCCCTCGATCATATCGCAGCCGCTCTATGGAGCCTTCTTCTCGACCGTTGAATTGCAAAATCCAACGGTTGAGTCATCGTCGTCAACCTCCAGTACCCCCTCTATCCCACGTTCTTCATCTCGCGAACCCCTTCGCCCTTCCCATTTCCTCCATCATTTCCGACGCCCTCATCTCTCGCTAACCATCCCATGACTCTCCCTCATCATCCCTCATCCTCGCGAGTGATTCTTCAACCCACAACATCCTCTCAGTCACTCCGTATCACCCACTCAAGACACGACTTCCACCCCACTAACCGCCGACCACTCCTTCAAATACTCCGCCTCCTCCTCCATTAACCGGCATCCACCTTTATGCGGGGCATCGCCTAGCCCCTCTCCTCCTCCCCATGATAGGGGGAGGGATGATCGAGGTGCCAAAATGGCGTTCGCCTCCGGTGTTGACCCTTGGTAATCACCGCCAGGTTTGCGACGACCCAGCCTCGCCTAGCTGCTTCGAGGGGTCGCCAGAGTCCAACGATGACCCGAGCTCCCCTCGGAGCTCAAGCACCGAGCACCACCTTCATCTCCGACCAAGTAAGTACTTCTTCGACTTCCTCTATATTTCTTTCTCTGTTTGCTTAACTAATTAGGTTATTTCACTTGTCCTCGACCTCCATGGTTCACCTTCCGAGCTTCGTTTTACGTCCCCCATCTTCGCGCTCACTCCCTATCTCTCTCCCTACCTACACAACCCCATATCACCTCTGATCCACCTCCTCTGCCGTGGATGGCGGAGGAGCTCTAAGCTCCCGCCTTCTTCGCTCAAAGAGCTTCCATCCCATTCACACACGCATTCCCCTTTGTTTCGGCTTTGTCTCTAACCATGTAGGTACTTAGCCCCTCAATGATCGGAACCCTCGCCGGAATGGGCTTGGGGAGCGCCATCTCCGTAACTGGAGCGACGAGGGCCTTCGCTACCTATAGCCGCAACTTGACCAAGCCCTGAGATCCATCGTCGACCATTCAAGACAAGCCAACAAGCTTCAACGACGTTAGAAGCAAGTGGCAGAGATGGGGCCCCTTCACCGAAGATCCGACTTCACCACCAGCCTTCGGCGGAGGAGAAAGTACATCGACCATTGGATGAATGTATCTCAGCGTTCATCCAACGGTCCAGATGAGGGCACGCCAACGACTCCAGGAGCAGACTGGAGCCACCCGATCTTCGTGATCGGATGGCATACAACCGACCACGCGTCAAAGCCAGGGCTGCCCAGAGCCTCAGCACTAGACCAGCAAGCTCGGGTGTCCCGAACCTGCTCCGAACCTTCTCAGCGCTTCGAGTGATTCCATGCCTGCATCGAACCTGAGCCTACCATCTGAGCCTAGCCGAAGTAGCTCGAGCCTTCTCCGAGCCTCCGAGCCATCCCGAGCCTAGAGAGAGCACGTGCACAGCACGTGCCATCTAGGTAAATTGCAAGGAGGTCCATCCGACTTCTCCATTTTGCAGACATGTCCTGATATCACGTGTATTACACGCGCACCTGAGGAATTTTGCAGTTATACCCTCGTGGATTTTCATAATTGCAAAAATGCCCCTGTGTGTGTGGGTATTTTACAGGGAAGGTCCCAACTTTCTTTTATTTGCATATTAGTCCCTCTAGGGACCTGTTTGTAGTTATCTTTCATGTTTTCTTTCAGTTATGCCCTTGTTTTCTTTCATGCTATATTGAGCATCATATCTCTGATTGAGTTGATTTCAATTTCATTTTAAAGCTTGTTTGACGAACTTTTTAATGGCATATTTCGTTTCTTGTTTTGACACTGTTATCTTAATGTATTAATTTAAATAACTCAAGTGTTTGTTATACCGCACATACAAACCTTGCCTAATGTATCGAATAAGTTATCTCCTGATTCAAGTCTGAAATTAACAAAGGTTTAAAATTTCTCATAATTTTGATTTAGGGCATATTTGCATTGCATTTCATCGCATCTAAATTGCATTATAAAAAAAATAAATATAAAAAATGCATGTTTTATGCATCTAGTTTTTATCTTCTTGCATTATTTGACCTGTTATTCTCCCACTCAACACTTAAATAGATAAATGAGAATCTAGATAATGCTAGAGAGGCTCGTGTCCCTTAGTTCAATCTTGGTTTCTTACCAAGTAAAATAAATAAATGACCATCCGATTCTATTGACAAATTAATTTGATGGTTTTTGATAGACCTAGTTCAGCCTGACTATAATGATCATTGATTATTAATTCCACATTATTAAAGGGCCGAATTTTTGGTTTATCAGACACGTGTCGCGAAATTGTACCCCGCCCCTGTTCTTGGCGTTCTTCTCTTTTCTCGCAGCTGCAGTGGCGAGTCTCCGTCTCTGACTTCTTCTCAGCAACCAGATGAATGCTTTGGCCTCCTGCAAGGCCAGAGGGGTGTCTCCTACACCCCTCGAACTTGCCTACAGGTGAGCGGCTCCAAGGAGAGGGAAAGCGACGGTCTGAAGTTGAAGAAGTAGGCAATTCAGCTACGACAGACAGATGAAAGGGATACACCTTAGATTGATCCTTCTTCAAGGGTTATAGCTCCAGTTGATGAATTCTGTGCTCCAACTATTAAAAGTACCTGCAAGTGAATGGTTGCTACTCGATTCACGATTGAATCGACAAAAGAAATTAAGATTTTGCAGATTATAAATTGTTTCCAGGAATAGTGAAAAAATGCGAGAAAGAGAGAAGAATGGGGCGTGAATTTTGGTTGTTTTCGAATGGATCTGAAGGGGAATTAATCGATTGCGTCTAAGAAGGAGGATTGAAGATCCTAATTACCTGCTTAAAGGAGCTAATTGATGCATGAAAATCGAGAATTAAAATGTAAGAGATGGTGGAATACCTGGGGTAGCAGAGTATCTGACTCTGCTGGTCGTCGCTCGATGGGGCGACTTCCCGGAGCTCCACGCTGTAGCGGCAGCGATGCAAGGCCAGGCGGACCTTGGAACTGCTCATCCATTCATCCTTCTTCCACGCGGAGCAGACCTCAGGCCCTGTCACGGCCGGAGTGAAGCGGGGCACGGTGGGAAAGTGGGTCGACAGCAACTGGAAGTTAGTTCAAGAGAGTCAATTGTTAATGGCTGACTTGATGGGCTTTTATAGGTGCTGACACGTGTCAGCACCTGGTTGGCCAGATGATTAAATACCTTAATAAATAGTAAATATATATTAAATAATGGAATTTTAAATAAGTATAAAACGAAAAATATAAATAATTATTTTATCTAAATTATAGTATAATTAGTTTTAATAAATAATAAATATTTTTACAAAATGTAAAAATTATATTAATAAATGAGTATAAATAATACTTAATAAATAGGTTTTGTATTTTTAATTTAATAAATTAATAAAGAATATATCATTTTTATATTTTATTAATTATTAGGATATTAAATAAAGTATGTACGAATTTTTATAGATGTCAGTAAATTAATTTAAGTATATTAATAAATATGGATATAAGTGTTGTAGTTCAAATTTACCTATAAAATAAGGTTTTTGATTTATTTAAAATAATAAATAAGCTCCAAAAATTATGAAATAAGTTAGGGTTAAACTACAAGATAAAGAAAATAATTAGAAATTATAAAATTATTAAAAATAAATAGTGTGTTTTAGATAAAATAAATAGGCCAGAAACCCAGTTGTGGTTAAGTCCCAAAACCGACTTTTTGCAAACGGAATCCGATTTTAGTGAAATCACCTTCATTAATTAGAGAATATTATTTTATGAACTTTAAAGGTGAGTGGAGTGAAATTGGAGTTCGTGTGAGAAACTTATTATGTTCGGAAGTTGGGATTTTGACAACTTACAAGTTGGATTTCTTGGTATATATATAAGACAATATTTTTAACTGATTTTTATATTTTTTCTGTACAATTTTAAAAATTAGGAAACGATTTTGGTAAAAAATAAGTTCATATGAATTAGCTAAAAATCATTGAAGTTTTGGTATTCATCGGATAATTAATGAAGAATGCCAGGAGTGTGGAATCAGTCATATTTATTTGTTTTCTTTTCTTATCTCCCCATACTTATTTATATCCCGACAATCCATGCTGACTTGGTCTCGATGATTAGGTTATATATCTTTCAGCTATATTTATTTTTATAAGTCATATTGTACATATATATGTTAGCATTGTGAGCCCAAGGCGAACCATTCCTACAATAAATGTTATTGTAATTAATGATTTATCAATAAAAGTTATGGATTATGTTTCACTCCCTTTCTGATATTGAATGAATCAATGCACTGTAAGGTCCCTCTGTACAATAAGGGTTATGTACCATGACCAACGTGATAATCATACAGCTGTTGATTCATTAATTGAATCATAGAGGCTGATGCTTGGATGAATGTCTAAGGAGTTAGATAGAGGACTCATCAAGCATCATCAATGATTAACAAGTAGTGATCTCCAGTCTGAGTGGGAGATGGCAATTCTATCTCATTAGACTGATATCTGATCGATCTCTTGATGCATGTCCTCTGCATGGGAATATTGATTCGGAGGTATCAAATTAGTTGAGTCAATGAGTTGACTTAACGAGATCGAGATAACCAAAGACCTATGATGAATACTGTCACATCACAAGCAAACATCCTATGACCAGAGACAGATGTATTGCTATATGTCTGAGTATGTACATTTGGTAGACCAATAGGTTGATGACCTAACCAAGGTCTATATACCGGCGAGCTGGTGTGCATGTAAGGGAATATGAGTAATATGATCTCTCAAAGGGATCATACAAGTTCACTTGTGAACCGGGAGACATGAGCTCACTCATGAGGTTTTGGGACTGACCAAATTCCATGCATGGTCGTCATGCTTTAGAAGTGTGACATGAATTTGAAGGTAAGATATATGCTTTGTGAAAGCATATGATCTGTGCCAAATCCCAAGAACCAAGATTGAGAAACTTAGTGATCAAACTCTGAAGATGACAGTGTAAAAGTGATCTATATCTTCGGGATGATCATGAGTCTTCCAGTATGCAGGATGTACAGGTATTGGGAATACCTGAAGGGTGACTTGATCATAAACGATTGTATAACCATGACGCTTCCATTCCGAGGGAGTGATGAAACAGGTCTGGATTTTAGTGACTCCTCTCATTAGAGAAGTGACCTAATCTTATTCCATATATTGGACATTGATCTGAATGAGATTCAGATGCAATGAGAAGATTAGGTTTGCGGTCTTGATTTAATCAAGCATCTATGAGAGGTCCATGGGATCTGGATTTGAGATGTGATCTCAATATCCAAGTCACTATACGTGGAACAATACAATCACCCTGTCCTTATCTCCAAGTATCTGAGGAGAAATAACATTGTTCTTAAAAGGTTTAAGAATAATTCCATAAGATCTAAGCAATGAGAAATTGATAATTAAATGTGATTTAATTATCATGATGTATGAGGAATTATCCAATATAATTAAATGTGATTTAATTATTATGGATAAGAATAATGTGGATAGTAATATCCAATTATTCATAATATATTATAAATGTGATTTATAATGTATTAAAGAGAGCTAATTATAATTTATATTTGTAAATTAATTATTAATGTGTATTGGATACACATAGTCTAATTAATTGAAAATGTAAATTATATTTTGTTTTGGGTTGTGAATGTGATTCACAATTTTCCAATGTCAAGATTGCAATATTCCCAAAATTAATTGAGAATTATTTTTGGTGAATAAAATACCAACATATAGTTGTTGGAAATAAGTAGAGAGAAAATCAAGGAGAGATGCAATCTCATGGAAATCCATGAGATTGCCCTCCCCATATGGGAAGGAGGTGGCGGCACCCAATTCCCTTGTGGAATTGGTGGCCGTCCACTCCCTTTTATGGGGATGGATGATCTCCCTTGTATTTCACTCCTTATTTGATGGATTTAATTTGGTATTAATATATATTTGATTTATCAAATATACTTAATTAAAATTAAGTCACAAGTTGTTGGCTTTTACCAACAACAATCTTGACCATTGGATTGACATAAATCAATCTCATCCATTGATTTTATATGTCTCATGGATTGAGATCCATGGATCCCAAAACCCTATAAATAGAGAGGCATACCATGCTCTTTATTTACATGTTATTGTAGCATACATCTCTCTCTCTTTCTCCTCACACGCCAGCCCTCTCTCTCCCTCTTCTTGGTGGCCGTCCACCATACCCTAGTGGAGAGAATCGTCGATGCCCACGCCACCGCGCTGCCGCTTTGACGCTCTGTGGTTCTCCGTCTACTTGGAGTGCTTCGCTCGTGAAGGAGACGCTCGATCTCATGCGACGAGATCAAGAGCAACCATGCTTGGATCAACTTCTTGGATTGCGAGGACTATGCGGTTCATCCCCGCGCTCGCAAGCAATCTCTCCGACGATCGGACTTGAGACAGGAGGTCTATTCCAGTAGAGACTTGTTCAACCACGCTTCAAGAGGTATTGCATTATACTTGTTGTGGTTATATATGAAACGATCCGAGAATTGTTCTTGGATCATGTGGTTTCATCGAATAAAATTTTTAAATTCCGCTGCACAGAACAACTAGTGCGACTAGTCATTCTCCCTCGTATCCGATGCGACGATCACACTTCCGTGATGCGCTTGAGGATTTATCCATATCATTCAAGTGGTATCAGAGCCTTAGGTCGGCGGTTTCGAATATGATTCGCTAACCGAGGATGACTTGGGTTCGTTAAGGTCGCGAAAGTTTTTATCGCATTTGATTTCGCAGATCTGTTGAGTAAATAATTTCGGCCATGTTTAAAATGTTAAGCGCGAATTATTTACTTGGATTTTGTTCCCCATTAAATAAGGAAACCATAGGATCTGAGTTTGCGTAAATCGGATTTTGTATGCTCGAGATATGGTTGTTTTAATGAACATATATGCACTGTTGCGAGAACTGTAGATCTGAACGTGATTAAAATGTTAATTACTGTTTAGACTTGTTTTGAAATGCGTGAAACATCACTTGGGTTCTGTCCTAAATCAAATTAGCAATCCACGAAAATTGATTTTGTCTAATTTGGATTTAATATGATTGAGATATGCTAATTTTAGTAAGTAGGGGTCACTGCTGAAATTACATTCCTAATCAAGAACCATGTGATTGTCAATTAATGAAATTAATTGTTAATTTCGAGAAATAATTATGGAAAATATTTGAGAAATATTAGAAGATGATTATTTCCTTAATTGACTTGGCCTCAACCAATTAATTGATTAGCTTTGATCTAGATCATAATTGGAAACACAATCATCAAACTCCTTGCTTGAATAGGATTGGGAATTTATCTAGCAAGTTTCCTTACAATAAAAAATTGTTTTGATTACTATATGGTATAATTTCGGTTGAAGAACCGATGATCATCTCAAGTACAAATTAATCTATTTGGCATTATCCTTTCCCGAGATGGATATGGTGTCTAGTCGGAGACGTTGGGGCAGCGGGTTGCAACGTATGTGGTCCGTCCCACTCTCGCCGGTACTGGCCATGACAGCGGGTAGGGTCGGGATAATGACGAAGAGATTAAGATGTATTTTTTTAATTATTAAATACGAATTAACACATATTTTGAGAATAATACCATATATATTCAAGTATAACAATCAAGTTTTATTGATTGATTGAATTGGATTGATAATTAATTTAATATGATTGAATTAATTATGTCCAATTAAAATACTCTGATATGATTAGAGTTAATAATTCCCTTGAAGAATCGACTATATGGATATGATTCATAGTAATTAATTAAATTTGAATAAGAGGTGGAGGATCACATAAGTGACATCCATGGTCTCCCGTCAAGACGAAGGGTTTCCGTCGCCAGGGATTGTATATAGGAGACGCCTGTACGAAGAGACAACTCCTATATACAAGCGCATCTGGATCGGACTCTTTGCTTCTCAAAAGAGTAAGGTCGTATGTGTAGTGACCCCAATATCGGATCCTCATATTATTGGGGCGATATTGGATTGCGCATAGCGAGTTCTAATCCTGTTGACGGTTGGTTCAATTAATGACGGGTCAACATCACCTTAGGGGTGATGGGCCCGGGCATTAAAGACCGAATTGGGAAATGCAAGTTGGACTTGCAAGGCGGAATGTGTTCCCGCTTCTCTTTATTGGAGTTGCAGTTTCTCATATTATTGGGATGTAACAAAGATAAAGAGGAGATTCCAGTTCTTGCTTGAGATATAGAGGTAAGTATATCTCTTACTTTGAAAGTGATTAAGGGAATGAACTTTCAAAGTTGACAATGCAAGAATAATTTGATTTAAAATGCCTTAATCAAATATCATAAAATTGAATATATGATTATATGTTCTAATATAGTGCATTCTCAATTTCAGAAAATGAAGTCCATGAACCCACATAGCAGGCTTCTGGAAGTCAACTAGTTGACTGGACCGAATTACTCGGATTGGATCTGTAGTTTGGAGCTTGTACTCTCGGCAGAGCGCATCAGTTATGTGCTCTCAGAATACAAGCTTGAAAATCCTAAATCTAAGGAAGACAAAGCATATAATGACAAGTATGATGAGGATAATGTCTTGGCTAGGTGCTACATCTTGGGCTCTCTCTCCAATGTTCTTCAGAAACAACATGTGGAGATGAGTACTTGCCAGGAGATCATGCAGAATCTAAAGGATATGTTTGGTGACATTAACCGCACCCAGCGGTACAATGTTATGAAAGAACTGGTTCGCTGCAAGATGCAGGAAGGGACTTCGGTCCGTGAACATGTACTCAAAATGTTTGGGTACTTATCGGAGCTGGAGATTCTGGGGGCAACGATGGATGCAAACATGCAATCTGATTTCATTCTGCTGTCATTGCCCAAATCTTTCAATAACTTTGTGGTGTCATTCCACATGAACAAGTTGGAATTGACAAATGCTGGGCTTCTTGCTGCATTAAAGTCTGCAGAAGACATAATAAAGAAAGATGGTCCCACTGGCACTGTAATGGTTGCACAGGTCAGAGGGAAGCACGGTCGGAAGCATGGTTCTTGGAAGGGCCCAGCCCAGAAGAGAAAGAAGAAGGGACAAAGTGTTGGCTCGTCTTCCAATGCATCCACTCTAATGGCGTCGAAGAAAACCGACGTCTGTCACCACTGCAAAAAGCCGGGGCACTGGAGGCGTAATTGCCCGGATTACCTGAAGTCGATCGACAAAGGTAAAGCCCCAGCAGGTATGAAATCTACTTTTATCATTGAAATTCTCGTCGGACGAGAAGGAAGTTGGGTTGTTGATTCTGGTGCTTCTGTTCATGTATGCAATTTGTTGCATTTGTTTCAGGAAACTAGAAAACTTGAAGAAGGGGAGATAGTCATCCAGATGGGATCTGATGCAAGTGTTGCAGCAGTCGCCGTCGGGACTTGTCGGCTATCATTATCTAGTGGTAGAGTCCTAGTACTTAAAGAGTGTCTTTATGTACCTGAAGTCAGAAGGAATTTAATATCTGTATCTAAGCTAGTTAGAAGTGGATATTCGTTCCTGTTCTGTAATAAATTATTCATAAATCATTATGATAAATATATTGCAGATGGTATTTTGACTTCTGGAGGACTCTATGAATTGTGCATTGATAAATGTGTTATGAATGTTACAAGCACTAATAAAAACCCTAAAAGATCCAGGGAGGATGAAAATCTTTCAAACGAGATTTGGCATCAAAGGCTTGGTTATTTGTCTGTTGATAAGATCAATAGATTAATTAAGGATGGACCTTTAAATTTTCTACAGGTTTAACCTTTGCCTATGATGAAACTCGATTTCATCATCTTTATTTCCTATTATTAACCCCCTTGCTTAAGCTGAGTGCCAATAAATCCCAGTTAAAGTCTTGTAATTAACAGAGTCTTAAATAAATTAAAAAACCACAAAAAAATGGCAAAATAAAAATTCGTGGTATTTTTAGACTTAAAAATACACTCAAAAATATTTCAGGCCTTTGTTTAATCTCTTCTCCAGTTTTGGTCAACATGAAACTTGTAGATCTTGTCAAGATCTACAACTTTCATGTTTTGAGTTTTCTCAAATTCGGCCATCTAGGCCTTCAAAAATCAAAATCAATTTCGCAATAATCTGATTGGGCCACGTGGCCCATTCTGGTGGCGCCACGTGGCCCGGCTCCCTTTGTCCTATCCGCCCTTGACCAGGACCGTTGGATCATCTCTTGATCCAAAGGCTAAGTCTTCTCCATGCACGCCAATTGCCTTAGCCATCTGATCATCCTCATCTTTAATCAGCACCGTCCGTAAGCGCCCTCACCAGAGCTTGACGCGTGGCACATCTTGCGCCCTTTGATCGTGCTCTTGATTTCCATCTCGGCCGCTCCTTCCTATGGCGCTCCTCAACCCTTCGATCATTTTAGCTTCCCATCGTCGCCTTCCGTTAGTGCCTTTCTCATAGGCCTCCACGTGTCACATTGGCGGCCGTTCGTTTTGCCTGGGAGCGTTAATCTCTACCGCTCAATCCTATCTCGGTTCCCAACCGCCCGATCAAAACCCTCATCCAATCACCCCCGTCCGCTAATGCGCACGCTCCAGATCGACACGTGGCTGCTCCATATCCCTTTGATCGTATCGGCCTAGATGTTATCTACGCCGCTCTTTTGCGCTTAGATCTCCACCGTTGGATCTCCAGATCCAACGGTCAGAGGTCATCGTCAACCTCTGTCTCTTCCTCGTACCCACGTTTTCCACTCCGCGCACACCTCGCCCCCTTCCTATTCTCTTGACCACCTCCGACCACCTCACACCTCTCCAACCGCCTTTGAGTCTTCCCCAGTCATCCCTCTACCTCGCGTATCACCCCACGAACCGCGATGACCTCCCAATCGCCTCATATCACCCTCTAAACCCACGTCGACCACCACTACTTCCGCCATCACCTTCTTTAAATCCACCGCCCCCTCCGTCAAATCACCTTGTCCACCTTTACGTAGGGGCATGGCCCAGCCCTCCTCCGTCTCCCTGTGATAGGGGGAGGCGGAGGATCGAGCGAAGACGACCACTGCCCCCGGTGTCGACCCTTCGCCAATCACGGCGTCGTTGCGGCGCTCCGAGCCCGCCAAGCTGCTCCCAACGGCTGGGGGAGTTCAGCGATGACCCAGAGCTTCTCCTCGGAGCTCGAGCCCAAGCCATTCACGCCGCCATCGCTCAGGTAAGGTCTCCGATCTCTTCTCTGATTTTTTATCTACTTTGCTCGATTTAATTAGGCCTCTCCGGCCACTGTCGCCTTCCATTAACCATCCCGTTAGCTCCGCCGCACCTCCCCCTTTCTCGCGTACTCCTCCGCTCACCTTCTCACTCTTCCATACATCCCATCACCGTCCGACCCATCTCCTCCGCCGCGAGGCGGAGGAGCTCCGAGCTCCTCCCCATTCTCCGCACTCCAGAGCTCCCACCTCACTCCAGGCACGCACGCACGTCTTCTGCTCGCTTCGGCTATGTGTACTAACGCTGCAGTTCTTCATGGGCGTCAATGGCCGGAGCCCCCCCAGAGCAGACTTCATCAACCTCGCAGTGCCCATCCGAGCTCCGACGAGCGACGCCAGTTGCTTCTGGACCTTCCCTGAGCTCCGGGCTTCCTCGACGATCACTTAGGGAGCTTTGGGAAGGTCCACCGTGGCCGAGAGTGGCAGGCGGAGGAGGAGCTCCTTCGCCGGAGCTCTGAACCCGCCGCCCGTCTTCGGCCGAGGGAGGAGGTATGGTGACCGTTAGATGGTCCTCGCCCAGCGACCATCCAACGGTCCAGATAGAGCCGCGTCATCGCCTTCAGCAACCCTTGGATTATCTCGATCCTACGGCCTCCAACAGGCCACGTCGTGACACCTGAGCGCACAGTAGCCATCCGATCATCAGGATCGGGTGGTTCTCAATGAACCACGTGGCGACGCTATAGACCTTCTCCGAGCCTGAGTGTCCGAACCACAGGCTTGGCTGCTTCCGAGCCTCCCCGAGCTTGCAGCGAGCCCAAGCCAACGCCCGAGCCAGCCGAAGCAGCACCGAGCCTCCTAGCCGTCCCGAGCCTAGGAAGCACGTGCCTGGCACGTGTTTTTCTGGGCTAATTGCAATGAGGCCCCGCTGACTTCTCCATATTGCATTCAGGTCCTGCAGATCATGTGCACAGTGGGTAATTTGCATTGAAACCCTCGCGGGTTTTCAAAATTGCAAAAATGCCCCTGTGCGTGTGGGTCATTTACAGGGAAGGTCCCGAACTTTATTTTTATTACATTTTAGTCCCTCTCAGGGACCTGTCTGCAAGTTTATTTCATGTTTTTTTCATTTATGCCCTTGTCTTTCATATTGCATATCTTGAGCATAGAGTATCTGATTCAGTTGATTTCAATTTCGTTTGAGAGCTTGTTCGATGTACTTTTTAATGGCATGGTTAATTTTTCATCTTAGAGACTTAAATTCTAATGAAATATTTTGTTAGCTAAGTGGCTCTTATTATGTACTCATGCCTTGTTCACTTTGTCGACCAGTTCTGACATTTCAAATAAAGCTGAAATTGACTCTTATTAACTTGCTCATCATATTTATTCTTGCTTAGGGAATATTTGCATTGCATTTCTCTGCATTTATTTGCATGATAAAATGATTAAAAAATGCATGTTTATTGCATTGCTTTGTTGTCTTCTTGCATAATTTGACCTATAGATCTTTAATTCAACACTTAATTAAATAGACTAAAATCCGATTAATATGAGAGAGGCTCGTGTCCCTGAGTTCGACCTTGGTTTCTTACCAAGTAAAAAAATTAATTAATGACCATTGCATTCTTATTTGACATATACCAATGAGATGGTCTCTTTGATGACCAAAATCGACCCGACTGCTACGACATGTCCAAGTGCTAATTCTGCACTCTTAAAGGGCCGATTTTGCGGCTCATCAGCCTACTTACAAGAATTGCATTCAAGGAAAAATGACCAGGATGCCTTTCCGTAACAAGGTTACAAGATGCGAAGGTATTATTGACCTAATACATACTGATGTATGCAGTCCCTTTAGTACCGCGACTCGAAATGGATATCGATATTATCTGACGTTTATTGATGACCATTCACGATACAGGTTTATCTTCCTATTACGTAATAAATCTGAAACCTTTGAAAAGTTCAAAGAATTCAAGGCTTTGGTTGAGAACCAAACCGATAGGAAGGTTAAACGAATTCGACCTGATCGAGGTGGCGAGTACCTCTCAGATGAATTTAAGGAACACCTTAAAGAGAATGGAATTATTTCCAATCTCACTCCTCCTGGAACTCCCCAACTTAATGGTGTTGCTGAAAGACGCAACAGAACCATCATGGATATGGTTCGTTCTATGATGAGCAAAGCACATTTACCACTTAGTTTCTAGGGATATGTAGTAGAGACTGCAATATATATCCTGAATAAGATTCCTAGCAAATATGTACCTAAGATTCCTCATGAGCTTTGGTATGGGACCAAACCTAGTGTTAATCACTTGAGGGTTTGGGGTTGCTTGGTCCATGCAAAGAATGTGGATGCAAGTAAGCTAGAATCTCGCTCTCATGAGTGTTACTTCATTAGGTATGTTAGAGATGATATTGGATACCAACTCTATGACCTTGAGACTCAGAAGGTTTTTGTTTCTAGAGATGTGAAATTTCTGAAGAATGATTTCCTTAAGGGTCAAGATAAGTATGAAGTAAAGGAACTCATAGAATCCCCTGATGATTCTGAGCTTCCTGAGCCATAAACTGAATAGATAAATAAAGATGAAACACCCATACCTCTTCAAAGGAGTTCGAGGGTGGTTGAACCACCTGAAAGGTATGGATTCCATGTGTCAAGTGAAACTGACAATGATCCTGCTTCATTTGATGAAGCACTCACAGATCATGACATGGATAGATGGATGCTAGCAATGAAGTCAGAAATTGACTCCATGCATAAGAATGGTGTATAGACCCTAGAGGATCCACCTAAAGGGATAAAACCCATTGGGTGCAAATGGATCTTCAAGAGAAAGAGGGGACCTGATGGGAAAGTAGAGACTTTCAAAACACGGCTCGTAGCCAAGGGCTACACACAGAGAGAAGGCATCAACTACGATGAGACATTCTCTCTTGTGGCTATGCTTAAATCCATCAGGGCATTGCTGTCTATAGCTGCATATCTTGACTACGACATCTGGCAGATGGACGTCAAGATGGCTTTCCTCAATGGATACCTCGAGGAGGATATCTACATGGAGCAGCCCCAGGGCTTCATGACTGAGGATGGCAAAGTATGCAAGCTGAAGAAATCTATCTATGGGCTCAAGCAAGCTTCTCGTAGCTGGAACATCAGATTTGACGAAACCATAAAGAGTTATGATTTTGTGCAGAATCCTGATGAACCTTGTGTATACAAGAAGCTTAGTGGGAGCGCCATTGCGTTCATCGTGCTTTATGTAGATGACATCCTTATCATTGGGAATGATACAAGGATGATGACCAGTATGAAGATTTGGCTGTCCCATACCTTTGAGATGAAAGATCTTGGAGAAGCCTCTTACATCTTAGGTCTGAAGTTGTTCAGAAACCGAGAGAAGAGGATATTGAGATTGTCACAACATGGATACATTAAGAAGATTCTTGAACGATTCCATATGGATAGTTCCAAGAAAGGATTCCTACCTTTAAGACATGGTATCCACCTATCTAAAGGAATGTCTCCTCAAACTGTTGAGGAAAAGAAAGCCATGGCTGGATGCCCTTATGCATCAGTTGTAGGAAGCTTAATGTATGCTATGATGTGCACTAGGCCAGATATCTGCCATGCAGTGGGAGTGGTAAGTCGTTACCAATCCTGCTATGGAAAACAACACTGGAATGCAGTAAAGAACATATTCAAATATCTAAGACGGACGCAAGATTACATCTTGGTCTACGGAGATGGTGATCTCCAAGTCTTGGGATATACAGATTCTGACTTCCAATCGGATATTGATGATCGAAAGTCGACATCAGGGTTTGTGTTCCTATTGAATGGTGGTGCTGTGAGCTGGAGAAGCAAGAAGCAAGACACTACAACATATTCAACAACAGAAGCCGAATACATTGCCGCATCGGATGCTGCAAAGGAGGCTGTGTGGTTGCGCAATTTCGTCCAGGAGCTTGGCGTAGTTTCCTCTGATACTCCCATTCCGCTACTCTGTGATAACACGGGAGCTATTGCCCAGGCGAAGGAACCCAGATGGCATCAGGAGAGCAAGCACGTAGAAAGGAAATACCACATCATTCGAGAGATTCAAAAGCGTGGTGACATCATCATCACCAAGGTAGCCTCTACCGACAACATTGCTGATCCTCTTACCAAACCTCTGACACAGAAGGTTTTCGACCAGCATGTAATGAGTATGGGTTTAAGGATTGTTCCTGAATGGTTCTGAGGGCTAGTGGGAGATTGTTAGCATTGTGAGCCCGAGGCGAACCGTTCCTACAATAAATGTTATTGTAATTAATGATTTATCAATAAAAGTTATTGATTATGTTTCACTTCCTTTCTGATATTGAATGAATGAATGCACTGTAAGGTCCCTCCGTACAATAAGGGTTATGTACCATGGCCAACTTGATAATCATACAGCTGTTGATTCATTAATTGAATCATAGAGGTTGATGCTTGGATGAATATCTAAGGAGTTAGATAGAGGACTCATCAAGCATCATCAATGATTGACAAGTAGTGATCTCCAGTCTAAGTGGGAGATGGCAATCCTATTTCATTAGACTGATATCTGATCGACCTCTTAATGCAGGTCCTCTGCATGGGAATATTGATTCAGAGGTATCAGATTAGTTGAGTCAATGAGTTGACTTAACGAGATCGAGATAACCAAAGACCTATGATGAATACTGTCACATCACAGGCCAACATCCTCTGACCAAAGACAGATGTATTGCTATATGTCTGAGTATGTACATTTGGCAGACTAATAGGTTGATGACCTAACCAAGGTCTATATACCGGCGAGCTGGTGTGCATGTAAGGGCATATTAGTAATATGATCTCTCAAAGGGATCATACGGGTTCACTTGTGAACCGGGAGACATGAGCTCACTCATGAGGTTTTGGGACTGACCAAATTCCATGCATGGTCGTCATGCTTTAGAAGTGTGACATGAATTTGAAGGTAAGATATATGCTTTATGAAAGCATATGATCTGTACCAAATCCCAAGAACCAAGATTGAGAAACTTAGTGATCAAACCCTGAAGATGACAGTGTAAAAGTGATCTATATCTTCGGGATGATCATGAGTCTTCCAGTATGCAGGATGTACATGTATTGGGAATACCTGAAGGGTGACTTGATCATAAACGATTGTATAACCATGACGCTTCCATTCCGAGGGAGTGATGAAACATGTCTGGATTTTAGTGACTCCTCTCATTAGAGAAGTGACCTAATCTTATTCCATATACTGGACATTGATCTGAATGAGATTCAGATGCAATGAGAAGATTAGGTTTGCGGTCTTGATTTAATCAAGCATCTATGAGAGGTCCATGGGATCTGGATTTGAGATGTGATCTCAATATCCAAGTCACTATACGCGGAACAATACAATCGCCATGTCCTTATCTCCAAGTATCTGAGGAGAAATAGCATTATTCTTAAAAGGTTTAAGAATAATTCCATAAGATCTAAGCAATGAGAAATTGATAATTAAATGTGATTTAATTATCATGATGTATGGGGAATTATCCAATATAATTAAATGTGATTTAATTATTATGGATAAGAATAATGTGGATAGTAATATCCAATGATTCATAATATATTATAAATGTGATTTATAATGTATTAAAGAGAGCTAATTATAATTTATATTTGTAAATTAATTATTAATGTGTATTGGATACACATTGTCTAATTAATTGAAAATATAAAATATATTTTGTTTTGGGTTGTGAATGTGATTCACAATTTTCCAATGTCAAGATTGCAATATTCCCAAAATTAATTGAGAATTATTTTTGGTGAATAAAATCCCAACAAATAGTTGTTGGAAATAAGTAGAGAGAAAATCAAGGAGAGATGCAATCTCATGGAAATCCATGAGATTGCCCTCCCCATATGGGAAGGAGGTGGCGGCACCCAATTCCCTTGTGGAATTGGTGGCCGTCCACTCCCTTTTATGGGGATGGATGATTTCCCTTGTATTTCACTCCTTATTTGATTGATTTAATTTGGTATTAATATATATTTGATTTATCAAATATATTTAATTAAAATTAAATCACAAGTTGTTGGCTTTTACCAACAACAATCTTGACCATTGGATTGACATAAAATAATCTCATCCATTGATTTTATATGTCCCATGGATTGAGATCCATAGATCCCAAAACCCTATAAATAGAGAGGCATACCATGCTCTTTATTTACATGCTATTGTAGCACACATCTCTCTCTCTCTTTCTCCTCACACGCCAGCCCTCTCTCTCCCTCTTCTTGGTGGCCGTCCACCATACCCTAGTGGAGAGAATCGTCGACGCCCACGCCACCACGCTGCCGCTTCGACGCTCTGCGGTTCTCCGTCTACTTGGAGTGCTTCGCTCACGAAGGAGACGTTTAATCTCGTGTGATGAGATCAGGAGCAACCGTGCTTGGATCAACTTCTTGGATTGCGAGGACTACGTGATTCATCCCCGCGCACGCAAGCAATCTCTCTGACGATCGGACTTGAGACATGAGGTCTCTTCTAGTAGAGACTCGATCAACCATGCTTCAAGAGGTATTGCATTATACTTGTTGTGGTTATAGATGAAACGATCCGAGAATTGTTCTTGGATCATGTGGTTTCATCGAATAAAATTTTTAAATTCCGCTGCACAAAATAACTAGTGCGATTAGCCATTCTCCGTCGTATCCGATGCGACGATCACGCTTCCGTGATACGCTTGAGGATTTCTCCATATCCTTCAATATATATATATATCTACATTTTACCTTCTTTTTATTTCCTTTATTTTATTCTTTTATTTATTTACTCGATTTTAATCCATAAAAGTGCATTTTTATTCATGAGTAGAGTTTTGTTAAAAAGTGAAAATTAATGGATATTTACATGTATTTGTTAAGGGTTTTAAGACAAAATGTAGAAAAAAATGTTAATAAATCATGGATTCATCAACCCCCTATACTTAAACTTTGCTAGTTCCTTAGCAAACACTTATTTGAAAAATAAGGAAAAAAGAAAGAAAGTTAGAATGAATTTGTTTTCCTAAAACAATTCATGAGAACAGAGAAAGGACAGAGCTGGATCGGGCCTACAACAAGCATTTTGTCGGAGCCTTAACTAGGATTAGGATTTTAATCTCAACAGCCCTCAAGTTCCACAAATCCTTGTTTAAGTTCACCTCAACAACCAGTTCAGATCCACTCATTCATATCGTAAAATCTATCAACCTTGAGATCAATCTCAACTGTGTGTGAATTGTTTTAGCTCTTCCAGCTTGAAAGAAGTGAAGAAACCACCCATCCCAATAATACACTCCCATTGGTTCCTCATCCATCTACTTTTTCCTCGAGGAGGGGGGGGGGTATTCCCTTCTAAGGTCAGTTCGTGCTATGTCCACAATCGAATATAGAGAGAAAGTAGAAGAATGAGAAAAGAACTGGAGTGCGACCAGTGTAGACACATCTCCTTGTGAAGCCCAAACGGTGTAGCTAAGTCTCCACTAAGATGTACAGGCTTTTTGGTGGAAACTCGGACCATTGTGGTCATATTTGTATTTGGTGGCTTCTTCTTTGAATGGCTTTGTAATGTTGCTTGCACTGCATCAATCTTTTTGTGCCTCGATGGATATAAAATCTTTTCATTCTGTACATTTTTTGAGGTCTTGGAAAAATTGTGCCAGCAGATCCTTCCCTCATCCGAAGCGATTATTGCAACCCCAATGTCTCCCGTCATTAGATGTCCATGCTGCTAGACAAGGATAGAAATGCTCCACCAAGATGGATTGCCCTTCGTAGCCCCATGCAAGTCGAGCTAAGTGCAAAGTGCATGGGTCCAAAATTGGTTCACTGATGAAGAGTTAAACGGATGATACCAAGTGTTCTACTTAGGCACTTTTGAGTTGACTTCCCAAACATGGTCTCATGGAACCCAAAGATTTAAATCAAAGACCCGAAGAGTCTAAATTCCACTTCCTAACTAGGCTCATTACAATGAAAGTTAAAGGTCGTAATCAAGCTCCATCCTTTAGACTTTTCTTAATCTTTAGTTCTAGAAATCAAACTTATTCTGAAAAATGCTAATGCAAATGCTACCATGTTTTTGTGAAGTAAATTTTCTGAGTTTTACTCATTTTTATGGATTTTAATGATTTTGTAATTCTTATGGGTTTTAGACTTTGTATTTTTTATGGAATTTTCAATTTTTATAAACAAATTTTTCTACAAGAATTTTACAAAATAAGTTACCCATATTTTATTTGGATTAAATAGCTAATGGATTTTATAAATTTTATATACAAAGGATTTTACAAGAATTACATGAATTTTACACATATTTTAATAGATAGGATTTTAAATAAGTATTATAAAAATTTTAAATAAATATTTTATTTTAATTGCATATTTTAAATTCATATTTTAAATTAAGAATTTTAACTAAGGATTTTAGGCATATTTTACTTATTTACAAGGATTTTATAAATAATAAATAAATAGATGATTTTGAAATTAACCCTCACCCACTTTTTATGGATTTTATAATCTATAAAAAGTAAATAAAAGTACGAGTTATGGATAAAAGTATATATACAATATATACGCAGCCCCTATACTTATCTTATGCTATGTCCTCATAGCGTCAAAAGAGAAAAAGGAGGACATAACTCATGATAAGTAAAAGTGGGTGAAAAAGAATAAGTGATGCGAACTCAATCACCTCCTATACTTACGATATGGTTATCGTAAGTATAGTGGAAGGCAAAAAAATGAGGTGACTAAGGAAAAGGATATACAACCGAAGTAAAAAAAGAAGAAAGAAAACGAAATCAACGGAATCACTCGGTCCCTCCTATACTTAGGATAAGGCATCCTAAGTATAGAAAAGAGTGTGGCCAAAATTAGAGATCAGTGATTAGAGTAAAAGAAAGGATATACAATAGAAAAGTAAAAAGATCAAAATCGAAAGGCGAGAATCAACGGGCAATCGGTCCCCCTATACTTAGGATCTGATATCCTAAGCATATAAGACAAACAAAAAATGGGGACAATTGTGATCTACGAAGAATATACATGTGTACTCCAGGAAAAATCGAAAGGCTTCACAATTCTCTATACATGATGGAATGAAGTGGAAGAATAGTCAAGCATCCTGTACAAAGTAGATCACTTCAACTCGGGCTAGATGGTCAGTAGTCTCCAAGAAGTGCTTCAGCATCCGCCCATTCACTACGAATGACTCTGCACCAAGTGACACATCTGATGTAACGATACTGCCATTATCGTGCACCGTTCTGATTATATACGGTCCTTCCCACTTGCTCTTCAATTTGCCAGGAAAAATTCACAATCGTGCATTGAACAATCATACTTTTTGCATAGGGACAAAGGTCTTGTGTCGAATATGTCTATCATGCCATCTCTTCACTTTCTCCTTATGAATGAGGGTGTTCTCGTATGCCTTATTTCGAATCTCCACTAGCTCATTCAGATCTAGCTTCCTCTTGGCTCCTGCTTTCTATATCTCTAAGGAAATCTCTCTAATAGCCCATTCAGATTTGTGCATGATCTATAAGGGCAAATGGCATGGCTTCTCATATACTAATCAAAATGATAAAGTACCTAAGGAAGTCTTATATGCAGTACGATATGCCCAAATAACCTGGTCTAGAAGCTGTGACTAGTTCTTCCTATCCGGTCGTACTATTTTTTTGCAGAATGGATTTCACCTCCCTATTTGAGACTTCAACTATGTTGTTCGTCTGTGGGTGGTAAGGAGAAGCTACTTTGTGATCAATGCCATAATTCTTCACTAGATTTTTCACCTCCTTATTAATGAAATGGCTACCCCCGTATGAAATGAGAATACGTGGAATACCACACCACGAAATAATGTTTTCCTTCAAGAACCTACACACTACTTGCTGTTGGTGTTCGTGCGGGTATAGCCTCCACCCATCTACTAACATAATCTACATCGAGAAGAATGTACTCAAAGCCATTACTCGAGGGAAACTGTCCCATAAAATCTATGCCCCATGCGTCAAAGATCTCGCAAATGATAACATGTCACATATGCATCTCATCTCTAGCACCGACTGTCCCTACAACTCTATGACAATTCGGGCACTTCTTCACAAATCTGCAAGCCTCTCTAGTAAGAGTCAACCACCAAAATCCGCTCTGAAGTACCTTCTGTGATGTCCTCTTCCCCGAATGATGTCCTCCTGGGAGTGGCACAGAGTGAGGACACTATTGTATTCCTCCTGAGGAATGCATCGCCTGTAAACGCAATCCGGTCCCTCTCGAAAAGAATCTGATCCTCCCAATGGTAGTATCGTGCCTCAGAAATGAGCCTGTCGACTCGGTCTTTCGACCAACCTTGTGGACTCTTCTATGTAACCAGAAAATCACTATATCTGCATACCATGGAAGCTCTGTAACTGCAAAGATACTCTCGTCTGAAATCTCTCTGCAATCTCCGGCGTGTAATCATCTGAAGGCTGATCTATCTGTAGTCGGGAGAGGTAATCAGCTACCATGTTCTTTACCCCAGGTTTATCTCTAATGTCTAAATAAAACTCCTGAAGTAAGAGAAGCCACTTGAGAAGGCGTGCCTTAGCATCCTTCTTCTCCATCAAAAATCGGATAACTGAATGATCGATATAAACTGTGATTTTTTAGCCAAGAAGATATGATCTAAATTTGTCTGATGCGAATACCACTGCCAACATCTCTTTTTCTATCACTGTATAGTTGCACTGAGCATCGTCTAAAGTGTGGCTGGCATAGTGGATAACAACAAGAAGTCTGTTCCTCTTCTGTCCTAATACAGCCCGACTGTGAAATCTGAAGCATCCGTCATAATCTCAAAGGGTAGAGACCAATTAAGTGGCTGCAGGATAGGAGCACTAATGATCATCTCTTTTAATGTGAGAAAGGCACTAAGACATTTGTCATCTAATAAGAACTTGATGTCTTTGCCTAATAGTTCAGTTAACGGCCGGGCAATCTTAGAGAAATCCTGAATGAATCGTTGGTAAAAGCCGACATGCCTAAGAAAAGACCGTAACTACTTAATGTTGGACGGTGGATCGAGACGCTTGATGACATCCACCTTGGCAGGGTCAACCTCCATGCCTTGCTTGGATATGGCATGTCCCAACACGATCCTGTTGTAACCATAAAATGGCTCTTTTCCCAAGACAAAACGAGATCTACCTCATAGCATTTCTGAAGAACCTGGTCTAGGTACACTAAACAATCGTCAAAGGACTCACCATAGACCGAAAAATCATCCATAAAGACTTCGAGAAAATCGCCGACCATGTCCTCAAAGATGTCAAGCACGTACCTTTATAAAGTAAGGGTATTGCACACTTCAAAGGGCATCCGTCTAAAAGCATACGAGCCGAAGAGATATGTGAAGGTGGTCTTCTCCTGATCTTCATGAGCAATTGTAACCTGATTGTATGCAGAGTATCCGTCAAGGAAATAGAAGTACTCCTTCCCTGCCAGCCTCTCTATGACTTGGTCTATAAAAGGAAACGAGAAGTGGTCCTTCTTCGTCGCAGCGTTCAATTTCCCGTAATCAACGCACACCTACCATGACATGGTTACTCTCTTTGGAGTCTCCTCTCCACTCTCATTCTTAACCATTTGAATTCCTGACTTCTTCGGGACAACATGTAATGGGCTTACCCATTCAGAGTTGGAGATAAAATAAATAAACCCCGCGTCATACCATTTCGTGATCTTTTTCTTGACAACATTGTGTAAGACAGGATTCAGCTTACGCTAAAATTGTCTGGAAGGTCGGTTGTCATGATCAAGATAGATATGGTTAGAACACAAAGTAGGATTTATCCCGCAGAGATCAGATAAAATCCACCCAATAGCCTTGCAGTTTCTTTCAAGAATCTCCATCAGACGGGATTCTTGTTCCTTGCACTTATAATGACTGGAAACTGTCAATGTGGACCCTCAAGGAAAGCATATTTCATGTTTGGTGGCAAGGTCTTCAGCTCGGGTAAGGTAAGATCTGGCTCTGCTGTAACATCCTCTGTATGTGTTATGGGATTTGTGCTGATGGTAGATATGTATGCGTTATGGTTATCTACCATTTCAATTTGTTCTAGAGTCGGACTACAAAAGATGTCTAAAACATTTACCGTTCTCATCCTCAGAATGACTAGAGGAGAATAACTTGAATAAATAGAACTCGGTCTCTGAATCATCTGAGATGTAGGAATTCTATAAGTTCTCTGAATCTTCAATAAACTCATCAGTTTTCTGCTCCATGTAATCATCACCATCCATGCTGAAGTACAATGTACCATCAGAAGAACTGCCAACTGTGGTCTCGGACCCATCCTCTTCTAGGATATCTTGGGTCTCTACTTGATACCTCTCGAGGTCATTAAAGCGAACCTCATCCATGTAATCACAGTTGGCTTAAGAACTCAAGGCATCTGAACCAGCTACAGACGCGACACTGGATGTATGTGATTCTCTTACCATCTCTATATGTACCTTTTCACACTCGGTACGAAAAGATACCTTCCCTATATCATAATCGAAGAGGGCATTCACAATCTTTAAGAAAGGCCTCCCAAGAATGATCGAGGTAAGGTGTAACTGTGTAGGGAAATCCATGTCCAGGATAATAAAGTCCACTGGGAATTGTAGACCCTGCACGATCACGATAACATTCCTCAAAGTGCCCCTAGGGCTCTTTACAGATCTATCAACAAACTGAAGGATCTAGCGGGATTTGTGAAGAGGACCTAACTCGAGCTTGTAAAGTAAACAAGAAGGTAAGAGATTGATAAAGGAACCATTATCTAATAGAGTGCGATCGAATTCAGCTTCTTAAATCTCGCATCTGACATAATTTGCTCCTGAATCCTTCTTCTTCTTAGGTAGTCGCTCTGAACAACGCAAGAGGTGGCCTTGGTCAAGATATGTTTCTCTATTCGTGATTTCTTCTTCCTACGCATTGTACATCTATTCTTTAGTTGTTCCTTAAGTGTCGAGAAGTGATCCAAGGCATCCTGGAGTGGAATTTTCAGAAAGATGTGATCTTTTAGTAATCGATCAGTCTCTGGAGTCACATCATTGTTTTTGATTTTTTCTATCCTTTTCCATACAGAGCATCGGGAAAAGGAACCAAATCAGGAACAACAAAATCCTTTTTATTAAAATCAATATCAGCTTGTACATTGAGAGTTTCCAAATTATCTACAAAACTCTCTAAAATAGGAAAAGTAACATCAGCTTCGGGAGTGTCTGCATGGTTTGGTGTGATATCATCGTCTGATTCTCTTAAGTCCATATCAACTATCTCAGCATCGCCCCTTTTCCCCTGATCATTAAGCTGCTGATCCTCATCATCGTTGCAGTCCTCCTCCTCAACATCAGTATGTGTATCATAGCTCGGCTCTCGCTCCTCATCATGTGCCTTCTCCTCTTCCCGATCAAGTGCTTGTGGCAATCTACCGCTCTTGAGATGAATGAAGTTAGATAAGAATTCAGGAAAAGAGATCGTACCAGTCATGTTGTCTACCTGATCTGGATGCCTCCTCTTGTTATTCGGGTTCATCTGAGGCTGGGCTGGGAGAGTGGTCTTGGGCGCGGTTAACTCATCCAAACGATGGTTAACATGCTCCATCTCGGTCTTGTGTGCAGTCTGGAGCGTGCTCAGTATGCCATGATCTGATTCAGTGTTAGGGCTTGCGAAGATATTTCAGGCTCTGTGCAGTAACCCTGACTCTTTATTCTCTCCTGCCTCGAAGTATGCTGCTGCGGAGCGTATAGCTAAGGAGATATCCGAGGTATGTATGAAGACTGCTGCTGTTGCTGGTAATGGTATGGATGTGAATGCGAAGCAGGCTGGTAAAAAGATTGTGATCTCCGATAGGCGTGCTGCTGAGACTGCTACAACATGTAATGCTGTCAATGCTGAAATTGCGGGCATCCATGTTGTAGATAGTTGTAGTGCTGCGGCTGCTGCTGCTGGTGTACGCTATGAGGAGTGAAGTGTGATGACGGTTGAATCAGAGCGTACCATATCCTGTTGATCTCAAGAGTGTCTTGAGACTCAACATCAACGTCTCCAAGGCTGGTGATCTGGCTTGAGTCGGCATAGGTTGGGTCCTCATGCCAATAAATCTGCGGAGTCTCCATAGGCTGACCCGTCTCACTCTGGACAAAGTGAATCTGATGGGTGGGAGGAGCGGGTAAAGATCTCCGAGCAGATTGAGAAGTTGAAGAAGCGTGAGACTGCTGGTACTGAAAATGCAAGTCCGTCACCTACTTCATCAGGTCGCTCATCTGCTGAGGAAGTGATGAGAGTTTCTTCAACTCTCAACAGTTACAGGTCCCACACTTACTTCTGAATCACATCTACCAACGTCAATTTCTCGCTAATGAATCCCATGTTGGTATTTGAATCAGAATATGAAATATTCACCACTTTTTGATGCTCTCGGTGATGTGGTTGCTGCGGGGCCTTCTGGAATGCCCGAGCAAAGTCCACAACTCTCGAGTTCTCTGCCATCCCCTCAAAGATGGACCAGACAGACTCGGAATCCTGATTCAGATAACTGCCGCCACATACGGTGCTCACAAGGCCCTAGACATCCAGCTGGAGTCCTCCGAAATAATTCTGAACTAGCACCTTCAAAGGTATCTCATGATGAGAGCATCTCTCAATAAGGTCGTTGAATTTATCCCACGCCTCGTGGAATGATTCATTTAGCAACTGTGTGAAATTGGAGATCTGGCTCCACATCATATTCGTCTGTCCCAGAGGAAAATATTTACGCAGGAACATGGACTTCAAGTCGTCCCACGTTGAGATCTCCCTCCCCAAATGACTGAGCCAGTAGAGCACCTTATCTGCTAAGGCAAAGGGGAAGGCTTTGAGGCTAACGACCTCCTGTGCAACACATGGATAACTAGCCGTACTGCAAATCATCTCAAACTACTGTAGAAAGGTAAATGGCTCCTCTATGGCATTCCCGTAAAACTTGGGAAGCAAAGACATGAAGGACGGTCGTAGCTCGTATGGCCCTTGATTCAGTGGTAACCGAATTCAATGACGTAACATCCTTGCTCCAGGGTCATACTCGTCTTTTAATGTCGCGGGAACCACGGCAAGCAGTGGTGGATTCTCGACTCCTGCTCTTAGTGCGGCGATCTCGGCTCACAGCTCATTCTGGACTCTAAACTAATCTCTGATCTGTAGATTCATCTGTTGTAGCGTGTTTAGAATCGCCGTGGTAATGTCTGCAGCTGGATCTAGTCTTCCATCTGTATTCTAATCCTCAGTTGGTCGGTCCTCGACTGGTCCCTTCCTACGAGCCATATCCTTCGAATCTTCTTGGAAGGAAAAAGTATCATAAGAGCTCAGTGAAAATGTGTAGGAGAAATAGACGATAGTTTGAGGCGGGGGTCTGGCTCAAAAGATGGGATGGGAGGCGAGGGAGTCTGGGTCTGACTCTCCTCGGGATTAGATGGGATCGAATTGGGAAGAGGGTCATCCCGAGTCTATGAAGAAGTATGACAAACAATGGATCGTCGAGAGCTCACGGAGTCTGAGCGTAAAGGCCGTCGAGTCGTCATCTTCGACGTCAAACTGTTATCGGGAGATCACGATGTAAAATCAATAGAATGACGGTGAAAGCATATAAGACACGGTAAGACACACCTCACAAGCAAACACAAAGCAACCCCAGATTCACCAATACAACCCGGTGATGACTGTAAAATTTCGGTTGTTTATCTTATCGGGTTTAGGGTTATTTGGCAAGAAGATCTTATCACAGATTATCACGAGTTGCTAGGTGCCCGATATTTACCGTCAATAATGTCCCGAGTCCTTAGAGGAAACCACTTATTCTCAGCTAGTATGGGAGTAAGTACGGATTGTTTCCGGCTACCCGTGTTACTTGAGGATCATGCTATTGCGGTGACCTCTAAACCCCCCACTATGCTAAGGAAACCCGTACCATTTCCACCTACCTGAGAGTCCCCATTGAAGAACAATGATTAAGTGCACATACTAAGTAGTACCTCGAAAGAGATTCAGGCTCTGGTTCTAACATTAAGTGCCGTCCCTCACTCATAGATCTTGAAAATGTACCTGCAATCCATGTGCTAGGGGTTGCTCTCCCAAAACAAATGGTCCTTTATGTTCGATTTAATGTCCAATGTTTAAGCAGTTCCGATTTTATTTCCAGTTATCTTTTTTTTCAAAGAACATCTAATGATTTTTTTTAAAATCCTAGATAAGCATGCACCTAGGTCGCGAGTCCTAAAACTAACTACGAAGGCGCAAGTAAAGGAAAGAAAAATGAAAACCCTAAGCAAGCACCTAGCCTCGAAAAAGCTGCGGAAAATCGACAACATGAGAAAAGGCGTGGTGGGTGCCGTGCTCCCCGAAGTGCACGGCACTCAGTGAAACATAACCTGAGAAAAATAGGGAGGGAGGTACAAGTCGGGATGCCCTTACGGGGCCCCTTCTAAAAAAATAGAAAAACGGGCAAGTGCCCTAATAATTTTTTACAAAAATATCACAAGAGAAAAAAAATACAAAAAGGATACAGAAAGAAGGGCGGTTGCTTTCTCTCTCTACCTCTCCAATCGGCTTGTAAAGAAGAACCGATATCTGTGCTCCTTGTCAGTTTCCTAAGAAACCAGCTAGTCCCGTAATCCCTGCAAAGATCGTTAGCAACCAAAACTACGAAAAAAAACTGTAAAAATTGAGTGAAAATCGACGAAAATTGTAAAAGCCGTAAAAAACCGTAAAAGTTGTAAAAACCGTAAAATGACTCGAAAGAAAACTGAGAGAACATGAAAAAGAACCGTAAAGAGCAAGAAGACAGAAAAACCATGAAATGATGTCAAAAATCGAAGTATAGTAAACAATCCCCATCAATGACACCATCTTGATAGCACATATTTTGCTAGCGGTTAAGGGATGTCGGTTGTGGAAAACTACTAAACAAAAGTCGGGTTGATCAAACAAAATACGGAAAAAATAGGAGAGAGAGAGAGAAAAAAGATGAGATAAATGGCTTCTCTCCTATTTTATCCTTTAGAACTGATTTTTATCTAGATAAGTTCCCCTGGGTTGAAATCGAGGAGGCAGAATAACCGTATTGCGGTTTTCGAGGAAAGAAAGAATTTTGGAATTTTTTCTCTTCTTGAAAATACAATAAAGAATAAGGAAGCACTCAAAACTAGGACGATTTTACAAAAATTAACTCGAGAAAAATATACGATAAAAATCCATGAAAAATAACAAAAAACATCGCTAGGGTAGTTATGTAACTAGCCTAGAAAATTCAATGAAAAATACAACAAAAATAAGGTCTGAAAACACCCTATTGTTCAGGGGTATAAGTGCGAAGAAGAATAAAATTGTTCTGTTACAAAATGGTCCTTGACATGGACTAAAATGAAAAAAACTAAGAGTTTTGCATTTAGGTTCCTGTACAGGGACCTAAATGCAAATAATGGGAACGTGCTCGAGCGAAAGTGAATTCTGGACCTTCTTCTGGGTCTATGATGCAAATTTTCCACCCTTTCATCTGAACAACTACGATTAGATGATGAAGCGCGCTCCGGACTGTCCCACATGGACACGTATCGCAAAACTGTACTCGGCCTCTGTTCTAAGCATTCTTCCCCTTTCTCGCAGCTGCAGCGACGTGTCTCCAACTCCGACTTCTTCCAGGCGATCAAATGAATGCTTTGGCCTCCTGTAGGGCCAGAGGCGTGTCTCCTACACCCCTCGAGCTCACCTGCGGGTGAGCGGCTCCAAGGAGAGGGAAAGCGGCGGTCGGAAGTTGAAGAAGAAGGCAGTTCAACTATGAAGGATAGATGAAAGGGATACACCTTGGATGGATCCTTCTTCAAGGGTTATAGCTCCAGTTGATGAATTTTGTGCTACAGCTGTGAAAAGTACCTGCAAGTGAATGGTTGTTACTCGATTCGTGATTGAATCGGCAAAAGAAATTAAGATTTTGCAGATTATAAATTGTTTCCAAGAATAGTGAAAAAATGTGAGAAAGAGAGAAGAATGTGGCGTGAATTTTGGTTGTTTTCGAATGGATTTGAAGGGGAATTAATCGATTGTGTCTAAGAAGGAGGATTAAAGATCCTAATTACGTGCTCAAAGGAGCTAATTGAGGCACGAAAATCGAGAATTACGATGTAAAAGATGGAGGAATACCTGGGGTAGCAGAGTATCTGACTCTATTGATCGTCGCTCGATGGGGCGGCTCCCGAAGCTCCACGCTGCGGCGGCGGCGATGCAAGGCCAAGACGGACCTTGGAACTGCTCCTCCCTTTGTCCTTCTTCCACGTGGAACGGACCGCAGGCCCTGTCATGGCCGGAGTGAGGTGGGGCACGACAGGAAAGTGAGTCGATGGCTACTGGAAGTTAGTTCAGGAGAGTTAGTTGTTAATGGCTGACTTGATGGGCTTTTATAGAGTGAATCGAAGAGAGTTAGGTACGAATCGACGATGGGCATGCATCTAGGTGGTTAGGAGAAGGAGTTGGAGGGTTTGCATCAAAGGAAGGAGTTAGGAGAGACACGGGAGAATCAGGTGAACAGAGGTAATTAGAACAGAAGTAACAAACAACCTTCTTGAAGAAGATGACACCAGGTGCTGACATGTGTCAGCACCTAAGTGGACAGATGATTAAATACCTTAATAAATAGGATATAAATAGCAAATAATGGAATTTTAAAGAATTATAAAAATGAAAATTATAAATAATTATTTTATCTAAATAATGGTATAATTAGTTTTAATAAATAATAAATATTTTATAAAATATAAATATTATATTAATAAATAAGTATAAAAAATACTTAATAAATCAGTTTTCGTTTTTTAATTTAATAAATTAATAAAGAATATATCATTTTTATATTTTATTAATTATTAAGATATTAAATAAAGTATGTACGGATTTTTATAGATTTTAATAAATTAATTTAAGTATATTAATAAATATGGATATAAGTGATGTAGTCCAAATTTACCTGTAAATTAAGGTTTTTGATTTATTTAAAACAATAAATAAGCTCCAAAATTTATGAAATATATTAGGGTTAAAATACAAGATCAAAAAATAATTAGAAATTATAAAATAATTAAAATAATAAATAATATGTTTTAGATAAAATAAATAGTCCAGAAACCCTGTTGTGGTTAGGTCCCATAATTGATTTTTTGCAAACGGACTCTGATTTTAGTGAAATCACCTTCATTAATTAGAGAGTATTATTTTATGAACTTTAAAGGTGAGTGGAGTGAAATTGGAGTTCGTACCAGAAAGATACGATGTTCGGAAGTTGGGATTCTGACAATTTACAAGATGGATTTCTTGGTACATATATAAGAAAATATTTTAACTGATTTTTATATTTTTAAACATTTTTAGAAATAATTACGAAAAGATTTTGGTGAAAAATAACTTCATATGAATTAGCAAAAAATCATTGAAGTTTTTGTATTTATTGGATAATTAATGAAGAATGTTTGGAGTGTGGAATTAATTATTTTTATTTGTATTCTTTTCTTATCTCCCCCTACTTATTTATATGTCGACCAATCCATGTTGACTTGATCTCGAGGATTAGGTTATAAATATATCTTTCAGCTATATTTATTTTTGCAAGTCATATTGTATATATATACATATCTATAATTTGCCTTCTTTTTAATTTATTTATTTTATTCTTTTAGTTATTTACATGATTTTAATGCATTAAAGTGCATTTTTATTCATGAGTAGGGTTTTGTTAAAAAGTGGAAATTAATGGATATTTACATGTATTTATTAAGGGTTTTAATACAAAATGCAGAAAGATTATTAATGAATCATGGATTCATAACTATAGAACTTGAAGAGTCCCGAGTCTTTATTGTCATTATTATAAATGTAATAATGAGTGTCCCTTGGGTTGCATTGAGTCTTGTACATAAGGAGGGGTGGCGGCACATTTGTACACACCCCACTCTCGAGTGAGCCTCCCACTTTAATAAGAGAAGAAGCTTTGTGCCCGTGCTTCTGTGATTGTGTGGTTGAGTTCTTGAGCGTTCTTGAGCATGTTCTTGAGAGTGTTCTTGAGTGATCCATAGAGTCATGCTTGTGCTTGTGTTGGAGCATCAGTACATGATCAAGTAGGAGTATGAAAAGAGTTAGAGCGTGTCTGTGACCGTTCTACTCAGGAAGGTTGGTTAACTAATGGTGCACATGTTGAAATCGATAGTGAGATTTTGTCCCTATGACAATTGATATTAGAACATAGGTTGGTGCCAAGAAAACAGACAAAGTTAGGAACGACTACTGATGTAGTTGATCGTGGGAGCAAAGGAACTTGTTGGTGCAAGTTCATCTTCAATCAATCGAGCGAAGATGGTGGGTCAACGAGCATGTTGCAACACTGGAGCGAGCAATGACGGAGATAGAGTCCACCATTGCAACTCATTGACATCGTATCGCCATCTTGGAGGATCATTCTTCAGAGGTATCCGATGTTGGGGATGAGACCCAACACTCAGCGAAGCAAATCAAGTCCTTGGAGGACAAGCTGGAGACGTTCAACACTGTGATGGACGATCTACGTAGTGAGAACTCCCTCATTAAGAATGTGATGTCGAATGGTAGTAGTTTCACGGAAGTGCGACGATTGAAGGTACCCGAACCCAAACCCTTCACAGGTACACCAAGTGCGAAGGATTTGGAGAACTTCCTGTGGGAAATGGAAGTGCACTTCGAGGCGGTCAAGATGAGGGAAGACAAAAAGTTGGGCTTGGCATCGATGTACATGTCGAGTGATGCCAAGTTATGGTGGAGGAACCGTGTAGCAGGCAAGGCGAGACTGAGGATATCTAACTGGGATGATCTAGTCACGGAACCGAAGGCACAATTCCTACCAAAGAATACTGCATGGGTTGCACAGAAAGCTCTTTGACGCTTGAAGTAGACATGCACTGTTCGTGAGTACATGAAGCAATTTACGTCTTTGCTCTTGGACATCAAGGACATGCTAGAGGAAGACAAACTGTTCAACTTCACGATCGGTTTGCAAAGCTAGGCACAAGCCGAACTACAAAGGCATGATGCAAAGGACCTGAATTCAATAATCGTGGTGGCAGATGCGTTGGTCGACTACGATGCCCAATCAGGACACAATGCTAAGGAAAGGAGTTCACCAACAAACTGAAGGCGCGATCAAAGGACAAGGGCAAAGGTGTTGCCTAGGAGCCACCAACGGAGGAACGACAATACTCTAAGAAGAAGGAGCAACCCAAGAGCAAGGGATGCTTCATATGCGACGGATTGCATCGGGCATGAGAGTTCCCAAAGAAGCATAAGCTCAACTCTCTTCGGGCGAGGCGGATGAAGAAGAAGAAGGTGATGTACGCTTGGGAGCGATTGGTTCTATGCACAAGGTACGCCTCATGACACTTCGACTTGGAGCTTCAAAATTGGTGGAGGGAGAGAAACCCTACTGCGAAGAGCTTTGGAGGCACCAAATCTCAACCGAGGATGCACATGAGTACAAAGGTGCATGCTGGGCACCAACGTGTGCGCTGGAGCCACACAGTCGAAGCCGTGGATAGGAGCATTCGTGCACAAGAAGGCAATGTAGAGCTACTGAGGGTGATGCAACATGGACAACGAAATAGACATCCATGGGATGGAGTGGTGATGAATCACACCACCGATGATCTTGCAGGAGGTGAGATATCAAAGATGCTTGGAGCGCAGGAGGCACTCATCTCCTAGGACAAGGGGAAGCCTACGGAGAACGATCGAGATCGATAATGAGTGAGCATAGAGACGAGTACTCCATGAGTGGAGTTGGAGCTGCCACACAACAACAATGGAGATGCTGGATCCATGAGTGATACATTGAGGATGAGAGCTGATGAAGAAGATCCACTCTCAAGATGAAGGCCAAGTCATGGAGAGATGCAATGGTTCGTAAGAAGACTAGGTGTGAGAAGGGAGGTGGTGTAAGCTTGCACCATCCTTCCAATTGAGCAGCATCAGGAGGTGCACAATGGATGGAGGATCGTGACGGGACGCCAGCTAAAGAAGGCATGCTCGGTTGAGGACAACCGATTCTTCAGGTGTGGGAGGCTTGTCACACCCCCAAATTCTGTGACCGAGAATGATCATACAAACACGGTAGCAGATGCACGAGAATGATCAATGTGGCTGACTTTAGGAGGAGTCTTGAGTACGTGGGTAGTATGGAGATTATCCACGGGAGTCTAGAGACTCAACCATACATGACAATAGTGAAGAGTCACATAGGACACTAGCTCAGTAGCAGAGTGCCGTGCAACTTGTAGTAGTGCAAGCACATTGAGTACAGACAGCAGTGCAAGACATGACAATGGATGCCTGTAGCAATACATGCGTAAGCGCAACAGGAAGGTATGCAATGAAGCAGTAAGCATTGAGGAGCAATGTGGTATGGTCACACAATCGTACGCACAAAGATGCATGGTATCGATAGTGATGTACGACGGTCCAAGGAGGCATGGAGCATTGGAGGTGCTGAGTACGAGCATTGCCGAGCATGCTCGATAGTACGCATATGGGAGTGGTCTGGAGGCCACGATAGCAAAGTTCTGGTGGATTTCCCCTTAGCACATGGAGCGCTAAGGAAGGGCTTACTGCACGAGGGTCTGGTGACTGCGGGGTCCCTTTGGCACGAGACCGAGTGTTTAGCGGCACTCGGTGAAATACGACAAAGCTAAATCAGCAAGGCATTGGAGCGCAAGTGTGCTGATGACTGGACAGTTGATATGGCATCAACCGTATGAGAAGATGAAAGGACAACAAAGGAGTCAAAGAGACGAGAAGACGAAGGGTCGGCGTGGAATGCGAAGGGTTGCCATAGAACTTGAAGAGTCTTGAGTCTTTATTATCATTATTGTAAATGTAATAATGAGTATCCCTTGGGTTGCCTTTAGTCTTGTGTATAAGGAGGGGTGATGGCTCATTTGTACACACCCCACTCCAGAGCGAGTTGCCCCTTCTAATAGGAGAAGAAGCTTTGTGCTCGCGCTTGTGTGATCATGTGGTTGAGTTCTTGAGCGTTCTTGAGCATGTTCTTGAGAGTATTCTTGAGTGATCTATAGAGTCTTACTTGTGCTTGTGTTGAAGCATCGGTACATGAGCAAGTAGGAGTACGAGAAGAGTTAGAGCGTGTCCGTGACCGTTCTACTCAGGAAGGCTAGCTAGCTACGGAGTTAGCTAACGACACACAGGTTGAAATCGATAGCGGGATTTTGATACTGTGACACTAGTTATGATTGAGTATAAGTATATTTAACTGATTTAAATGAAAGTTATATAAAATAAGATAATCTATATAAAAATTTTATTCGATTTAGGTTATTTTTAATCAAAGATGTCTCGATTTTTATTACTTTGAAAGTCCGTCCCCTTTCTAACTTTCAAAGCATGAGGTATGCCAACAAAAATACCTCTAGCAAGATTTGGGATCTCCCTTCCACTTTTATCGCATCCCAATAACATGAGAAAATGCAACAACATTGAAAGAAACATGAACTCTTTCTGCCTTGCAAGTCCAACTTGTCCTCTCAATTTGTCTTTGACACCCGAGCCCACCACCCTTAAGGTGATGTCGACCCATTGCCAATTGAATCAATCGTCAACAGGAATAAAACTCACTATGCCTAATCCAATACCACCTCAATTATACGGGGAACAACATTGGGGTCACTACACATACGACCTGTCTCTTTTAAGAAGAAGAGAGCCCGATCCATGTGCGCTTGTATATTGGAGCTATGATTTCGCATAGGCGTCTCTACAACATAATCTATCGCGACGACACCCTCTGCCTTGATGAGAGATCATGGATGTCATAATATGATCCTCCATACTATGTTCAAATTCTGACTGATAAATTTGAATCATATTCTTTTGATCAATCCTTCTTAGGTATATCTTGTCTATTGAATATAATGTAGACTGTGAATAATTAGATCAATAATTTAATCATATTAAAATATCAATCCAATTCAACAAACAAATAATTCTTGCTTGATATTTTACTATATGGAGGAATATGCTCTCACAAGCAAGTATTTCCCAATTTTAGTTGTTATAGTACGCTTTAACCATGCATCATGTTGTACTTCCTTGAAACAGATACATCCAGACGCTCCAGTTACGCTAAGGGTAGGGTTTAAAAAATCAAATCGATTGGACCGGGAATCGGCTCTGACACGATCGTTTTGGCTGGCTTCATGTAATTAGATTTTAAAAAAGAAGAAAATAAAAAATCGGGTCCGATCGGGTTGACCTAGATTGATCCATTTTTTGATGGTTTGGTAAATTTTCAAACAACAAAGGTTTAAATAATAGGTTTTTTATCACTTGTGCCCTTCTTAACTTCAGTAATATCAGTTATGCTCTTATCTTTTTTTGGAATAACAGTTGTGCCCCTATATTCTGAGAGTAGTTAACTAGAAGAAAATATACATAAATGATTAAAATATTGTATTCACTATTTATATATAATGCTACAATTTGTGGTTAACTTTGGTAAAGTTTTACTTGAAATAGTGTTAAATTTAGAATTTTGGTTTTTAAGAAAATATATATCAATTTGTCATTGCAACCCAAAACCAATTCAAACAAAAATTAATTTCTTATTCAAAAGAAGATAGAATAAGATGCTAAAAATTAACTAAGTAAAACTTCCAGGATTGAACTCAGGGAGGATATAAAGAAGAGAGGGAATTAATTATTGCTAATTAATGAGATTTTTTATTTTCTTTTCCTTTATGCTTTTTATGTCTTTTTAATGATTTTATATTTTTTATTTTCCGATTTTAAGTTGTTGAGTGATTTTTAGTTTTGTAAATTTTTACATTATTAAATTTTGAAAATCAATTTATAAATAATATATATATAAATACAAATGGAAAAACATTTTTTTATTTTTCATATATATCAAAAATGATAAAAAATACTGAAGTAAAATATATTTTTGTGTTTTTATCAAAATTTTAATGTTTTAATGATTTTTGGGGTATTTTATATATTTTTATGGATTTTATATTGATTTAAAACTGAAAATAGTGAATAAAGGAAACATAAGCTATTGTTTTGATATTTCTAAAATAAAGAAATGAAATCAAACAATATAAAAACAATTTCTAAGTGAAATATTTTTTATTTAGCATTAAAAGAAGACCAATTAGGTATTTTGTGATTTTTTGTGATTTTATAAAACATTTATAAATTTTTTCTACATTTTTCAACTTTTAGCATTTTCTAATGGTATTTATATCTAATTTTTATACAAATGATAAAATATAGTAAAACCTAGCTACTATATTTTTTCATATTTTTCAAAAAAAATCAAATTTTTAATGAAATTTCAATTACAAACAGAGAAAATAAAAGCTATTTTTGCATTTTTAAAATAACAAATAAAAGGAATTTTGTAAACCAAAATTAATGGAGTTAAAACAAATAAGCAAGAGCTTAATCTATTTTTATAGATTTTATAGAATTATTTAGCAGTTTATTAAAAGCAACTAACAAAGCAATTAAAAGTTGTAGAAAATTGGACTTAACGCAATTAACCAGAAATATTAGACTAATTATTAACAAACAAATAGACAACAAGTGAATTATGTAAATTATCCAAGACTTCACGTGTTGGAACACATGATCTATGATTTCAGGGACCAAAATACAATTTCATAAAATAACGTATCATTGATTACCAATCAAGTAAAGGACATTTTTTGCAACTTTGCCAAATTACATATGAGAGACCACACGAGTCTAAAAAGAAGGAATAAAAAGCAATTAATAAAAATAACTAGGGTTGAAATGAAATTATTCAAATAATGATATCATGAAACATAACAAATTATGACTTACTGACAAATAAAGAAAGATACATGTATTGAAGATGCAAATCCACCAAGAAATGTGTGGTGCACGTGCTGAGTGGGTGGTTGATATTGGCGCTGCTGGATCTAGTATGGGCGTCTTTATTTGGACACGAGCATGCAGTTCAGATGTGAACTGGAGTCTCTTGTTCTTGATCTGATGATAGATAAGGGCTTTGGAAGAATAACTTTGAAGGCCACTTCAGGTGAACTTGAATCGCCTTGATCTCTTTAGATCAGGTCCTGATCTAAGATCTAATAACTCATGTGGACTCTCGGGATGGATCCTTGTCACCTGGAGATTAGAATCAGATTTAGGTCTCGCTGACCGGATACCTAGAGATGAAGCTCTTGTGCACATGTGATGAATCTGCATTTCACCATCTTTATTCATTTATTTTAGCTTAAAGTCCCTTCATAAAGACATGTAATTATTAATAAATCCATGTTTTTATTATTTCTTATTCTTTTGTAAATATTATATAAAAATCATTATTTTTAACCTAAAATAAATAAGTAAATAAAAGAAAATAAATAAAATGAAGACTATATATATGCATAAATGCAGTCTCACTCTAACCTGAGAAAAGATTAAGATTTGACCTGATTGATAAGGAATAAAGTAGGGGGAGATAAGGTGACTTGCATTAAAATAAAGAAAATTTAACTACTTTCATCTTGTACAAATTGCACATATATCATTATTTGTATATAATCCCTTACTCTATTTTATTTATCATCCAATTCATCTCAAATAAAAATATTTTGTTATTGGAAGTTGTACATAAAAATAAGTTGTAAATATTAAAAATAATTACAAGAAGATTTATTGTACAATGTGTAAATAATGACACTTTGAAAAAGCCAAAAAGCCAAACTTGTCAGACTCATATCTTCTCCATAAAAACTCAAAATAAAGTAAACTCACTTTTATTGTACTCTAAATAAAATACGCTTCAAAATGAAAGTGGTTTCGCTAAAATCAGAGTTAAGATGTAAAATGTGGCTTTTTGAAGTGTATTGTATATTGTGCATGTACTATATATTGTGTGAATACATTATTTTTATTTACATATTTTTTATATTATATTTTAAAATAATTGTAAATATTGTATTTTACCCAAAAAATACAAATACAAATTACAAAAAATCAAATTCACAAAAATAAATTATTGTATATATTGTACATATACCCCTATGTATATAGTAACCATACCTATTTATTTTACCTAATAAATTATTTCATAAAAATAAAATAAATTAGATAAATAAAATACTTGTAAAATGCTCTAAATAAATAAAATATTTAATTATATAATTATTTGTAAAAATAATTTGTTAAAAATCAAGATGTTGTATATATAGGTAAAAATACCAATGAATAAATGTGATTATTTATTTTAACCCCCATTATCTAATTTATTTAATTTATTAAAATTCACTAATATTAAGATTATTTATTTATTACCAATTTCTATTTACATCATTTATTTATTAAAAAACATGTTTTATTTTGATTTTAATTTATTTAACTTTTACTGCTATTTTGTCTTTATTCAGACTTTGTCTTATTCCAGACCCTCCCGCATTGGCCAGACTTGGGTCTGCTGACCATGGCCAGCTTTCCATCTTTCGCTCCGCCCAAATAACCTTCCTTGCTGGATCCGCTTCTCGCATTTTTTCTAGCCGATCCCTTTATCTTTGGCACCCGATTCCTTCACAGACTTTGTTACACGTTTATTGAATTATCTCAACATATCATCCTTTATGAATAACTCACCTCGGTTCACACGCCTCTTGAATTTCATATCAACCGCTCGTCACCTGCTATAAAAACCTCCTCTGATGCTATTTTTCCCTCTGATCCATTTCTGTGAAGTTTTCTCGCCCGAGGCTAAGCCTGGTAGATCGAGCAGTAACAAGGCTTTTATTCCCCATAGTCGGGAGTGCGAGGCACCCATCTGGCATTGAGATCCATATGTCATCGGAACCTTCACTGAAGGATGTGCAACTTCTTCACCAACCATAGTGGATCGAGTCTACGACCCCATTTATTCCAATGTAGGTATCTTAGCTAACATTAGTTTCAATTTTGCTTTAAATTTTGCATTTCCATTGTCGTTTTAGCATGATCAGATCATCGCCACTTGAGTTCCGATCTGCACGTCGGAGCTCCCCGATCCTTCATTCTCATATCTAACTCGTGCATTACATCTGCCACACCCTCCTTCATCTTCTTCCATATCTATTCAACCCAGATCACCATGGATCTGGGAGTTGCGACTTCATTCCGATCACCTTCGTCGGAGTCCTCGTCCACTCCCCTATTTCTTTTCTAGTCTAATAAGTCAGTCGGAGTTCTTCTCCAAGCAGGAATAACCAACTGCATGTCCTTGGAGCTACATCGGAGTGGGAGATAGAGATCTGGAGGGTATTGAGTAGTTACAACCACCCATAGCTCCAGATTGTAGATAAGACTTCTTCGAGCCCTCAGAGCATATCTAATAGACGGAGGAGCGTTGTAGCAAGATATACCAATCATCAGGAGGTGCCCACGTGCTAGATCGAACGAGATTAGGCCGATCGAAACTCACCTCACCATACATTCATACCAGTTCTTCCAACCCCACTTAGATCCGTCGAATCAAGAATATCACCCCCTAGCTTGCATCCGAGTCTTCCGTTTGCGCCAAAAGTCTGACCATAGATCCAGAGCTGATCAGTGTATCCAAGCCATCAGATAAGCACAAGTTCGCCACGTGCCATCGATGAATACTTGCACTCCAGCCCCTGTCTTTATTTTGTTTTGTAAAAAATCCTAGTGGGATGCGTGTCATGTTATTTGTGTTTGAATAAATGCATATTTTCCCCCGTGTTTTATTTTAATTGCAATTAAGTCCACTTTGAATTGTATAAACGTGCTTCACACGTGACATTGGCTATATAGATCTTATGTTTTCTCTATAATTATTTACTCCCTATAAAAAAATTCCATCAGGGTTTGTGCCATTGCAGATCACATGCGCCGTCACACGCCTCATTTTAGAGAAATTGCACACTTCCCCCTGTATTTTATTATTTGTTATTACTTTAGTCTTGGAAATAAAATTTGTTGCAATTAGATCCCTGTGAAGCAGATTTTATTTTGGTTTGTTAATTGTGATTAATAAATAGATAATCATCGAAATAAATTCCATAAAAAATAATTCAAGCTAATCTATTTTATTACCAATAATTTTGGTTTTGCATTTTATTTTTTTTCTTATTTTTAGAAATTCAAGAACCATTTTATTTTCTCCTATTTACAGAAATTAGACAATAAAATTTATAAAATCTTTTTGAAAAATTCTAAAAAATTGTTGTTATTTATCTTTGTTTGTTTTAATTTATGTATAAATTTCACCTTTAAATTCTTTATACAAATAAAAAATCATAAAATACTAAAACACTAAAAAAATGATGTAAATTCACAAAACAAATCCAAAAAAATCATAAAATTGCTTTATGGAAAACTAGAAAAATTCTTCTTTATTTTTGTATATATTTTCTATTTTAAAATCACAAAAACTTTTATTTCATTTTCTATTTGCTTATTTCACTATTTTTAATTATTTTGAAAATCTAAAAAATCTAAAAATCATAAAATTTCACAAAAATAGTATAAAAAATTCAAAAACACAAAAAGATGGTCACTTGATTTTTCCAGTTATTTTTACCTTATTTTAAAAATACAAAAAACCTTTTTCCTTATTCCTTTTATTCATCTTATTTGCTTTGTTTAAAAAATTTAAAAATACAAAACATTTAAAAATAAAAAATCATTAAAAAATATAAAATCGAGAAAAGAATAAAAATATAAAAATTAAAAATTCTATAAAAAAATTAAAAAGAAAAAACCCTTAAAAAAGACCACTAATTTGCATAAAAAGAAATAATTTTCATTTCATAGTTTTTTTTCTTTGATATAAATAACCCTCAGGATTTTGTAGCCTCCTTGAGTTCGATCCTGTATGCTATACATGTAAATAAATAGCAAACTTAGTTCCCATGCTTACATTCTTCTTTTATTTCTTTGCTTGAGAGCTTCTTGATTAATTTTTTGTTGGAGGAATTTTAGGGTTGCATTGACATTCCATTCACTTAATTGAATAATATAAATCCCTGAAAATTATCTTGTTCAATAACGTGCAGGTGGATCTCCAGGTGGCTTTCAAAGCTCCAAATCAATGCCTTGATGCCTGCAGATTATTGTAATGCTAGAAGACAAGGTCCTCGGCTAGCATTATTATCTACAATTGATGGAAAGAGGTTGAATGGGCCAGATTCGATGCAGATGGCAGACTGAATCCAAAATCCTCAGATCTGATGAGCCGAGGTGATCATATGCAGAAGAAAGGTGAAGAAGCAATTCTTCATCGAGATGAGATGATTAAGTGAGTGGATAGGTAATCAAATCAGATGAAATTGACCCCGATCAAGCAGATCGGAGGTTTATTCTATAGATCTAAAACTCGAATCAAAAGACAATGAAATGAAAGGAAATGACCAGAAAAGAAACTAAGGTTACCTATGATGGAAATTCGAAGGTTGTAGCCTCGATTTGGTGATGAAATGCCGAAGAAATGTCGGCTCGGTGGAGCTCCGGCTGCCAGTGGTGGATCTCGTCGATCTGCCCCCTTCTCACACTCCAAATTGCTAGGAATTGATTGTTGTCACCAACCTCTTCTCACAGGAGCTCAAACTCATGGAGAAAATGGATAAAGACAGATTAGGCATGAAGAATGTCCATGGTGTCTTATTTATAGAGCGAGGACCTGACATAATTCAAAAGTTAAAGGCACGTGAACCGGGGCAAAATTGGGCTTATTTTTCATCTGTCGTGTGTGAAGATTGTGTGGAGTTTATTCAAGTGAAGGTATCATGATTATTAGGCAGACCAAATGGGTGAAAGAAATCAGCGAAGAATACATGTCCAGCTATTATTCGGGTTTCAAGAGAGCTGGGGCAATTCGTCAATGGACCCGGTTACGACCATTCAGAATAGGTCCGAATGGGGACAACAAGTAAAAGACAAAAACTCATGAAATAAATAAATATAAATAGAAATTGATTTTAAACTTTTCAACACAAAAAATGTTTATAAATTAATAAACTATTTTTAAATGATTTTTAATACATTAAAATCTTAATTTATAAACCTAAAATAATCATATACCTTTATTTATAGGTATACAATACATATGTATACAATATACATAATTTTAATTTATTATTTTTTTACAAATATTCAAATTATTTTATATTTTATTTATCTACAAAATAGTTAGAAGATATTAAATATATTTTTATTTTATTTTTATGAATTTTATTTAATGGATTAATTAAATAGACTTATGTACAATATAGGTACATAATACCTATGTTACAAATACAATTAATTTATAATTTTAGTTATTTTTAATTTTGTTATTTTTATTTGTATTTTTTATAAATAAAAAAAAATATGTACAAAATAATAAAGATACAATATGTGCACAAATATAAATAAATAAATAAATAAGTAAATGAATAGGTATACTATAGACATATATGTACACTAACACTCTAAAAAGCTGACTTTTCACATCTTAGCTCCAAATTTTATGAAACCACTTTCATTTTAAAGTTTATTTTATTTTGAACACAATGTAAGTGGGTTTGTTTTAGAATTTATATGGAGTAGATTTTGATCTTTCAATTCTCGCTTTATGGCCTTTTCGGAGTATTGTCACTGTTATTCTGCACATGTTTTATTTTTGCAGTTTTTTATATTATTTACAACACATTTTTTTACAAGTTTCAAGAATGAAATATTTTTGTTTGATATTGAATTTATGATAAATAAAATAGTACAAGATATATACATAAAAAATAAGTGATGAATATGTACATGTGAAGTTTGTTTTCTGGGATTTTTATACATTATTGACCCTATCTCCCCCCACTTTAGTCCTTGTTGATTAGGTCAAGTCTTGACCTACTCTCGGGTTCAGGATTAGTATGTATTTATTTCATATACACATCCTTCTTTTCTTTCTTTTTCCTTTATTTATTTATTTATTTTGGTTTAGAATAATTATAATAATACATTATTAACTGATGAGTTTGGATTGTTAAGAAGTGAGAATAATGATATTTACATGTATTTTGTAAGAGATTTTAAGCAAAAATAGATGAATAAAGATGATGAATTGGTGATTCATCATCCCCCCATTCATTACCTTTTCTAGTCCCTTAGCAAACACTTATTAGAAGAATAAGTGACTAAAAAGGAAAAAAGAAGAATGAAAAAGAAAGAACATAGAACAATTTTGATTTTTCAACTAATCTTCATAAAATCAAACTATGGAGATCGATCAGACCTTTAGATTGTTAGTTTGTCAGAACCTTATTGGGAATAGGATTTAAGACTAAATAGCCTTTAAGTTCCACAAGTATCTATTTAGTTTACCTCGATAGATTAGGTCAGAACAAGTCTTCATACGCAAATTCTGATGACTATGAGTCTTACTTGTACTGTGAATGTGAAATATAGCTCTCCACATCTGAAGTGACAAAGAACAACCATCTCTAGCAAGGTGACCCTAATTCCCCAATCTAGCTACTCTTTCCTCGATGGGTGGGGTATTCCCTTCTAAGTTCAAGTTCTACTAGTCCAAGAAGAGGAGTTAGAGAAGAGAATGGTTCGTGACTAGTGTAGCCAAGTTTCTAGATGCAAGTTTCCTTGAAAACTTTGATTTTGAAACATATGCCTTGCTTATTGATATTTTTCTCCAATGGAAATATTTTTTATTTATTTACTTTTTGCCCCTCTAACTTTTTTGGATACTTTATTTTTTTCATTCATAAACATTGCATCATTGACATAAGGAGTTTTTCTTCTTGCACTAGTAGACTATCCCTCTTTTGAAGATTTATTACAACCCACAATATCCCATCTTTAGACGTCGACATCACTATACTAGGTTGGATGGCACTGGCCACTTATTGTGACTACGTATGTCTCCATTTGCGCGCATCTCAAGCTGGCGGAGTCTGCCCCTCACCACCTCATCTGTGTTGAGCTACATGCAAAGTGCTTGTGCAAGTTAGGTCACTGTCTAAAAGAATCATACGTGTGTTTAGAAATATTCCACTTAGACCAATCAAGATGACGTGTGAACATAGTCTTATGGAATCAAAGAATTCAGTCGCTCGACTTGAAAATTCTTAACTCCAGTTCCTATAAGGTTACTCTGAAATTAAGTGGATTAAGGTCTTAACCAAGCTCCATTCTTCAGACTTTATACCATACTAGGTTAATTCTCAATATCATTCTGAAAAATGCTAATGAAAATGCAACACAATTTGTATTTGAAATGAATTTTCTTATTTACGCTTTTATGTGCGTTTTAGAGAGCTTTGCAAATTTTTTGAAATTCAAACTTTTTCATTTTTTTATAGAGTTAGGGAATTGAATGTATTTACAAGTATTAACAAGGATTATGTACATATTCACAAAGGATTTTATATATAGATATATACAAGTATTATACAAGTTTTATACAATATTTTATTTACAAAAGAATGTTATTTACAAGTTTTATATAAAAAATTTATAAAATGGTTTTATTTAAAATTTTTAAATACATGTTTTATTATAGGTCTTTATTTACAAAAAAATCTTATATACATACATACATTATAAGTAATTATGGCTTCTATTTACACGAATATTACATCAACTTTATATATAGATATATTTACACACATAATTTATATACATGGTTGGAATATAATTCTACAAAATAGTTTACAGAAGATTTTTACAAACAATTTACAAAACCATTTAAAAATAGTTTAGAAGAATTTTATAAAACATTTTCAAAGAATTTTACAAATAATTTTACAAATATTTTACAAACATTTTCCAAACATTTTATTTTCAAGCATTTTACACATACTTTATAAAATAATAATTTTGTACAAAAATAATTTATGAAAAATTTTACAAACAAAATGGTTTTACAAATATTTTACAATAATTTGTACAAAAATAATTTTATAATGATTTTTACAAAAAGTTTTACAAAAAAAATTAGAAAGAATTTACAAAACATTTTACAAAAAAATTTTACAAAGAATTTTTACAAGCATTTTACTAAATATTTTACAAAACTTTTTTATTCCAATTTTACAAAACATTTTTATTCCAATTTTACAAAACATAAGCCATGTTATTTAAACATAAAAAGTACAAGTTATGGCTAAAGTACATATAAAATATATATGACATTCCCTATACTTAGCTTGAACTGTATCCTCATAGTGAGCAAGAAGCGATAAGGAAGACATAACTCATGACAAGTATAGAAAAGTGAATAGAATCCTATGCTACAACAACTCAAAGAATAAAAAATAAAATGAATAGAAGTCGGTATCCCTACTATACTTAGGATCAAATAATCCTAAGTATAGAAGACAATATAAATGGAGAAAACCAAGGAAAATAATGCATAAACTCAACAACTCGACTTGTCCCCCCTATACTTAGGGTCAAAGATCCCTAAGTATATAAAAGAATATCAACAAGTTGAGGAACAAGCGAGAGAACATAAGAAAATAAAATGAAAAATAAAGAAGACGAAAAGAATGCCATCACTCCCCCTATACTTAGGGTAAATGATCCCTAAGTCTAAACAACTACAAGAGTGATGAAACAGAATGAAAATAGAACAACTTAAGTAATTCACCTCCCCTATACTTAGGATTTAGTAGGATTTAGTAATCCTAAGTATAGCACACACACACACACACGAAAAACCGGTGAATGATAAAAAATAGAAGAAGAAAGAATAAAACGAAAGGAACATACAAGGTGAAAAGAATATACAATGCTCAAGAAAGAAGAAGCTTGACCTTCTTTCATGTTCATTGAGTTATAGAATCAATAAGATGAATATCGACATCGGGTTTGTTCTCAAATGTATCCATATCTGAATCCTTAAACCCCCGATCAGAGTAGACATGGTCAAAGTACTCAATGGATTTGTAACGATCGGGCACAATCATAAAAGGTAAGAGTGAATCAAAGCTGACCTCAAAAATATCACATCCGCAAAGCCATCATCATCATCTATTTGATGTACTTAAGAATTGCTGGATCTTCTTCAGACACTATATGCACGTCATCAATAGTAGTCCCATCTTCAGTATGCGGACTACAGAACACTGTGCTTTCCAAGTTTTCCTCTTTAGAGAGGAATTCTTGGATCTCAATATCATCCAAAGATAATTGTTCCTATCTGATATCTTCTATAAAATCACAATCTTTTGTGTCGGATGAATCATAAACACTCTCATCTTACGAGGCTTTCACCTTAGGCTCGGAGATCATCTCTACAGTGACACTTTCACAGTGAGAGCGAAAAGTTATTTTATCTGCACTACAATCAATGATAGATTTCACTGTACGAAGAAAGGGTCATCCAAGAATAGTTGAGGTGTGATGTAACAGTATTGCAGATTCCATATCTATAACAATAACGTCTACGGGAAAGCTCATGCCTTGTACCGTCACAACAATGTTTTCAAGTATGCCCTTCAGCCTCTTGATAGATCTGTCTACAAATTGAAGTATCATTATGCTCTTCTTAAGAGGTCCAAGCTTGAGATACTCAAGTAACGAGTAAGGCATTAGGCTAATTGACAAACCGATGTCCAAAAGAGTACGGTCAATTTGGCATCTGACAATGGGTGCTCTCTTATCTTTCTTTTTATTTAGGAGTTGATGTTTATGGAATTTGCAGTAGCCATGCTTAAAATGTGACATTCCTTCCTGCGACGTCCTTTCTTCTTTGACGGATGTTTACGGGTACAAGTTTGTTTCATCCCTTTTTTCATGGTAGGCATATTCTCCATGGCTTTTAGGAGTGGCATCTCAAGGAAGATGTTCTGTAGAATTTCCACAACTCCAAGATCAGATAGTATTGTTTTAATTTTTTTTAATGTTGTTCCTTTATTCAATGCATCAGGAAATCGATCAAAATCTGAATCAACATTTTTATTCATATCAAAATCAACATGTACATATGGACAACTAGAATCAGTCTTTATAATGTCATCCATAATAGGAAAAGTAAAGAAGAACATGCTGCTCTGTCTGATGCTAAAGAAGATGGATCTGCAACTGGGAGCTCTCCTCAACTCCTGACTTGGCCCTGCATCTCCCATTATTGCATTTTTGGTCTTTTTTATTTCCTTCATTTTTTGGTATTTTGAAGATGTAGATGCTCCTCCATTGGGTGCAACACTTGATCTTTGCTCACGAGATGAAGAAGGTGAAACTGAAGTTCGATCAATGGCTTTATTTCCTAATCCCACTGGTGCTGGCTGCTATAATCTCCTACCGATTCTAAGAGTAACAACATTAGATAAACATAAAAAATCACAAGTCATACCTGTCTCGGGAGTGGATGGATCATGATGTGCTACATGCTCCTTATTACGACGAAGAATGTTAGTATTGGTCAAATTCAAATCATCCAGCCTTTGATTCACTTTGGGCATGTTCTTCATCAATTGTGCAAATTGATCAAGTGGTGTTCCACAAAAGGTTTCTCTAGCTGTTGCTAGTATACATGATAATCAGAATGAGAAGTATAATGAGACCGAGGAGGATGAGGATACGAATACTGTGCAAGGTGTAGGTGATACGGATGAATGGGCAGGCTGCATCTACTGGTAACCATGTCTTCAAGTCTGAAAGTGTGGTGGAGACTGAAACTAAGGATGATGCTGGTGTTGGTAGGGTCTACCTCCATGGAATTAGTGAATTGGCCTAGTAGTGGCATGATAACCCAACCAAGACTGTCCTGGTGAACGGGTCTGGCTGCGCTCCTGGCTTCTCCAAATACCATTCACCTCCTGAATATGAGGTGGAGGTGGGAACTATGGCTTTGAAAAATAATGAGTTTTTGGATATTATGACAAAATATATGGTGGAGTCTGCTATTGCGGTCCTTGATCTGGAGTCTGCACGTAGTATACATGCTGAACGACAAGTGGTACTTCGGAACTTTGTTGGGTTTAAGTGGAAGAACTATGCTCAAATGCAAATGTCTCAGCTACAACACTCGAACTCTGACATGCATGGATATTGCTAACTAGCAACTCCAAGTGCTTGGTGATCTCATCTATATTATCTAGTTGCTTTATCCTCTACTCGATCACATTTAATTTCACAAGTTCCGGTGATCGTTACTCAATAATATCAACTTTGGATAGGTAATTTCCCATAATGCTCAAGTATGAACTATTAACCCTATCCAAATCATTATATGCCGTCATGTTGACGATCTTGTGGGGAATAGAAGAAGGATGCTTCTAAATGCACGGAAGATGATAATGCTATTGAACTCTCCACCATCTCCTCAAAGATCTGCCATAAAATGTCCTCATCCTTGTTGAAATGTGAACCCCCACAAGGGGCATCACTAATCTCTAATTATCTAAGCTCAAACCCCCAAAGTAATTTTGCACAAGGCTTGTCTTTAGTATATCATGATGGGGGCATCTCTCCGTCAAGTCTTTGAGTCATTCCCACACCTCGTGATTAGGCTCATGGGACATCTGGGAAAAGTCAGCTATCAACAAACACATCTAATTCAATTGTCCTAGGGGATAATACTTATCCTAGGACGTCACTGCCCTTCCTAAATGATTAATCTAATAAAGCACCTTATCCATAAGGTTGAAGGGGAAAGCTGCCATGTTCACTACCTCTAGGCGGAATGTTAGGGTAATGCATCATGCTGCATATGTTGTCAAACTGTTGGAGGTGTATATATGGTTTCTCAATTGTATATCCATGGAATACAGGGAGAAGTGGAAGTAATGGGTCTTCATCTTGAAATGCCCATGAATCGCAGGAATCTGTATCCAATTGACTATTTGTCCTGATCCTGGATTATAGGAATCTCTCAGAGTAAGCTTAGCCTCTAAATGGTCCCGCTCTGTATCTTCTCTATTCTACTTAGCTTCTCCTTCATTCTCACTTCCTTCTTATTGATCCTCCTCTCTCCTCTCTCTTCCATTGCTCATCTCTAAGATCATATATCTCAGTCTGGCCTGAATGTTGTCATGCTCTGTCAACTGGGCCTGAATGGCTTGAATGGAAGCCAACATGGTATTGTTGATCTCAGTCTGCTCAATCATGGGTCCCTTTCCCTTTGGTGCCATCGAGTCCTCAGAATTTGAATCAGTCTATGTAAGTGTGAAAGGTACTCGATCAATCATCAGAAATGAAAGTGTATCAAATGAAAGCTTGATCTAGGAATCCGTCTCAAACAAAGGATTTATTGGCAAAAGATATGATGTGAAAGAAAAAGAAGAAAATGTGAGAAGAGGGTCATCCCTAAGTGAAGATGATCAAACTGGAGAGTAAAGAGATATATTCATGAAGTCTGAACAAAAAGTACTCCAATTCGACATCTTCAATAGAAAAGGAATATGCGAGAACACAAAGGTCAAATAAAATAAGAAAGTAAAGAAAGGCCCAAATCGTGCAGAGTGATCTTTATTCTAGCAATCAAACACAAATCAAACTCTCAAATTCTCCAACTCAACACAATGATCACCATGAAAGTTCGGTCATTTTTCTTTTCAATTTTTACAAGCATTTTACAAATCATTTTACAAAATATTTTTATTCCAATTTTATACACCATAAGCCATACTATTAAAACACAAAAGTTGAGTTATGTCTAAAGTATATATACAATATATACGACACCCCCTATACTTAGCTCAAACTATGTCCTCATAGTGATCAAGAAGTGGTAAGGAAGACATAACTCAATCTAAGTATAGACAAGTGAAAATAATGATACACTACAACGACTCAAAGAATAAAGAATAAAATGAATAGAGGTCCCCCATACTTAGGATCAAATAATCCTAAGTATAGAAGACTATACAATTGAGGAAAATCAAGGAAAAGAATGTATAAACTCAATGACTCGACTTGTCCTCCCATACTTAGGATCAAAGATTCCTAAGTATTGAAAAGAATATCAACAAGTTGAGGGACAAGCAAGAGAACATAAGAAAATGAAAATGGAAATAAAGAAGATGAACAACCACATCACTCCTCCTATACTTAGGGTAAAGTATTCCTAAGTATAAATAATAACAAGACTAATGAAACATAACAAAAACAGAAAAATTCAAGTCAATCACCTCCCCTATACTTAGGATCTAGTCATCCTAAGTATATATCTCTCACACACACAAAGAAAAGAGGTGAATGATAAAAACAGAAGAAAGAAAGAATAAAACGAAAAGAATGTATATGGTTAAAAGAATATACAATGCTCAAGAAGGAAGAAGTTTGACCTTCTTTTGTGTTAGTTGAGTTATAGAATCAATAAGATGAATATCGACATCGGGGTTGCCCTCATATGTGTCCATGTCTGAATCCTCAAACCCCCGATCAGAGCCGACATGGTGAAAGTACTCAACAGATTTGTAATGATTGGGCACCGATATAAAAGGAAAGAGTGCATCAAAGCTGGCCTCAAAAATATCACATCCATAAACCATCATCATCTCTTTGATGTACTCAGAAATTACTGAATCTTCTTCATAATCAATAGTATCCCATATTCAGTATGCAGACTACATAATAATGCGCTTATCCAAGTTTTCCTCTTTAGAGAGGAATTCTTAGCTCAATATCATCCAAAGATAATGGTTCCTGTCTGATCTCTACTATAAAATCATAGTCTTCTGTGTTAGATGAATGAGAAACACTCTCATTTGATGCACTTTCATTTTCGACTCAGAGATCATCTCTACAATAACATTTTCATTGTGAGAGTGAAAGTTATCTTATCTGCATCACAATCAATAATAGCTTTCGTTATACGTAGAAAGGGTTGTCCAAGAATAATTAGGGTTTGATGTAACGATATTGTAGATTCCATATGTACAACAATAAAGTCAACATGAAAGCCCATGCCTTGTACCGTCACGACAATGTTTTCAAGTATGCCCTTTGACCTCTTGATAGATCGGTCTGAAAGTTGAAGTATCATTCCGCTCTTCTTAAGAGATCCAAGCTTGAGATGCTCAAGTAATGAGAAAGGCATTAGGCTAATTGATGAAGCGTCGTCCAAAAGAACACGATCAAACTGTAAATCTAAAATCTCACATCTGACAATGTGTGCTCCCTTAACTTTTTTTTTGTTTGGGAGTTGATGGTTTATGGCATTTGCAGTAGCCATGGTTAAAATGTGATTTTTTACGCAGCATCCATTGATCGACTCATCTCAAACCCCTCATCAAATATGATCCCTTTCCATCCTTCTATCTCGGTAGGCTCTTAGATCACGTGTACGACCATGCTATTATATGAAATCTCATGATCAAAGTTGCCTTGTCCTTCACCTGTATATATCTCCCCCATTCCCATTTTTTTGTTTTTTGTTCGCCATTCCAGGTGTGTAACCCCAAAGGGACCCCTTGGATTGAGTTGGTGGTGACAACACCAACTCCCCAACCCTGTCAGCGTGGATAAGTGCTCGGAGGTGGCGATCCTGTGGCCGGAACTATGCCCCACCATGCCTCTGCTCCTTGGGCCTCAAGCACCCAAGTTCGAGCTTTTTCTACCTGCATTTCTAGTGTAATTTTTATTTCCACATTTATTTTAGTGTTTAGTTTATGCATTTACATTTTTTAACTTAAATCCTAATAGTTTGTATGCTGGGGCCCTAGGCTTCGGCTACTATTTCATCATGATTCCGCCTGGTTTTGCCTCGCTCCTCCCTCCATACCCTTTCCCCATTGTTTGCTCTGTTTCCCCGCACCCTCATTCAACCCTGATCGCACCTCGATTAGGTATTTCAAGGTCCCATCTCCGTTGTATGCTGGGACTTCTCCACTCCTCCATTTCCCTTGTTGCATAGCCTCAGAGTTGGGTCGAGGATTATCGTCTCGAGCCCGTGAGCCTTCCCGTGCAGGTGCATCCTTCGAGGGACCCAAAGAGGGTTGAATCAAGGCCTGCTACACACCTCCGGGTGCCTTGTACGAGCCAGAGCTCCAGGCCCCTATGGACGGGGCTCGAACATTTCTAAATGTGCCATCATCTATGGACCATTCCCCTGAATGTGTAGAACACTCGAGCAACTCAGGAGGAGGTCGGAGGTGCGAGATTTCACCGATCGAAGGAGGAGCCTTGGGTTGTTCTTCTGAGTTCTTCCACATGCCCTCGTGACCGTCGGATCATGAGTGCGCTCTAGGCACGTCAGCCACCGTTAGATTTTGAGCCCTCTCCACCATCAAATTAGGGCTCGGATTTTATCACATGCGTCAATCAGCGAAGCTTCATCGACAAATCCTAACCGTTGGATCACTTAAGTGAGGCACACCTCACTATCGAATGGTGTGCAAATAAGGGGTAAATTATACTTGATACCCTGCTTTTTTGTATATTTTATTTTAGTTATGTAAATATTATTTTCCATGTAAATAAATTTGTAAAATGGCAACAGAGATCTCGTGCCTATCGTATATTACTCTTAGGTTTGTGCTAGCTCAGCTCACGTGGTCCCCCACGTGAGTTGGGCAATTTGCAGTAAGTCCTCGTAGGGTTTTATTATTTCGTTTTAATTTATAAAATTTGTAATTTAGTTCAAAACTTTGGGTATTTTAGCACCGCAACCCTTGTAACTTATTTATATTGCAAAAATGCCCCTGTAGGCTTGTAAATTAAATTATGTCTTTCAGTTTTGTTCAAATAGCTCATGTGCTTATAAATTCGTCGAAAACTTACAGGATATGATTTAAATGATGTTTAATCACGCCATGATTTTTATTTATCATTTTATTACATTTCATATTTATCAAAAATCATTTAGGAGCTATTTATTCCCTATTTAGAGATAAAAATACAAAAATTAGAAATCCACTTTTAAAAATTCAAAGAAAAATACATATTATATATTACGATATATATAAATACAGAAAAAAATGACAAAAATATAAAAAAAACCTTAAAAATTGAACAACCTTCCTAACCCTATTAAAATTTACAGAAATTCTTAGAAATTAAAAAAAATAATTTTATGTTCTTTATTTTTTTATATACATATTACTATATATTAAAAATAGTTTTGAGAAATTTTGGGCTTATTTTGTCTTTTAAAACTCAAAATAAATCAACCTATTTATTAACTCCCTATTTTAGAGTATTTCAGACTTTAAAAATGCCTAAAAAATAACAAAAATAAGCAATCAAATCAAAAAATAGAGAAAAATATAAAAAAGATAAAAACATTTATTTTTGTGAAAATTATATATTTTTTAGATATATCTATAAATATAAAAACCTATATTGACTACATATACATATATATATACTTATATACTTAGTAATGTAATTATTATTATTATAAATACCTTAAATATATTTTAAAGCCTTTAAAAAATAAAAAGGATTATACATGTATATATTTCCTGAATTTTTACATACTTATTATATATATTATATATAGTACTTGTATTATAGATAATATTATATATACTTATTAGATATTAAAATAAAAGGAAATTTATAATCATATAATATAAAAAGAAAATAAAAATTATAAAATTAAAACATAAAAAATCCCTAAAAATTAAATATAATAAAAAGCCCACAAAATTTTAAAATTAGAAAAGTACAAAAATAGTTGTTGTTAATTTTTATAGACAATAATTATTTGCCTATCCATATATTTGTTCTCTGTGATTTGACATTCTATACTTATTCACTATATATACATATTTTGTAGAGTTAAAATAAAAATAATTTTGACTCACATGTTTTCATCGATTTATCATAGATTATGGGTTGCTTGTTGATTTATTGGATTGGTTGAGTTTCGAATATTACGAGAGCGACCGACACAATGATTTCCGGTCTCGACTTGTCAGGTACACCATGCCCTCCAAGACCAGACGTTAGCTCGCATATCCATGTCATCAAATGGCACCGTTGTTGAGGAGCAACTTCAGATATGATTTTTGTACATAATTAGCCATTTTATTTACTTTCTTTCATTTAGTTTTCAAATAATTGTTTATCTATTCTAACCTTCTTCTTTGTTTAATTTCTTGCAAGGGACCGTGTGGCAAAGGAGACTTCTTTAGAAGTCGGTGCACCCGAGCTACGAGGAGATCAACCTTTCCTTTGTAGGCTAATTGGAGAGAGCAAGAGAGAGAGAGAGAGTAAAGAGCATATATTAGTATAGAAAATTTCTTTTATTTTTGTGAGAGAGACATCTTATTTTATTTTTCATAATTAATTTTAATAATAGAAGTACTCTATACATTCTTGGACATTAACACAGTCCAAGGTCCATTGCCCGAGTGATTGTTCACCTGGGGGCCTCACCAATTTTTACGATTTTCTTCGTCTTCTTCCTTTTATTTCTCCCCATTTTGTCCTTATTTTATTTGATTTGTGTGGTTGAGCCCTTAGACTTAGGATTGTTTGCTCGATTAGTTTAGGTCCAACCCTCTAATGAAAAAATATAAAAGGAAAACCTTAAAAATTGAAAACCCTCCTAACCCTATAAAAATAAAAAAAAAATAGTTTTCCATTCTATATTTTTTTATATAAACATATTATTATATATTAAAAATATTTTTGAGAAAATTTGGACTTATTATATATTTAAAACTCAAAACAATTCGACCTATTTATTAACCCCATGTTTTAGAGTATTTCAGATTTAAAAATACCTAAAATGAGCAAAAATCACAAAAATCACAAAAACTTAGCAAAATATAAAAAAGACATTTAATTTTGAGAAATTCGAGTATTTCCTATATTTTTAAATATAAAACCTATAATGATTATATATACATAAATATATTTATATACTTGGAAATATAATAATTATTATTACAAATACCTTAAATATATTTTAAAATCTTTAAAAAAATAAAAAGGATTCTACCTGCATGTATTTCCTGAATTTTTACATTTATTATATATATTATATAGTACTTATATTATATATAGTATTATATAGATATACATATATATATATATATACTCATTACATATTATAAAGAAAAAGAAATTAAAAATGTGAAAAATATAAAAAGGAAATTAAAAATTAAAAACATAAAAAATCTAAAACATAAAAAATCCCAAAAACTAAATATAACTGAAAATCCATAAAAATTTAAAAAGCAGAAAAGTACAAAAATAGTTGTCGTTCATTTTTGTAGACAATAATTATTTGCCTATGCACATATTTGCTCTCCATGGTTTGATAATCTACACTTATTCTCTATGCACATATTTTATAGAGTTAAAACAAAAATTAACTTTTACTTACACGATTTCATTGATTTATTACAATTTTTTGGTTAACTCTTGATTTATGTGGATTGGTTGAGTTTCGAGTACTACGAGAGCGGTAGACACAACGCTTACTGGACCCAACTTGTCCGTCACCGCAGGCCCTCCAAGACCGGGCATTAGGAACCTCACATATCCATATCATCAGTGGGTTGAGGAAGAATCGAGTTATTGGGAAGTAGTGGCTGAGTTGACCACAGTCAACAAATCCAGCTCCGACCAATAAGAACAAGGTTCGAATGGGGACGACAACTAAAAGATTAAACTCAAGAAATAAAAAAAAATAATAAGAAAAATAACTATAAAATAATTTTAAATTTAAAAGGTTTGAACACAAAAAATGTTTATAAATTAATAAAATAATTATTAATGATTTTGAATAAATTAAATAAGTTCATTTATAAAGTTAAAATAATTATGTACCCTTATTTATAGGTATAAAATACATACATACATACATATATATACACAATATACATAAGTTTAATTAATTATTTTTACAAGTATACACATTATTTTATATTTTACTTATTTAAAGAATAGTTAGAATATTTTAATATATTTTTATTTTATTTTTATGTATTTTATATAATGGGTTAAATAAATAGACTTATGTACAATATAGGTACATAATAGCTATTCTACAAATACCATTATTTTTGGTTATTTTTATTTTTGTTATTTTATTTGTATTTTATATAAATAAGATAAAATATGTACAAAAGAATAAAAATATACTATATGCATAAATATATATAGAATTAAAAAAATAATACACATATAGGTACACTATATACATATAGGTACAATAGTACTCTAAAAAGCCGACTTCCACTTCTTAACTCCAGATTTCACGAAATAACTTTCATTTTAAATCTTATTTTATTTTAAACACAATGAAAGTGAGTTTATTTTATTTTGAATTTATATGGAGTGGATATTGATATTTCAATTATGGTTTTACAGCTTTTTCAGAGTGTTGTCCCTTTTATTTTGTGCAAGGTTGATTTTTGCAATTAATTTTTATTTAAAACACTTTTTTATATACGTGGTTCAAGAAGAAAACATTTTTATTTGTGATTAAATAGATGATAAATAAAATAGTTCAAGATATATACATTATAAACAATGATGAATATATACACGTGAATGTATTTTCTAGGATTTTTATACATTAATGACTCCATCTCTCCCTACTTTATCCCTTATTGATTAGGTCAGGAATTGGCCTACTCTTGGGGTCAGGATCAATATGTATTTATTTCATATATACATCCTCTTTTTCTTTCTTTTTCCTTTATTTATTTATTCTAGGTTAAAATAATGATAAAACACTATTAATAAATGAGACTGGATTATTAGGAAGTGAGAATTAATACTATCTACAAGTGTTTTGTAAGTGATTTTAAGCCAAAATAGATGAATAAAAATGATGAATTGATGATTCATCATCCCCTATACTTTACCTTCACTAGTCCCTTAGTAAACACTTATGTGAATAATAATTGACTAAAAAGAAAAAGAAAAAGGAAAGAGGAAAAAGAAAGAACTTAGAACAATTTTGAATTTAAAACTAATGTTCATAAAATCAAAGTATGGAGCTCGGTCAGACCTTTGAATTATTAGTTTGGCGGAACCTTATTGGGAATAGGATTTAAGACTCAAAACCTTTAAGTTCCATTACTCTCTATTCAGTTTGCTACGACAGTCAGGTCAGAACAAGTCTCCATACGCAACATCTAATGACTATGAATCTTACTTGTATTGTGAATGTGAAATATAGCTCCCCACATTTGAAATGGCATAGAACAACCTTCTCTAGCAAGGTGACCCTAATTCCCTAGACTAGCTACTCTTTCCTCGAGGAACGGGGTATTCCATTATAAGTTCAAGTTCAAACAGTCCAAGAGGAGGCAGAGAAGAGAATGGATTGTGGCCAGTGTAGCCACATATCCTTTGGAGATTGGCCAGTGTAGCCAAGTCTTCAGCTACAGGCTTCCTTGAAATCATTGGCTTTGAAACATATGCCTTACTTATTGATATTTTTCTCTGATGGGAATATATATTTTTATTTATTTGTTTTTTGCCTGCCTAAAGCAACTAACTATACTTAGGGTAAAAAATCCCTAAGGCTAAGCAACTACATAAGTGATGAAACATAATGAAAATAGAACAACTCAAGTCATTCATCTCCCCTATACTTAGGATTTAGCAGGATGTAGTGATCCTATATATATAGCGCGCACACACACAAAACATGTGAATGATAAAAAATGGAAGAAAGAAAGAACAAAATGAAAAGAATACACAAGGTCAAAAGAATATAAAATGCTCAAGAAAGAAGAAGCTTGACCATCTTTTGTGTACGTTTAGTTATTGACGAATCGTGACAGAGTGGGTATATTAGGTACTCGTTGTAGCACAATACTCAGCCAATTAATCAGAATCGAACCAAATGTCTATGTGAAGAGGACTCAATTTAAATTTATATCCCGGGCAAGTCCGGGATCGAACACATGGAGGAAAAGAAACAACTTTGGGTTAAGTCATAATAATTAGGTTTGCATTTCCAATGTGTATTTTTTGTATTTTTTAATTCAAAAAGAACGCGAATGCAAAATGCGAGTGAATTAAGTTAATAAGAAAACACACAACTTAACCAAATTAATTTTAATGTGAAATTAATTTGATTTAAACAAATTATATTTTTCTAGAATCTTAATCCAATGATGAATGCAAAACATATTTTTTTGGAATTTTAAGGGTTAAAATGCATTAAAGAAAATTGCACATTTTTTATGGGTTTTTACACATTTTGTACACAAACAAAATGAAAAAATTATGAAAATTTTACTGGAACTTAAACATGACGAAATGAGGCTACAATTGGTTTTGGAATTGTTTGACAATATATAATTTTTTATGATTTTTTTAATGAAAACATAGTGATAGTGAGTATTTAACGCTTAATAAATCTACAATATCAATTCATCCAGAGAGAGAATTTTCTCAGAAAGGTATTTTAATGTGAAATCCAGAAGAGTTGGAGTTTTGCAAAAATTATGTTTGTGGATTTAACTAAAAAGCATTTACTAAAATCACTCTGTAATTTATTTAAGGCATAACATATCTCTAATTTAGATGAAATTTGGATAGTAATTAAAGAATATTTCGTGGCATCATTTGTGATTTTTGAGGAATTTTAAAGCAACCGTGATTCAAATATGAATTGAAGATCACAAATCAGGCAAAATATGCAATTATTAACTAAAAAAATTTCAGTTAATTACCCAAAGCTCACAAAAATCCAAATAAATATCCAAATGATATTGGATTAGTTGCTGAAGATCAGATATTTTTCATTAAAATAAATGATTCGAAAAAGATGTTCAAATTAACATGCAAACATATGGGTATCCATGCAAATTCTGAAATTAGAACTTACAAACAAACTATATACATGGACATTTTTGCAATAATGGAAACATAAAATAAAACTATTGTAATTTTCACAAAATAAAAAAATAAATAAAAAATTTAACCTTCTTCATGTAGGCGGCTAGGGCTGGGTAGGGCGAACCGCCTCGCGGCTACTGCAGGAAATCGTTGGTGGATGGGTGGCGCACAAGGAGGAAGGTGGCGGCGAGATGCGATGACGATGGAGGTGTGGCTACAAGATGGATGCGACCGTGAGCGCGAGGGCAAGTGGCGGGAGGCCTCAGGCGGAGGTCGTAGTTGAAAGGGCAGCCTGGAGGGGGAGCGACGGCTGCGAGGAGCGCGGTGGACGACGAGGCGGTGGAGGTGGCATGCCTGGGCGGGAGAGGCCGCTGCTGGCTGGCTACTGGAGGAGGGTCCTACATGCGGATGCTGTGAGGGGGTCGCGCGGTGGAGGCGCGGGAAACGGTGGCCGGCGGTGGGAGGGGGGGCACCTGCTGTATCTTTTTTTTTGATTTTGTTGAATTTGTGATTTTATTTTTTTTCAATATTTTAATTTTCTAAAGCAGCGAATAAACGAAAGATGCAAATATGATGATGTGGTGATTGTGATATGCTAAAAAAATATACAAATGAAGGTGGGTAGGTGGTGACGTGATGTGATAAAAAAATGATGAAAATTAAAATGATGACTAAAAATGAAAAGAATAATTACCTATGATGGAAGCAGACACCTGTGGTGTGCTCACAAGAAGCACTGTCTTCGCTCAAATCACCGGCAAGTGATGAGCTCGAGCTGCGCGCGGAGGCAGCTGTAATGTTGGCCTGAATGCCAACATATCTCACTAGAGAGGAAGCAGTTGTCACTTTACTTCATCGTTCGTTGTCATCAAGATGGGTGATCAGAGCTATCAATTATCTATCACATAAAGGTAGATCCAAGGAATAAATGAGGAGAACGAGATGTATAAAAAGAGAAGAGAATGGAAGTTAGAAACATAGTGGAATGGTGGGGTTGAATGGGAGGTTAAAGAAAATAATGGAGTTGAATGAGAGTTGTTGGTAGAATGAGAGGTTAGAGTAGATAAAATAAAAAATAAAAAGAAATTAAAGTTATCTACTAAAAAAGAAAATAAAATAAAAAGAAAAGGGAGTGGAGAATTTATAAAATAAGACAAACAATATGTACATGTTTTTTTACTTTTCTAATTTTATTTTTTGTATTTTTAATAAAAGATATTTACAACATAAAAATAAAATACTATAAATAAAATAAAACATAAAAATGATTTTTTGGATGTTTTTAGTAATTAAGAAAAGTAAATAAAAATGAGAAAAGAAAAATATGTACGTTACATACAATGTACACCTAGGTCCCAAAACTCATATTTTGCAAATGAGCTCTGATTTTAATGAAACCACTTTCATTGGATAGATAATTTTCTATCTTAAACTTTAAAAGTGAGTTTGTGAATTTGGAGTTCATACAAAGCGGGAATTTGGCTGGGAAGTTGGTCTTTATAGCTTTTTCTCTTTGGGATCTAGGTGTATTTATTTGCGATAAAATTTATTTTATAGTTTTATATTTTAATATATAATTTTATATACAAGTTAGAGAAAGAATTAACCGAAAAGGAGTTGAATGAAATTATTAAAAACTCATGAAGTTTGGGTTATTTATAGGTGAAAAAGTCCTTTATTTTACGATTTTTTATTATTAATTTATTTTATATAATATAATATACAATAATTAGTGTATTTTATTTACAAGGATCATTTTATTATTTTATTGATTTATGAACATTTATTTAAGATTTTACTCAGAGATTTTGCTAAGATCAATATACTGAGATGATGAGTCATGGATTCGTCACTCCCCTATACTTAAACTTTGCTAGTCCTCGGGCTAATAAAGAATGAATAAGTTGGATTAACCCCTGATTGCGCATGTGAATATAAGACTTGATCTGTTAAAGAACTCTCAATTTTAGTGACCTAAAATTCTAAGCTGAACCAAGCTCTAGTCAAAATGTATTCAATTTCTCTAATCATCAGACTCTCTCTGTATACATATATAGTAGGGATATGACTTTAAGTGTGGACTACAGTTACAAGAGTAGAGTTGCAACTTCACCCAAGGTTTCAGTCCAAGAGACTCTCCTAAGAACCTGATCCTCAACACTAGGGAATAAAATATTTCTTGCATCCAATCGACCGTCTCTTTAGTTGTCAGGCTTAAAAGTGTAGATGGAAGGCCAATTGTTGGAGGCCATAGGATTGTGTCATTTCTTCTCTCCCTCTCATTGGAACAAGGATCCTCTCGAGTGCCTTATTAACTCAACACATGTATTTTTTTCAGTTGTTGATCAATGTGTCCGTCAAGAGAAGTTGGAGTCATCTGCACTTGTTTTCCTGGAAGTACACCGGGTTGTGCCTTTTTTGAGTACCTATCATACCTTCTACACCCAGACTTGCAGCATTTATGATGCAGAGCCATTTTTGGGTGCTAGCCCGACTGCTGGTCCTAATAGCAGTGTCCAAGTGGACACTTTGAAATGGTTGGGAGCGCTCGTCTTTGGTGGAAGCTCTTTGATATTTGACTTTGTATGGTGAGAGCTTTTCTTTCAACATTTCTTTCTTTTTTCTGAATTTTTGGCTAGCTCCACTACTTTTACCAAAAGATGGTAAACATTGATCAACAATTTTTTCAAATTTTATCACACCCTGGCACATAGGTAAACGTCAAGAGATAGTACAAGAACCATGTTCTCATACTGGCTAGAGGTGCTGACACTCAGGTTTCATGAATCCTTCATTGCTTTTATCCCATCCTCGAGCAACAAAATAAAATCAGGTCCAAACTCAAATCCCTCATCCCAGTTCCTCAAGTGAAAATTCAACTCATCTTATCATAACTGTAGTCGTGTATGTGAGGTGATGATCATATTCTTAAGGTAGAGACTAAGCGTGCAATATAGAACATAAATCTTTCAAACTAGGGAAATGTGAATAATTAAGTCAAAGACCCTAATGACTAAGTATGGATAACTCAAAATCTCAAGACCTCATAAACCAAATGTTCTTGAACTTCACTAGTCTTGTGTGAATGTGTAAGTGTCGGGGACTAAACCAACTCATTAGTTAGTTTTTTTGTGCTTTTTTATAAAAATGAAAGGAAAAAAGTTTCTTTTAATTTTTTTCTGAAAAGAGTTATTTTTGAAAATATTTTCGTTTTTTTCAATAAGTGTATGTATTTTTTTTTGAACAAGGAGAGTTTTTTAAGTTTTTATGAAAAAGTTTTGTTTTATGAAAAAGTTTTTTAACTCTTACTTACAACAATTTACCCATAACCTCTTATTTTAATTACAAACAAGTCAAAGTACGAGTTATAGGTAAGTATATATGTAATATATACAAAACCCCCTATACTTAGCATGTGCTTTGTCCTTATGGAACTAGGTGACAAAAAGCCATAGCTTGTACTAAGCATAAGTGGGTGAAAAGAATAGAAGTTAAGAAGAATATAAGAGCATTGCAGAATACACAACGGGCATCGACCCTCCTATACTTAGGCTCTGGTCAGCCTAACTATTGGAGAGAACCCAAGATTGGGGAACCGATGAGAGTGGGAAAGAATACACAAAAAGAAAATAAAAAGAAGAGATGAAACAACTCGGGTCACTCACTTCCCTATACTTAGGATATAGTCATCCTAAGTATAGCCACAAAATAAAGATGATACAGAACTGGGACAAGTGATGCAAATCACATTGGAGGGAGGGAAATAAAAGAAAGAAAAACTATACAAGGAGGAGTGAGAATATACAAGGATCAAGAAGGTTTGTGACGGAACTTCTTGCGGGAGCGAGGGGGTGGGTAGCATACATATGTGTCTCTGTCAGAATTGTCCTCAGAGGAATAATAGTGAGGGGTAGGTAACATCCAACGAGGGTCGACACATGGCTGCTTGCTCAAATATGGCTTAAGGATAACCGAACTGAGCTCACTCGTATATATTACCTCATCCGAACCTAATGAGGACCCCTCAAAAAATTCCTTCTCTAGTATATTGAAGGCAACATTCTTAGCCGATTTTCTAGAACATGAAGAATCGAGAGGAAGAGGAGAGTGATACGTGTTGAGGAGTTCGGGGGAACACCTCGAGGAATCAATACTCTTCTTCTTACTAGATGACCGACTAGTGTCTTACGCACCCGATTTATCAAGATTGGTCAATTTTGTCCCTGTTGCCTCTTTTGGCGTAGGTCCTGGATGTAGTGTGTGTGAGGTGCTAACCAGAGGTTCATCATCAGATGAGTCACCATATGCATAGTAATAATCCTGTAGGGCCAACACACGTTTCTGCTATGGCATAGTGTTCTCAGTTGGCTTGGCATTTATCGGCTCATGCGTCAGATAATCTAAATAGTCAAGGAAATCCGAGATGATCATGTCCGACTCAGAGGAAGCTTCTGGTTGTGAGTCCTCTCTAGAAGCTGTCACGGTGGTGGTAATGCAAGCAGTGGGTGATGTGGAGGTGTAGGGAGTCTTTGAACCAATGGTCGTCTGGAAAGTTGGTATCTCAGGTGTAGTAGAGAGACGTGACTCAACTGTCTCTCGGAGGTCACGACTGTCTGCGACTTTATGGGTTACCTTATAATATTGTGTGTCCTCAAAGATTGGGTGAGGTCATAATGCTCCCAATGTAGTGAAATCGATCTACCGAGTCTCACAATCTATAGTTGCCTTAGTGAAGGCTAAGAATGACTTCCCGAAAATAATATGAGACTGGGTGAAATCTCTTCAATGCTCAATGTCAATGATCGTGAAGTCTATCTAGAGTAGAGCACCTTGGAAAGTAATGATGACTGAAATGGTTCCTCTCGACTGTTTTATAGATCGATCACCCATCTGAACGATTTCTCTCTCGTCTTCCTGCTTGATCCCTGTTTGAGCTTGGCAGACACAGAGGTCGGGAGGATATTTATTGGTGAGTCATGATCAATTCTTGCATGGGTGAAGGTAGTGTCTTTGATCTCACAGTCAAACCTAGTCAACCACTTCACTCTGCGTCTCTTGTTTTTTCTCCCTGTAACCAAAGAGGTGGCCATAGACACTATGTGTTTCTCAGTCCTTGTCCTCTTATTACCCGACCTTTTAGGCATCAATTTACTTCTCGCAAATCTTTTGAGGTTGAGAAAGTGTTCAATGGCCATTATTAAGGGAAGCTAAAGAATCAACTCTTTATGCTTCCCTAACTGTAGGGTCCAATTTTTTTAGATCTTTTCCATTTTCAACTTTTATGGTGTTTTCGAGTTTTTCAAAATTTTTGGTATTTTTAATAGGTGAAGGAGGAGTAGGAGAATGTATAGACTCTAGTTTGGAGGGAAAGTGGTTAGTAGAAGAAGGAGGTAGAAGAGACTTCAGTTGTAGATGATGTGTGGTCAATCCTGTCTCCTCAAAGTCGTCCCGAAGTGAAGACGATCGAATTGGAGAGTAAAGAGATAGGTTTACGAAGTCTGAACAAAAAGTGCTACAAACCTACATCTTCGATACAAAAGGAATATGTGAGAACATGAAGGTCAAATCAAAGAAGAAAGTAAAGAAAGGCACAAAGCACGCATAAGGATCTTTATTCTAGCAAACAAACACAAACTAAACCCTCTAATTCACCAACTTGACACAATGATGACCATGAAAGTTCGGTCGTTTATATTTTCAATTTTAGAGATTAGTGATTCACACTGTTATTTAGATCAAGCGGAAGCCTAAAATTTACCAACTTGACACAATGGTGTCGCCCTGTCGTCCAGTGTACATCTTTACACCTCCCCAAACAGTGGAACCATCTGCATGGGCTATCAGGTTATATCAGGCCAAAGGAAAATGTGAAGTGGAGCACGCCAAAATGACTCTCTTTGGTCGGAGGCAAGTGCTTGCAGCTCGACCATATACCAAGGAGTATTACACAAGTGCTTACGACACAAGTCCATGGATTTTTGGCTCTAATCCTTAAGGCTATGTCCTCACCCACTCTGTCCAGAGGTTAGTACCTGTGATCAATGAGGGGGTTACTGTCTCCAATACAAATTGAATCTTACATTTAATTTTAAGGTTACAGTGTAATTAACAGTCTCAATTTTATTTGGTTGCCACTTTTTTTTGGATATTTTTCAATAAAATAATTGCCTAACGATTTTACAATTCCTTTTTATCTTAAATACAAGAAATCAAGAAAGGAGGTTGGAAAAATCGATGCACATGAAATCATTAATGCATGCACGAGATATAATGCGTACCTTACTCCAACAATCTATATGCAAAATGATTCATACATATAAAATAAATCTATCCTATATGAATGCAAACGGGAACCGACACAACAAGAACTTCTACTAGTGGGAAGAATCAATTATTTGCCTAGTCCACATCGAATGTCTATAGAAATATGAATTCTTATTAGGTTTTGGACCTAATTATTTACAGGGATCAACTAATAATTGAAACCTAAAACTAGAGGCTCAAGCACAAAAAATAAATGAAAATAAAGGCGGAAAACTCAAATAATGGAAATCAAATAGAAAAATGAGAAAAACAGGGAGGAAGAAAAGTAGAATGCGATGAAATAAAACACGGTGAGGTCCCCTAAGTGCACCGACACTTGGTGAAATAGACCCCACACTACCACAAAGAGGTCTAAAGGCTCTATAGAAGAAAAGAAAAAGGGCAAGTACCAATAATTACTACAAATTAATTACAAGAATAAAATGGAATAAAATGAAAAAGAAAAGCAATCATTTGCTCCTCCTGCTTCTCCTCGATCGTTCTCTCCTGTTGGTCAGTGTAGAATAACCGGCCTCTGCCTCGCTTGGGTGTGTTGGCTCTCCCCCTCACAGCAAAGGTGAAACAAGAAATAAGCTAGAACAATTTGTATGAAAAATATAGAATGAAAAATAAAAGAGATAAAATGAAATAAAGCAAACAAATAGACAAGTAAGCAACCAAGGAGAAAAGAAGAAGAGAAACATATCTATCCACGCCGTGCCTCCCCTCCAAAAGTTTCATTTATTGAACTTAGAATTTCGGGGTTTAAGAAAATATGTATCAATGTGTCGTTGCAACCCAAACCAATTCAAACAAAAATTAACTTCTTATTCGAAACAAAAGAGAACAAAATTCTACAAATTAACCCGGTATAGCTTCTAGGATCAAACTCAAGGAGGCTACAAAGAAATAAGGGAATTAGTTATTACTAATTAATAGAGATATTTATCTTCTTTTCATTTTATGCTTCTTATATATTTTAATGATTTAGATATTTTTTGATGATTTTTGATATTTCTTTTTTTTAAGATTTTTTATTTTTAAGTTATTTTTATTCTTGCAAATTTTTATATTTTTAATTTTTAAAAATCAATTTATGAGTAATATATATACACAAAAAAGAAAAGCACCCTTTTGTATTTTTCAAATATACCAAAACTGCTCAATAATACTACTCTAAAATATTTCTATATTTTTAATCATTTTTACTGTTTTTAGTGATTTTAACGGTTTTTTATATTTTTATGGATTTTGTACATATTAAAAAACTGAAAACAATGAATAAAGCAAATACAAGTTATTATTTTGATATTTTTAAAATAGAAAATGAAATCAAATAATCTAAAAACACTTTTTAAGAAAAAAATGTTTTTAGCTTTAAAAAAGACCAATTTAGTGTTTTTGTGATTTTTTTCCATGATTTCATATTTTATTTAAGTTTTTCTGTATTTTTCAATTTTAGTGTTTTTTGATGGTATTTTTATCTAATTTTTTTATAGATGATAAAATAATGTAAAATCCAGCTACTGTCATTTTTTATAAAATTTCAAAGTTTTTTTTTTTGATTTTTTAAAATTTCAATTAAAACTAAGAAAATAAAGGATGTTTTTGTATTTTAAAAATAACAAAAAGAGAAATTTTAGAAACCTAAATTAGTGGAGTTAAATAAATAAACAATAGCTTAATCTAAATTTCATGGATTTTATAGAATTATTTAGCAATTTATTATAACCAATTAACAAAGCAATTAAAAGCTGCAAAAAATTGGACTTAAATGCGTAATCAGAAATATCGGACTAATTATTACTAAACAATAACAACATAGCCAATTCTGTAAATTATCCAAGACCTCACGTATTGGAACATGTGATATGTGATTTTATAGACCAAATGTAATTTGAGGAAATAACAGATCAATTATTAACAAGCAAGTACATGATATTTATTACAGCTTCGCCAAAATTACACATGAGAGACCACGTGAGTCCATAAAGGAAGGACTAAAAAGTAATTAACAAAATTAACAAGGGTTGAAACAAAATTATTCAAGCAATGATATCGTGACATGTATCAAATTGTGACTTATTTAAAAATAAATAAATAAACAAGAATTAAAAATACAAATTCACCAAATAACGTGTGCTGCACGAGCTGATCGAGCGATTGAGATTGGCACTACTGGATCAGATCCGAGGGTCTTTATTTGGACGTGAGCATGCGGTTCAAATGTGAGCTAGAGTCACTTGTTCTTGATCTGACGATAAAAAAGGGCTTTGGAAGAACAACTTTGAAGGCTGCTGCAAATAAACTTGAATTGCCTTGATCTCTTCAAATAAGGTCATGATCTGATCCATGTCTCGCTGATCGGAGACCTGGAGATGAAGCTCCTGTACGTGTGCAGGTAGATCTCCAGGTAGCTTTAGAAGCCCTAAATCAATGTCTTGATGACTGCATATTATTTTGATGCTCAAAGACGAGGTCATCGACCATCATTATTAGCTAAAATCAACGTAAAATGAGGGTGAATGGGTCAGATTCGATGCAGATGGGGACTGAATTCGAAAAACTCAGATCTGATGATCTGAGGTGATCGGATGCGGAAGAAAGGTGAATAAGAGGTTCTTCGTTGAGATGAGATGATTAAGTGAGTGGGTCAGTGATTAAATTAGATGAAATTCACCTCCGATCAAGAAGATCAGAGTTTGATTCTTCATATCTAAAACTCAAATCAAAAGACAATGAAAAAAAGGGAAATGACGTGAAAAGAAACTAAGGTTACCTACGATGGAAATGCGAAGGTTGTAGCCTAGATTCGACGATGAAGTGCCGAAGGAACATCGGCTTGGCAGAGCTTCGACCATCGATAGTGGATCTCATTGATCTTCCCCCTTCTCACGCTCCTACTTCCTGGGAATTGATTGTTGTCACCAACCTCTTCTCGCAGGTGCTCAAGCTCAGGGAGAAAATGGATAAAGGTGTATAAGACGTGAAGAATGGTCAGGGGGTGTTTTTTATAGAGCGAGGACTTGATGAAAATCAAATGTGAAAGGTACACAGATCGATGCAAAATCAGGCTTATTTTTGATTGGGCGTGTATGAAGATCGTGTGGAGTTTATTCGGATGAAGGAATAATGATTATTAGGCTAGCCAAATGGGTGAAAGAAATCGATGAAGAAGACATTCCGGTTGTTATTCGGGTTTTCAAGAGAGCCGGGGCAATTGACCTAGGTCAACGGACTCGAGTCTGATAAATCAGAGTAAGGTCCAAATGGGGACAATTGCTAAAAGAAAAAACCCATGAAATAAATAAAAATAAATAGGAAATGATTTTAAATTAAAATATTTTCAACACAAAAAATGTTTACAAATTAATAAACTAAATTTTGATGATTTTAAGAAAATAAATAAGTTAACATATAAAGTTACAATACTTATATACCCTTATTTATATGTATAAAATACCTATATATACAATATAGGTATTTAATTAGTTATTTTTACAAATATACACATTATTTATATTTCATTTATTTACAAAATATTTATAGGATTTTAAATGTATTTTCATTTTATTATAATGAATTTTATTCAATGGTTTAATTAAATAGACTTATGTAGAATATACATACATAATGTTGGACATGCGAGCCCACGGCGAGCCATTATGCAATAAATGTTATTGCGAATATCATTCCCTGATCCGAAATGAAGAATACATAATTTGCATAATAGGTCCCTTAGTACAATTAGGGTTATGTACCATGGCCATCTTGATGATCATACAGCTGTTGATTCAATTATTGAATCATAGAGGCTGGTGCTTGGATGAATATCTAAAGAGTTAGATTGAGGAATCATCAAGCACTGTCAAATGATTGTTAAGAGATGATCTCCAGCCAGAGTAGGAGATGGCAATCCTATCTCAGTTAGGTTGATATCTGATCGACCTCTTGATGCATGTCCTCTGCATAGGAATAGAGATTCCGAGGTGTCAGATTAGTTAGGTCAAAGAGTTGACTTAATGAGATCGAGATAACCAAAGTCCTATATCGTATGCTGTCACGATACATGCACGCATCCTCTGACCGGAGACAGATGTGTTACTATATGTTTGAGTATGTACATTTGGCAGACCAATAGGTTGATGACCTAATCAAGGTCTATACACCGGCGTGCTGGTGTGCATATAAGGGCATATGAGTAATACGATCTCTCAAAGGGATCATACAGGTTCAATTACTGAACCGGAAGACATGAGCTCACTCATGAGATATTGGGAAGAATCAAATTCCATGCGCATGGTCGTCTCACTTTGGAAGCTTGACTGAATTTGTAGGTTTGATATATACTTTTGGAAAGTATATGATCAAGACCTAGGTATGATATATACTTTTGGAAAGTATATGATCGATACCGACTCCCAACGATCGAATGAGAAACTTACTTATAAAATCATGAAGTAGACAGTGTAAAGTTGATCTAATACTTCGGGTTTAATCTGAGTCTTCCAGTATGCAGGATGTACAGGTATTAGGAATACCTGAGGGTGATGTGATCATAAACGATTGTATAACCATGACGCTTCCATTCCTAGGGAGTGATGAAACGGGTCTGGATTTTAGTGACTCCTCTAAGTAGAGAAGTAATCTGATCTTAGTCCAAATGTTGGACATTGATCTGAATATGATTCAGATGCAATGAGAAGATTAGATTTGCGGTCTTGATTTAATCAAGCATCTATGGGAGGCCCGCGATCTGGTTTTGAGATATGATCTCAATATCCATGTCACTATACGTGGAACAATACAATCACCCTGTCCTTATCTCCAAGTATTCGCGGAGAAAGCGCATTATCCTTGAAAGAGTTCATGGATAATTCTATTGTTGATATATGTATCCGAGCAATGAGAAAAAAGATAATTAAATATGATTTAATTATCATGAATAATATGAATTTGATTCATATTATAAGGAGAGCTATCTTAGATAATTAAATATGATTTGATTATCAAAGATGTGAATAATGTGAATGTAATTCATATTATTTGGGCACATGAGAATAAGTTATCCAATATAATTAAATGTGATTTAATTATTATGGATAAGAATAATGTGGATAGTAATATCCAATTATTCATAATATATTATAAATGTAATTTATAATGTATTAGAGAGAGCTAATTATAATTTATATGTGTTGATTAATTATTATGTGTATTGGATACACATTGTGTAATTAATTGACAATGTAAATTATATGTTGTTTTGGGTTGTGAATATGATTCACAATTTTTCAATGGCAAGATTGCTATATTCTCAAATATAATTGTGAATTATTTTTGATGAATAAATAACCAACAAAAGTTGTTGGAAATAAATAATGGAGAAAATCAAGGAAGCATGCAATCTCATGGATTTCCATGAGATTGCCCCCACATGCATATTCTCTCCTTATTTGTTGGATTGATTTATATTTGATTTTGTCAATTATATTATAATCTAAAGTTGTTGGTTTTTACCAACAACAATCTTGACCATTGGATTGACATAAATCAATCTCATCCATTGATTTTATATGTCCCATGGATTGAGATCCATGGATCCCAAAACCCTATAAATAGAGAGGCATACCATGCTCTCTATTTTACACACAATGCTTAAGAAGCATATCTCTCTCTCTTTCTCTCTAGACGTCAGCCCTTTCTCTCTCCCTCTCATGGCCGTCCACCATGGATGCCATGGAGAGGTTCTCCATCACCGCGGCATCGTCGTTATGCTGCTCGTTCATCTGCTCGTTGATCTCCGTCTCCTTTGGTACGCATCGCTCGTGAAGAAGATGTCGGATCTCGTGTGTCGAGATCAGGAGATCCGCCGCTTGGATCATCAACATGGATTGCGAGAAGCACGCGGTTTATCCCTGCGCTCGCAAGCATCTCCTCCGTTGGATCGGACTTGAGACAGGAGGTCTCTTCGTTTAGAGACTCGATCGCAACCACGCTTCAAGAGGTAATCCTATTACTTGTTTGTGGTTTAGACGAAACGATCTGAGAAGTATTCTTGGATCACGTGGTTTCATCGTAAGAAAATTTTTTAAATTCTGCTGCATCGAGCAACTAGTGCGACTAGTCGCTCCTCGTCGTATTCGATACGACGCTCACGCTTCCGTGATGCGCTTGAGGATCTAACCATATCCTTCAAGTGGTATCAGAGCCTTAGGTCGACGGTTTCGAATATGATTCGCTAACCAAGGACGACTTGGGTTCGTTAAGGTCGCGAAAGTTTTTATCGCATTTGATTTCGCAGATCTGTTTATAGTATTTTTTCGGCCCTTCTTAAATGGTTTAAACACGAAAATAGCACTTGGATTTTGTTCCCCATTAAATAAAGAAACCATAGGATTAAATCATGCTCGAGATATGGTTGTTTTAATGAACATGTATTCACTGTTACGGGAACTGTAAAACTTAACGTAATTAAGGAGTTAATTACTGTTTAGAGACGCCTCGAAATGCGTGCAAATCACATAGATTCTGTTGTAAATCAAATTAGCAAACTATAGAAACTTACTTTTCTTAATTTAGATTTAAATTGATTGAGATATGCTAATTTTAGTAAGTATGGGTCACTGCTGAAATTACTTTCCTAATCAAGAACCATGTGATTGTCAATTAATGAAATTAATTGTTAATTTCGAGAAATAATTATGGAAAGTATTTGAGAAATATTGGAAGATGATTATTTCCTTAATTGACTTGGACTCAACCAATTAATTGATTAGATTTGATCTAGATCATGATTGGAAACACAATCATCAAACTCCTTGCTTGAATAGGACTGGGAATTTGTCTAGCAAATTTCCTTATAATCAAAATTATTTTGATTACTATATGAATTAATTTTGGTTGAAGAACCGATGATCATCTCAAGTACAAATTAATCAATTTGGCATTATCCTTTCCTGAGGCAGATATGGTGTCTAGTTGGGGATCGCTGAGGTAGCGGGTTGCAACGTATGCGGTCCGTCCCACTCCCGCCGGTACTGGCCATGCCAGCGGGTACGGCCGGGATAATGTCCGAGGGATTAAGATGTATTTTTCTAATTATTACAAATTAATATGTACTTTGGGAATAATACCATATATATATTCAAGTAAGATAATCAAGTTTGATTGATTGAATTGGATTGATAATTAATTTAATATGATTAAGTTAATTATGTCCAATTAACATACTCTAATATGATTGGAGTTAATAATTCCCTTGGAAGAATTAATTGTATGAATGTGATTCATAGTAATTAATTAAATTTGAATAAGAGATGGAGGATCACATAAGTGACATCCATGGTCTTCCGTCAAGGCGAAGGGTTTCGTCGCCAGATATTATATGTGGGAGACACCTGTCCGAAGTGACAGCTCCTGCATATGATCCATTTGGATCGGGCTCGTCGCTTCTCGAAAGAGTAAGGACGTATGCGTAGTGACCCCAATATCGGGTCCTCATATTATTGGGGCGATATTAGATTGCGCATAGCGAGTTGTATTCCTGTTGACGGTTGGTTCAATTAATGACGGGTCAACATCACCTTAGGGGTGGTGGGCCCGGGTGTTAAAAACCGAATTGGGATATGCAAGTTGGACTTGCAAGGCGGAATGTGTTCCCGCTTCTTTTTATCCGAGTTGTAGGTTCTCATATTATTGGGATGTAACAAAGATAAGGAAGGAGATCCCAGATCTTGCCGAGATATGATGGTAAGTATATCTCTTACATTGAAAGTGATTAAGGGAATGAACTTTCAGTGTTGACAAGACATGAAAACTTTGATATAAAAATTCCTAAATCAAAGTAAATTAAATATTTATATATATTTATGCAAATATCTTATTTCAGATAATCCTTCATTAATTCCACTCAATGTTATACTCAATGATAACCAGTAAAATATCATGGATAAGACCTTTTGATCCAGATATTATACTTGCAATTGGGCACATAATGTATGTGGTTGCAATGTGCAAGTTTCCTCACAATAATGAGGAATGATAATTAAATAAGACAATAGGGCTAAAACCCTAGGGTTTGTATGTCTCTATAAGTCGATCTAATCGAATGTACTTTGGAAGTGACATGTCTATGATGATCGTAATTATCAAATAATCCTTATAAAATCAATAAAGATTTTCTGGCATGCATATGTGCTCTTGACATTTAATCATGAATGACATGGTTCTCTGCATCATGTAAAATGGTAGCTCTATAAGAGATGATGTACTCAAATTGTTTGAGTACCTACCTGAACCTATGTTTTTAAATGTTTAGATGGATGTAGATGATGAGTGTCATCATTCTACTGTCTATACTCTAGTCATTCATGAAGTTTCATAATATTCATATTGTATGAATTAGGTGAAGCATGTATAAATGTCGAAATACTCTTACATTAAATTCTTTTGAATTTAACATAAGAGGCCCTTAGTCTTAAGCAATGGTTGTTTATAGATAAAGGGAGCGCAGTGGAAGCATGGGCTGGACCCAAGCAAGAAGTATAATCAAAGAGTTGACTGTACTTCTGTGACTTCCATATGACATCCAAAGAGTTGGATGAATGCCAATACTGCAATATGCTGATGTGTTGACAATATGACTATCAAATCTATCTAGAATCCTTAGAGAAGGAATCAGATAACACATCAGAATAACCAACATATAATCATTGAAATTGACTTACTTATTTGATAAGGTAAAGTCTAATAATTGTATCTCAATCTTCTAGTAACATTTGCAATTGGTTGCATATGTACTAGAATATTAGAAATTTGATCTTAAGGTTTGTTGTTCATGAAGGATATGGTTAGATCCTCAAGCGCATCACAGAAGCGTGAGCGTCGTATCGAATACGACGAGGAGCGACTAGTCGCACTAGTTGCTCGATGCAGCGGAATTTAAAAATTTTCTCACGACGAAACCACATGATCCAAGAATACTTCTCGGATCGTTTCGTCTAAACCACAAACAAGTAATAGGATTACCTCTTGAAGCGTGGTTGCGATCGAGTCTCTAAACGAAGAGACCTCCTGTCTCAAGTCCGATCCGACGGAGGAGACGCTTGCGAGCGCGGGAATGAACCGCGTGCTTCTCGCAATCCATGTTGATGATCCAAGCGGCGGATCTCCTGATCTCGACATATGAGATCCATCGTCTTCTTCATGAGCGAGGTGCACCGAAGGAGACAGAGATCCACGAGCAGACGATCGGGCAACATAACGATGATGCTGCGGCGATGGAGAACCTCTCCATGGCATCCATGGTGGACGGCCATGAGAGGGAGAGAGAGGGCTGACGTCTAGAGAGAAAGAGAGAGAGAGATGCTTCTCAAGCATTGTGTGTAAAATAGAGAGCATGGTATGCCTCTCTATTTATAGGATTTTGGGATCCATGGATCTTAATCCATAGGACATATAAAATCAATGGATGAGATTGATTTATGTCAATCCAATGGTCAAGATTGTTGTTGGTAAAAACCAACAACTTGTGATTTAATTCTGATAAAATATATTTGATAAATCAAATAAATATTAATACCAAATTAAATCAATCAAATAAGGAGAGAGAATACAAATGAGAGATCTTTCCCCATAAAGAAGAGGGGACGGCCACCAATTCCCCAAGCGAATTGGGTGCCGCCCCTTCTATACCTAATGGGGAGTGCAATCTCATGGATTCCATGAGATTGCACATCTCCTTGATTTTCTCTCTACTTATTTCCAACAACTATTTGTTGGGATTTTAATCTTCAAAAATAATTCACAATTATATTTGAGAATATTGCAATCTTTCCATAAAAAAATTGTGAATCATATTCACAACCCAAAACAACATATAATTTACATTGTCAATTAATTACACAATGTGTATCCAATACACATAATAATTAATCAACACATATAAATTATAATTAGCTCTCTCTAATACATTATAAATCACATTTATAATATATTATGAATAATTGGATATTACTATCCAAATTATTCTTATCCATAATAATTAAATCACCTTTAATCATATTGGATAACTTATTCTCATGTGCCCAAATAATATGAATCACATTCACATTATTCACATCTTTGATAATCAAATCACATTTAATTATCTAAGACAACTCTCCTTATAATACGAATCATATTCATATTATTCATGATAATTAAATCACATTTAATTATCCATTTTCTCAATGCTCGGATACATATATCAACAATAGAATTATCCATGAACTCTTTCAAGGATAATGCGCTTTCTCCACGAATACTTGGAGATAAGGACAGGGCGATTGTATTGTTCCATGTATAGTGACATGGATATTGAGATCACATCTCAAATCCAGATCTCGGGCCTCTCATAGATGCTTGATTAAATCAAGACCGTAAATCTAATCTTCTCATTGAATCTGAATCACATTCAGATCAATGTCCAACATTTGGACTAAGATGAGATTACTTCTCTACTGAGAGGAGTCACTAAAATCCAGACCCGTTTCATCACTCCCTAGGAATGGAAGCGTCATGGTTATACAATCGTTTATGATCACATCACCCTCAGGTATTCCCAATACCTGTACATCCTGCATACTGGAAGACTCAGAATAAACCCGAAGTATTAGATCAACTTTGCACTGTCTACTTCAGGGTTCTATCAGTAAGTTTCTCATTTGATCATTGGAAGTCAGTATCGATCATGTACTTTCCAAAAGCATATATCATACCTAGGTCTTGATCATATACTTTCCAAAAGTATATATCAAACCAACAAATTCAGTCAAGCTTCCAAAGCGAGGCGACCGTGCGCACGGAATTTGATTCTTCCCAATATCTCATGAGTGAGCTCATGTCTTCCGGTTCAGTAGTGAACCTGTATGATCCCTTTGAGAGATCGTATTACTCATATGCCCTTATATGCACACCAGTGCGCCGGTATATAGACCTTGATTAGGTCATCAACCTATTGGTCTGCCAAATGTACATACTCAGACATATAGTAACACATCTGTCTCTGGTCAGAGGATGTGTGCCTATATCATGACAGCATATGATATAGGACTTTGGTTATTTCGATCTCGTTAAGTCAACCCTTTGACCTAACTAATCTGACACCTCCGAATCTCTATTCTTATGCAGAGGACCTGCATCAAGAAGTCGGTCAGATATCAGCCTAACTGAGAAAGGATTGCCATCTCTTACTCAGGCTGGAGATCATCTCTTAATAATCATTTGATGGTTCTTGATGAGTCCTCAATCTAACTCATTAGATATTCATCTAAGCACCAGCCTCTATGATTCAATAGATGAATCAACAGCTGTATGATCATTAAGATGGCCATGGTACATAACCCTAATTGCACTAAGGGACCTATTATGCAAACTATGTACTCTTTATTTCAGATTAAGGAGTGAATTGCAATAACATTTATTGCATAATGGCTCGCCGTGGGCTCGCATGTCCAACAATCTCCCACTAGCCCAAAGAGCCATTAATGGGCTAATCATTTAAACCCACACTCATGTGACAATCATAGGCTATTTAGAAAATAGCTAGGTAAGCTGATCAGTCACTCCGTTCCCAAGAGACTACGCCAAGTCCTTTTACGACACTTGCATATCTCCTAGTAATAGTGCTCGCATCCAATGCGAATGTTGCATCTCATGCAGCCGATACTCAATTTTGTTGGTTATAGTGTCCTTTACACTACATCTTATTAATTATCATAACCAGTATTCCTACAATCCTTATTAGAATACCTTCATTCTTGGAGATCTCTATCTCCTAAGGTATCTACAGTTAAGATCCTTATAGATCACTATCTACAAGGTTTTAAACTTTTGAAGATAAGACTTTGAGATCACTATCTCTAAGTTTCATTATCTTTGAAGATATTGTTATTACTGCAACCAAGTGTTTTATCTCCAGAGTAGGATTAGTAACAGTTTACTACTCCCACTGCATGGCAGACATATGGCTTTTGTACACATCTAGCATACACTTTAGCTTCGCGTAACTGATGCACAAGTGCAAGCAGTTCTGGCTTTTACTACCTCAACTCTTTGAGGTGCTATCCCTTTAGATAGGTCACTACCATATCTTAAGGGAAGGAAGCCTCTCTTGGAATTTTCCAGAAAATGGAATAAGTCCAAGGTGTATTACTAATGTGACGGTCCCAATATCCTCTTCTCTTTGCTTCTGAGCTACTTCAGAACTAAGATCTAAGAGGTATCCTCGAGATCGTATCTCAAGGTATGGAACAACCAAATTATCAAACACTTATTATTTATTCTTATATCATTCTAAATGATTAGAATAATATCTACATTAAGCACGATGAACACAATGGCACCCTCACTAAGCTTCACATGGTTCATCAAGATTTTATCTGAAATCACAACATTTATAATTTCATCAAATCCTATGTTCCAACTACAAGAAACTTATTGGAGTCCAAAGATGGAGTTCTTCAGCTAGCACACCTTGCTTTCCTCAACCATGAAGCCCTGGGGCTACTTCATATGAGTATCCTCAGAGAGGTATTGATAGAGGAATGCAATCTTGACTCACACCATGAAGATGTCATAAACAAGTTGTGTAGCTATAGTTAGCAATATTCTGATGGGTTAAAGCAAGGTCACTGGAGATCAAGTCTTATCACAAGCGATGCCTTCTCTTCGGTGTGTAGCTCATGGCTACGAACCGTGCTTTGAAGGTCTATACCTTCTCATCAGGTTCCCTCTTTATCTTGAAGATCCATTTACACCTTAATGGGTCTGACCCATATAGGTGGATCCTCGAGGGTCCATATACAACACTTGTATATGAAATCTACCTTAGACTTTTATTGCTAACATCCATCTATCCATGTCATGATCCTCAGGAGCTTCATCACATGAAGTCCAATCATTTTCACATGGAATACATCCTCAAACTTATTTGAAGAAGTATTAGTGTTTCATCTTCAATTATTCTTTTAGTTTCCGATTTCAGGAGCCTCATTATCTTCTCAAGATTAAATGAGCTCCTTTACTTCATTTTATCTTGATTCTTAAGAGAGTCATCCTCTAAGAAACACATTCTCAGAGATGAGATCCTTTAAGAATCTCAAGGTCATAAAGTAGGTATACAATACCATCCTTTATTTTCCTTATGAAGTAGCACTCCCTAGTGCTAGATTCCAGCTTACATGCATGGAACCTTATTAAGTATATAATGTAGTCTCTACTACATATATACCTTTTTGAAACTAAGAGATAATTATGCTAGAATTAATCATTGATTAAATCATGTCACACATGATCAATTATATCTCCCTACAACTCCATTGAGTTCAGGTTCATTAGGAGGAATGATATTCATATCTCCATAAGGTATTTCTTGAATTCATCTAATAGGTACATGCTACCTTGGTTAGATCAAATTCATTTCATCTTCCTTCAAACTTTGGTTCTAAACCAAAATTGTGAAATCTTTGAACATTTCAAAGTTTTCTAAGTGAAGAGAAGAAATCTCATATCATACATAATCATTAACAGATATCACATATCCATAATGTTTACTATGATATAGATGATCTGCATACATCAATATGTATGAGATCATGAATACCTTGACATCTTACACTGTTCCCAAGGAAGGGTGTATTAGACATTTTACTTTGAATATAATATTCACAAGAATGTGGGATTTGAATCTTTAGACAATCTAAAGTTTCATGTCTTACTAGTTCATTGATCTCATCAACAGACATATGTCCAAAACTTGATGCCAGATCATTGTCAAATGATCTTTATCCTCCTATTGATCTTTAAAGGTTTAATTTTCAATATTAGAAATCTTAATGAACCATTCATTAATTTTCTAATTTAGTAGAGTCCACTAGATTTTAGATTACTATCTGAAATATCTCCATCATAACCCTTTATGATAGATTTATTACAGAGTTCATGTTTATATCCAACAATTAGAAATAAACAATAAGTGTATTCTAATATCTAGGTCATAGAGACATTCTCTAAGACTAAGGGCTCCCACTGAAAATATGAAGTTTATTGATCCAATGGAAATTGTTGCAACACTTGCATCACTTTCAACATGGATGGCCAATAAACCTTAAGATCAAATTTATAATATTCAAATACATATGCAACCAATTGCAAGTGTCATTAGAAGATTGAGATACAATTATTAGACTTTATCTTATCAAATAAGTAAGTCAATATCAATGATTATATGTAGATTAATCTGATGTGCTATCTGATTCCTTCTCTAAGGATTCTAGTTAGATTTGATAGTCATACTATCAACGCATCAACATATGCAGTATTGGCATTCATCCAACTCTTTGCATGTCATATGGATTCATAGAAGTACAGTCAACTCTATGATTATACTTCTTGCTTGGGTCCAGCCCATGCTTCCACTGTGCTCCCTTTATCTAAAAACAACCATTGCTTAAGACTAAGGACCTCTTACGTTAAATTCAAAAGAATTTAATGTAAGAGTATTTCGCCATTTATACATGCTTCATCTAATTCATACAATATGAATATTATGAAACTTCATGAATGACTAGAGTATAGACAGTAGAATGATGACACTCATCATCTACATCCATCTAAACTCTTAAAACATAGGTTCAGGTAGGTACTCAAACAATTTGAATACATCATCTCTCATAGATTTACCATTCTACATGATGCAGAGAACCATGTCATTCATGATTAAATGTCAAGAGCACATATGTATGCCAGAATATCTTTATTGATTTGTAAGGATTATTTGATAATTACGATCATCATTGACATGTCACTTCCAAAGTACATTCGATGAGATCAAGACTTATAGAGACATATAAACCCTAGGGTTTTAGTCTTATTGTCTTATTTAATTATCATTCCTCATTATCATGAGGAAGCTTGCACATTGCAACCACATACATTATGTGTCCAATTGCAAGTATAATATCTGGATCAAAAGGGTCCAATCCATGATATTTTACTGGTTATCATTGGGTATAACATTGAGTGGGATTAATGAAGGATTATCTGAAATAAGAAATTTGCATAAGGGTATATATTTATATATATACATGTTTTACTTTGAATTAGGAATTTTATATCAAAGTTGTCTTGCCATGTCAACAATGAAAGTTCATTCCCTTAATCACTTTCAATGTAAGAGATATACTTACCATTATATCTCAAGCAAGATCTGGGATCTCCTTCCTTATCTTTGTTGCATCCCAATAATATGAGAACCTACAACTCGGATAAAAAGAAGCGGGAACACATTCCGCCTTGCAAGTCCAACTTGCATCTCCCAATTCGGTCTTTAATACCCGGGCCCACCACCCCTAAGGTGATGTTGACCCGTCATTAATTGAACCAACCGTCAACATGAATACAACTCGCTATGCGCAATCCAATATCGCCCCAATAATATGAGGACCGATATTGGGGTCACTACGCATACGTCCTTACTCTTTCGAGAAGCGACGAGTCAGATCCAAATGGATCATATGTAGGAGCTGTCACTTCGGACAGGCGTCTCCCACATATAATATCTGGCGACGAAACCCTTCGCCTTGACGGGAGACCATGGATGTCACTTATGTGATCCTCCATATCTTATTCAAATTAAATTAATTTCTATGAATCACATTCATATAATTAATTCTTCCAAGGGAATTATCAACTCAATCATATTAGAGTATTTTAATTGGACATAATTAACTTAATCATATTAAATTAATTATCAATCCAATTCAATCAATCAAACTTGATTGTCTTACTTGAATATATATGGTATTATTCTCAAAGTACGTATTAATTCGTATTTTAATAATTAGGAAAAATACAACTTAATCCCTCGGACATTATCCCGACCCTACCCGCTGTCATGGCCAGTACCGGTGGGAGTGGGACGGACCGCATACGTTGCAACCCGCTACCCCAGCGATCCCCGACTAGACACCATATCCGCCTCAGGAAAGGATAATGCCAAATTGATTAATTTGTACTTGAGATGATCATCGGTTCTTCAACCGAAATTATACCATATAGTAATCAAAACAATTTTGATTATAAGGAAATTTGCTAGACAAATTCCCAATCCTATTCAAGCAAGGAGTTTGATGATTGTGTTTCCAATTATAATTTAGATCAAATCTAATAAACTAATTGGTTGGGGCCAAGTCAATTAAGGAAATAATCATCTTCTAATATTTCTCAAATATTTTCCTTTATTATTTTTCGAAATTAACAATTAATTTCATTAATTGACAATCACATGGTTCTTGATTAGGAAAGTAATTTCAGCAGTGACCCATACTTACTAAAATTAACATATCTCAATCAATTTAAATCCAAATTTAGCAAAGTAAGTTTCCATAGTTTGCTAACTTGATTTACAATAGAACCTATGTGATTTTCACGCATTTCGAGGCATCTCTAAACAGTAATTAACTCCTTAATTACGTTAAGATTCGCAGTTCCCGTAACAGTGAATACATGTTCATTAAAACTACCATATCTAGAGCATACAAAATCTGATTTACGCAAGCTCAGATCCTATGATTTCCTTATTTAATGGGGAACAAAATCCAAGTACTATTTTCGTGTTTAAACAATTTAAACAGGGCCGAAAAAATACACTAAACAGATCTGCGAAATCAAATGCGATAAAAACTTTCGCGACCTTAACGAACCCAAGTCGTCCTCGGTTTGCGAGTCATATTCAAAACCGTCGACCTAAGGCTCTGATACCATTTGAAGGATATGGTTAGATCCTCAGGCACATCACGGAAGTGTGAGCGTCGTATCGAATACGACGAGGAGTGACTAGTCGCACTAGTTGCTCGATGCAGCGAAATTTAAAAATTTTCTCACAACGAAACCACATGATCCAAGAACACTTCTCAGATCGTTTCCTCTAAACCACAAACAAGTAATAGGATTACCTCTTGAAGTGTGGTTGCGATCGAGTCTCTAAACGAAGAGACCTCCTGTCTCAAGTCCGATCCGACGGAGGAGAGGCTTGCGAGCGCAGGGATGAACCACGTGCTTCTCGCAATCCATGTTGATGATCCAAGCGGCGGATCTCCTGATTTCGACTTACGAGATCCGTCGTCTTCTTCACGAGCGAGGCGCACCGAAGGAGACAGAGATCCACGAGCAGACGATCTGGCAGCATAACGATGATGCTGCGGCGATGGAGAACCTCTCCAAGGCATCCATGGTGGACGGCCATGAGAGGGAGAGAGAGGGCTGACGTCTAGAGAGAAAGAGAGAGATGCTTCTCAAGCATTGTGTGTAAAATAGAGAGCATGGTATGCCTCTCTATTTATAGGGTTTTGGGATCCATGGATCTCAATCCATGGGACATATAAAATCAATGGATGAGATTGATTTATGTCAAACCAATGGTCAAGATTGTTGTTGGTAAAAACCAACAACTTGTGATTTAATTTTGATAAAATATATTTGATAAATCAAATAAATATTAATACCAAATTAAATCAATCAAATAAGGAGAGAGAATACAAATGAGAGATCTTTCCCCATAAAGAAGAGGGGACGACCACCAATTCCCCAAGGGAATTGGGTGCCGCCCCTTCTATACCTAATGGGGAGTGCAATCTCATGGATTCCATGAGATTGCACATCTCCTTGATTTTCTCTCTACTTATTTCCAACAACTATTTATTGGGATTTTATTCTTCAAAAATAATTTACAATTATATTTGAGAATATTGCAATCTTGCCATGAAAAAATTGTGAATCATATTCACAACCCAAAACAACATATAATTTACATTGTCAATTAATTACACAATGTGTATCCAATACACATAATAATTAATCAACACATATAAATTATAATTAGCTCTCTCTAATACATTATAAATCACATTTATAATATATTATGAATAATTGGATATTACTATCCAAATTATTCTTATCCATAATAATTAAATCACCTTTAATCATATTGGATAACTTATTCTCATGTGCCCAAATAATATGAATCACATTCACATTATTCACATCTTTTATAATCAAATCACAATTAATTATCTAAGATAACTTCTCTTATAATACGAATCATATTCATATTATTCATGATAATTAAATCACATTTAATTATCCATTTTCTCAATGCTCGGATACATATATCAACAATAGAATTATCCATGAACTCTTTCAAGGATAATGCGCTTTCTCCGCAAATACTTGGAGATAAGGACATGGCGATTGTATTGTTCCACGTATAGTGATATGGATATTGAGATCACATCTCAAATCCAGATAGCGGGCCTCCCGTAGATGCTTGATTAAATCAAGACAGAAAATCTAATCTTCTCATTGCATCTGAATCATATTCAGATCAATGTCCAATAATTGGACCAAGATAAGATTACTTCTCTACTGAGAGGAGTCACTAAAATCCAGACCCGTTTCATCACTCCCTAGGAATGGAAGCGTCATGGTTATACAATCGTTTATGATCACATCACCCTCAGGTATTCCCAATACCTGTACATCCTGCATACTGGAAGACTCAGAATAAACCCGAAGTATTAGATCAACTTTGCACTGTCTACTTCAGGGTTCTATCAGTAAGTTTCTCATTTGATCATTGGAAGTCAGTATCGATCATATACTTTCCAAAAGTATATATCATACCTAGGTCTTGATCATATACTTTCCAAAAGTATATATCAAACCAACAAATTCAGTCAAGCTTCCAAAGCGAGAAGACCGTGCGCACGGAATTTGATTCTTCCCAATATCTCATGAGTGAGCTCATGTCTTCCGATTCAGTAGTGAACCTGTATGATCCCTTTGAGAGATCGTATTACTCATATGCCCTTATATGCACACCAGTGCGCCGGTATATAGACCTTGATTAGGTCATCAACCTATTAGTCTGCCAAATGTACATACTCAGACATATAGTAACACATCTATCTCTGGTCAGAGGATGTGTGCCTATATCATGACAGCATATGATATAGGACTTTGGTTATCTCGATCTCGTTAAGTCAACCCTTTTACCTAACTAATCTGAAACCTCCGAATCTCTATTCCTATGCAGAGGACCTGCATCAAGAAGTCGGTCAGATATCATCCTAACTGAGAAAGGATTGCCATCTCCTACTCAGGCTGGAGATCATCTCTTAATAATCATTTGACGGTGCTTGATGAGTCCTCAATCTAACTCATTAGATATTCATCTAAGCACCAGCCTCTATGATTCAATAATTGAATCAACAGCGGTATGATCATTAAGATGGCCATGGTACATAACCCTAATTGCACTAAGGGACCTATTATGCAAACTATGTACTCTTTATTTCATATTAAGGAGTGAATTGCAATAACATTTATTGCATAATGGCTCGCTGTGGGCTCGCATGTCCAACAGTTCATCCATGTTGAAAGTGATGCAAGTGTTGCAACAATTTCCATTGGATCAATAAACTTCATAGTTTCAGTGGGAGCCCTTAGTCTTAGAGAAAGTCTCTATGACCTAGATATTAGAATACCCTCATTGTTTATTTCTAATTGTTGGATATAAACATGAATTCTGTAATAAATCTATCATAAAGAGTTATGATGGAGATATTTCAGATAGTAATCTAAAATCTAGTGGACTCCACTAAATTAGAAAATTAATGAATGGTTCATTAAGATTTCTAATACTGAAAATTAAACCTTTAAAGATCAATAGGAGGATAAAGATCATTTGACAATGATCTGGCATCAAGTTTTGGACACATGTCTGTTGATGAGATCAATGGACTAGTAAGACATGAAACTTTAGATTGTCTAAAAATTCAAATCTCACATACTTGTGAATATTGTATTCAAAGTAAAAATGTCCAATACACCATTATTTGTGATAGGTGTAAGATGTTAAGGTATTCAAGATCTCATACATATTGATCTATGTAAATCATCTATATCAGAATAAACATTATGGATATGTGATATCTATTAGTGATTATTTGTGATATGAGATTTCTTCTCTTCACTTAGAAAACTTTGAAATGTTCAAAGATTTCACAATTTTGGTTTAGAACCAAAGTTTGAAGGAAGATGAAATGAATTTGATCTAACCAAGGTAGCCTGTACCTATTAGATGAATTTAAGAAATACCTTATGGAGATATGAATATCATTCCTATCTCAATCCTCCTAATAAACCTTAACTCAATAGAGTTGTAGGGAGATACAATTAATCATGTGCGACATGATTTAATCAATGATTAATCCTAGCATAATTATCTCTTAGTTTCCAAGGTATATATGTAGTAGAGACTACATTATATACTGAATAAGGTTCCATGCATGTAAGCTGGAATCTAGCACTAGAGAGTGCTACTTCATTAGGAAAATAAAGGATGGTATTGTATACCTACTTTATGACCTTGAGATTCTTAAAAGATCTCATATCTGAGAATTTGATTCTTAGAGGATGACTCTCTTAAGAATCAAGATAAAATGAAGTAAAGGAACTCATTTAATCTTGAGAAGATAATGAGGCTCCTGAAATTAGAAACTAAAAGGACAATTAAAGATGAAACACTAATACCTCTTCAAATGAGTTTGAGGATGGATTCCATGCGTCAGTTGAATATGACAATGATCAGACTTCATGTGATGAAGCTCTTGAGAATCATGACCTGAAAAGATGGATGTTAGCAATAAAAGTCTAATGTAGACTTCATATACAAGTGTTGTATATGGACCCTCGAGGATCCACCTATATGGGTAAGACCCATTAAGGTGTAAATGGATCTTCAAGAGAAAGAGGCAACCTGATGAGAAGGTAGAGACCTTCAAAGCACGGTTCGTAGCCATGAGCTACACACCAAAGAGAAGACATCGCTAGTGATGAGACTTGCTCTCCGGTGACATTGCTTTAACCCATCAGAATATTGCTAACTATATCTACACAACTTGACTATGATATCTTCATGATGTGAGTCAAGATTGCATTCCTCTATGAATACCTTTCTGAGGATATTCATATGAAGCAGCCCCAGGGCTTCATGGTTGAGGAAAGCAAGGTGTACAAGCTAAAGAACTCTGTCTTTGGACTCAAATAAGCTTCTTGTAGTTGGAACATAAGATTTGATGAAATTATAAATGTTATGATTTCAAATAGAATCTTGATGAACCATGTGAAGCTTAGTGGGAGTGCCATTGTGTTCATCATGCTAAATGTAAATATTATCCTGATCATTTGGAATGATCTAAGGATGATAATAATAAGTGTTTTATAATCTGGTTATCCCATACATTGAGATATGATCTCAAGGATACCTCTTAGATCTTAGTTTCTGAAGTCATTCATAAGCAAAGAGAAGTGGGTATTGGGATCAACACATTAGTAGTACACCTTGGTCTTATTTCATTTTCTGGAAAATTCCAAGAAAAGCTTCCTTCCCTTAAGATATGTTACTGACCTACCTAAAGGGATAGCACCTCAAAGAGTTGAGGAAGTGAATGCTAGAACTGCTTGCACTTGTGCATCAGTTATGAGAAGCTGAGTGTATGCTAAATGTGTACAAGAGCCAGATGTCTACCATGCAGTGGGAGTAGTAAACTGTTACTAATCCTACTGTGGAGATAAAACACTTGATTGCAGTAATAACAAAATCTTCATAGATGATAAGATTTTTTTTTGATAGTGATCACAAAGTCTTATATTCAAATACTTAAGACTTTATAGATAATGATCTAAAAGGTCTTAACTTTGGATACCTCTAGAGATAGTGATCTCTAGGGATAAAGGTATTCTGATAAGGATTATGGAAATACTGGTTATAACAAATTAATAAGATGTAGTGTCAAGGACACTATGACCAACAAAATTGAGTATTGGTTGCATAAGATGCAGCATTCGCATTGGATACGAGTAATGTTACTAGGGGATATGCAAGTGCCGTAAAAGGACTTGGCATAGTCTCTTGGGAACAGAGTGACTGATCAGCTTACCTAGCTATTTTCTAAATAGCCTATGATTGTCACATGAGTGTGGGTCTAAATGATTAGCCCATTGATGGCTCTTTGGGCTAGTGGGAGATTGTTGGACATGCGAGCCCATGGTGAGCCATTATGCAATAAATGTTATTGCGAATATCATTCCCTGATCTGAAATGAAGAATACATAATTTGCATAATAGGTCCCTTAGTACAATTAGGGTTATGTACCATGGCCATCTTGATGATCATACAGCTGTTGATTCAATTATTGAATCATAGAGGCTGGTGCTTGGATGAATATCTAAAGAGTTAGATTGAGGACTCATCAAGCACTGTCAAATGATTGTTAAGAGATGATCTCCAGCCAGAGTAGGAGATGGCAATCCTATCTCAGTTAGGTTGATATCTGACCGACCTCTTGATGCAGGTCCTCTGCATAGGAATAGAGATTCGGAGGTGTCAGATTAGTTAGGTCAAAGAGTTGACTTAATGAGATCGAGATAACCAAAGTCCTATATCGTATGCTGTCACGATACAAGCACGCATCCTCTGACCGGAGACATATGTGTTACTATATGTTTGAGTATGTACATTTGGCAGACCAATAGGTTGATGACCTAATCAAGGTCTATACACCGGCGCGCTGGTGTGCATATAAGGGCATATGAGTAATACGATCTCTCAAAGGGATCATACAGGTTCAATTACTGAACCGGAAGACATGAGCTCACTCATGAGATATTGGGAAGAATCAAATTCCATGCACATGGTCGTCTCACTTTGGAAGCTTGACTGAATTTGTAGGTTTGATATATACTTTTGGAAAGTATATGATCAAGACCTAGGTATGATATATACTTTTGGAAAGTATATGATCGATACTGACTCCCAACGATCGAATGAGAAACTTACTTATAAAATCATGAAGTAGACAGTGTAAAGTTGATCTAATACTTCGGGTTTAATCCGAGTCTTCCAGTATGCAGGATGTACAGGTATTAGGAATACCTGAGGGTGATGTGATCATAAACGATTGTATAACCATGACGCTTCCATTCCTAGGGAGTGATGAAACGGGTCTGGATTTTAGTGACTCCTCTCAGTAGAGAAGTAATCTGATCTTAGTCCAAATGTTGGACATTGATCTGAATATGATTCAGATGCAATGAGAAGATTAGATTTGCGGTCTTGATTTAATCAAGCATCTATGGGAGGCCCGCGATCTGGTTTTGAGATATGATCTCAATATCCATGTCACTATACGTGGAACAATACAATCGCCCTGTCCTTATCTCCAAGTATTCGCGGAGAAAGCGCATTATCCTTGAAAGAGTTCATGGATAATTCTATTGTTGATATATGTATCTGAGCAATGAGAAAATAGATAATTAAATATGATTTAGTTATCGTGAATAATATGAATTTGATTCATATTATAAGGAGAGATATCTTAGATAATTAAATATGATTTGATTATCAAAGATGTGAATAATGTGAATGTAATTCATATTATTTGGGCACATGAGAATAAGTTATCCAATATAATTAAATGTGATTTAATTATTATGGATAAGAATAATGTGGATAGTAATATCCAATTATTCATAATATATTATAAATGTGATTTATAATGTATTAGAGAGAGCTAATTATAATTTATATGTGTTGATTAATTATTATGTGTATTGGATACACATTGTGTAATTAATTGACAATGTAAATTATATGTTGTTTTGGGTTGTGAATATGATTCACAATTTTTCAATGGCAAGATTGCTATATTCTCAAATATAATTGTGAATTATTTTTGATGAATAAATAACCAACAAAAGTTGTTGGAAATAAATAATGGAGAAAATCAAGGAAGCATGCAATCTCATGGATTTCCATGAGATTACCCACACATGCATATTCTCTCCTTATTTGTTGGATTGATTTATATTTGATTTTGTCAATTATATTTTAATCTTAAGTTGTTGGTTTTTACCAACAACAATCTTGACCATTGGATTGACATAAATCAATCTCATCCATTGATTTTATATGTCCCATGGATTGAGATCCATGGATCCCAAAACCCTATAAATAGAGAGGCATACCATGCTCTCTATTTTACACACAATGCTTAAGAAGCATACCTCTCTCTCTTTCTCTCTAGACGTCAGCCCTCTCTCTCTCCCTCTCATGGCCGTCCACCATGGATGCCATGGAGAGGTTCTCCATCACCGCGACATCGTCATTATGCTGCTCGTTCGTCTGCTCGTGGATCTCCGTCTCCTTCGGTACGCCTCGCTCGTGAAGAAGATGTCGGATCTCGTGTGTCGAGATCAGGAGATCCGCCGCTTGGATCATCAACATGGATTGCGAGAAGCACGCGGTTCATCCCCGCGCTCGCAAGCGTCTCCTCCGTCGGATCGGACTTGAGATAGGAGGTCTCTTCGTTTAGAGACTCGATCGCAACCATGCTTCAAGAGGTAATCCTATTACTTGTTTGTGGTTTAGACGAAACGATCCGAGAAGTATTCTTGGATCATGTGGTTTCATCGTAAGAAAATTTTTTAAATTCCGCTGCATCGAGCAATTAGTGTGACTAGTCGCTCCTCGTCGTATTCGATACGACGCTCATGCTTCCGTGATGCGCTTGAGGATCTAAAGATATCCTTCACATAATACCTATGTTACAAATACAATTATTTTATTTTTTGTTATTTTTAATTTTGTTATTTTTATTTAATATAATTAACATAAAATATATTTAAAATAATAAAAATACAATACCTATGCAAATAAAAATAAATAAATAAGTCAATGAATAGGTATACTATAGACATATAGGTATACTAACACTCCAAAAAGTCGACTTTCACATCTTAACTTCAAATTTTATTAAACCACTTTTATTTTAATGATTATTTTATTTTGAATATAATGAAAGTTCTTCTTCTTCTTTTTTTAATTTATGTGAAGTAGATATTGATCTTTCAATTCTACCTTTATGACTTTTTCAGAGTGTTGCCCCTTTTTATTATGTACATGTTTTATTTTTGTAGTTATTTTTATTATTTAAAACACATTTTTATGTACAAGTTTCAAGAAGAAAATATTTTTATTTGAGATTGAATTGAAGATAAATAAAATAGTACAAGATATATACATAAAGAATAGTGATGAATATGTACATGTGATATTTATTTCTTGGGATTTTTATACATTAATGGCCGTATCTACCCCTACTTCATTCCTTGTTGATTAGTTCAAGTCTTGGCATATTCTTGGGGTCAGGATCGGTCTATTTTCCTTTGTTTCTTTATTTCTTTATTTTGTTTAGAATAACGATAATAATACACTATTAACAGATGAGATTGGATTAGTAAGATGTGAGAACTAATGCTATTTACAATGTTTCTTAAGGGATTCTAAGCCTAAATAGATGAATAAAGATGATGAATTGATGATTCATCAAATAGACAGTCATGCTATTCTATTGAAAGATTTGGCGTTTTAAAAGATTATTTCGTTGCTATATATATACATACTTACATATATGTATATGATTTTATCGGTTCAAAAAATTGGTTCAACCAGTCGGATTAGTAAATTAAGATCTAAAGTTCGAGTTTATTTAAGTCTTCCAGTATGCATGATGTACATGTATTAGGAATACCTGAGGGTGATGTGATCAGTAAACGATTGTATAACCATGGCGCTTCCATTTCGAGGGAGTGATGAAACATGTCTGGATTTTAGTAACTCCTCTCAATAGAGAAGTAATCTAATCTTGATTCAAATGCTAGAAAATGATCTGAATGTGGTTTGGATGCAATTAGAAGATTAGATTTACGGCTTTGATTTAATCAAACATCTGTGAGAGGTCATTGAGATCTGGATTTGAGATGTGATCTCAAAATCCAAGTCACTATATGTGAAACTTACAATTGTGTCCTTATCTCCAAGTATCTGCAGATAAAGCACATTATTCTTGAAAGAGTTCAAGAATAATTCCATTGTTGATATTGTATCTGAGCATTGAGCAAAATGGATAATTAAATACGATTTAATTATTATGAACAATGTGAATTTGATTCATATTATTTGGACTCACGGACATCCAAGATGAGTAAATGTGATTTAGTTATCAAGGATGTGAATAATGTGGATATCACTATTCATATTACTCATATATATTACAAATTCGATTTATAATATATTAGAGAGAGAGAATTGTAATTTGTATTTACGAATTAATAGTTGATGTGAATTGGATTCACATTCAACAATTAATTGTAAATACAATTTACATTTTATATTGGATGTATGAATATGATTCACTATTTATCAATGGCATGATTGGAATTATTGCAAAAAATATTAGAATTATTTTGATGAATAATTTTGCAATAATAGCTGTTGCACACGTGGAATATTTGGTGAGATATGAGATCTCACAAAATTGGAAGGAGATAGCCACCATACATATGGATGATCACTAAGAAAATATATCTATGGTGGCCGTCCACTCTGTGTATGGAAGGAGGTTACACTCATTTCCATAATATTCCATATGAGTTGATTTAATTGACTTTAAATTTATAGAATATAATTCAATATATTTAATTTCTTTTAAATTAATTATTTGTTGTTGGTAATTAAAATACAACAAGATTGATTGAAAGCACAAATTAATCTCATCCATTGGATTTGTGTGCACATGGATTGTGATCCATGAACATCCACAATAGTATAAATAGAAGGGTAATCCTAACCTTTTATTGGTACACAACATCTTTCTAAATAGAAGGGTTGCCCTAGCCTTTTATTGGTACACAACACATAAGATGAGACACATCTCTCTCTACACCCCTACTCTCTCTCTCTCTCTCATTGTAGCCATCCACCTTGGTGCCCTAGAGAGAGTCGTCGTCGTCGCCACTACGCTGTCGTGCTGCTGCTTTGACTGCTCGTGGATCTCCATTTCCTTCGTTGCAACTCGCTCGTGAAGAAGACATCAGATCTTGTGAGACATGATCAGGAGATTCACCACTTGGATCATAAACAAGGATTGCAAGGAGCACACATTTCATCAACGTACTCGCAAGCGTCTCCTCCATTGGATCGAACTTGATATAGGAGGTCTCTTACTTTAGAGACATGATCGCAACCATGCTTCAAGAGGTATTCTGAATATCTACTTTATGGTTTATATGAAACAATGAACTGTTCTTGGATCATTTAGTTTCATCATATTATTTTTTTTAAATTCCGTTGTCCCGAGCAACTAGTGCGACTAGTCGCTCTCGATTATATATGATGCGATCATGATGCTTCCGTGATGCACTTAAGGTTTTCTCCAAAACTTAAAGTTGTATCAGAGCCATTGATCAGAGGTTTCAGATATGATCCATAAACCTAAGATGACATGACATTTTTGGTTGTGCAAAATTTTCACCGCATTTTGTACACACAACCCTATTTTGTGCGATATTTTTGCCCTTCTTAAGTGTCTTAAAATGTGAATTTAACACTTATATTATGTTTCCCATCTTATTAACAAATCGTAGGACTTAGTTTGCATGATTTTGGAATCCATTTGCTCAAGTTATGACCGTTTTAGTAGCCATGTGTCCACTGTTACGGGGATGGTTTTTTAGAACATAATCAAGAGATAACCACAGTTTTAAAGTGCCTAAAGGCATGTCTATCACTTAAATTATGTTTCAAATCAAATTGGAAAAAACAAGAAATTTAGTTTGCATGATTTTGAGTTTATTTGCTCAAGATTTGTTAGTTTTAGTAATCATATGTCACTGCTGGAAACTTAGCAACTTTGAACAAGAATCTTGTGATTGTCATTCAATTAATTTATGGAAATTAATGATTAATCTCCTAAAATAATTAGTTGTTAAACATTTGTGAAATTTTTAATAATGATGATTATTTTTGAGTGACCATAACCAACATGATAAGATAATTGATCTTGATCGATTTTGTTATAACGAGCTTTCCAACAAATATTGTTGCTCGAAGAGGATTGGGGATTTGTTTTGAAAATCTCCTTATAATATTAATCAAAATGGTTTTGGTAAATATTATATGGTATAACTTCGGTTGAAAGATCGAATATCATCTCAAATACAATATCATCAAATCACATTATCCTGTCATGAGGCAGATACTGTATCTAGTCGGGGATCATTGGAGTAGCAGGTTGCTCCGTAAGCGGTCTGTTCACATCCTGTGCATACTGACCATGACAACGGGTAAGGAAAGGATAATGCTTGAAATGATCGTGAGGTATTTTTCTAATTATTAAAATTTGAGTAATACGTATTTTGTGATTATATAATCCTTCAAGTAACAATTAAGATTGCTTGTTGGTTGTTTGAATCAGATTTAATATTGATTTAATATGATTAAATGAATTAAATCCAATTAAACACTCTATTATGAATGGAGTAGTATTTTCCTTGGAAGAATTAATTATGTGAATTTGATTCGTAATAATTAATTAGAATTTGAACAAGATATGAAGGATCACATAAGTGACATCCATGGTTTCCTGTCAAGGCGAATGGTTCCGTTGCTAGGGATTGTATGTAGGAGATGCATGTTCGAAGTGATAGCTCCTGCATATAAGCGCATCTGGATTGGGCTCTTTGCTTCTCGAAAGAGTAAGGTCATATGCGTAGTGACTCCAATATCGGTTCCTCATATTATTGGAGTGATATTGGTTTGCACATAGAGAGTGCTATTCCTGTTGATGGGTGATTCAATTAATGACGGGTCAACATTACCTTAAGGGTGGTGGGATCGGGTGTTAAAGATCAAATTAGGAAATGCAAGTTGGACTTGTAAGGCGTAATAAGTTCCCGCTTCGTTTTATCCGAGTTACAGTTTCTCATATTATTGCGATGTAATAAAGATAAGAAAGTAATTTCAGATATTGCTTGAGATATAATGGTAAGTATATCTCTTACTTTGAAAGTGAACAAGGGAATGAACTTTCAGAGTGGATAAGGCAAGCCAACTTTGATATAAAATTCCTAAATTAAAGTAAAATATGTATTTATGTAATTTATGCAAACTATCTTATTTCAAATAACCTATAATAAACCACTCAAAATTATACTCAATAATAACCAGTAAAAGATCATGGATTGGACTCCATGATCAAGATATTATACTTGCAGTTGGAATATAATGTATGAGGTAGCAATGTGCAAGTTTCCTCATAATAATGAGGAATGACAATTAAATAGACAATAGGACAATAACCTTGGGTTTGTATGTCTCTATAGTATTGATCTCTCATCGAATGTGCTTTGGAAGTATCATGTTGATGACGATCGTAATTATCGAATAACCCTTATAAAATCAAAGAAGATGTTTTGGCAAACATACATGCTCTCAACATTTAATCATTAATGACACAGTTCACTGCATTATGCAGAATGGTGGCTCTATAAGAAATGATGTATTCAAAATGTTTGAGTACCTGCCTGAACTAAAGTCTTTAAGAGTTTAGATGGATGTAGATAAGATGAGTGTCATCATTCTACTATTTATACTCAAGTCATTCATGAAGCTTCATAATATTCATATTGTATAAGTTGAATGAAGTATGTATAAATATCGAAATACTCTTACATTGAAATCTTTTAAGTTCAACATAAGAGATCCTCTGTCTTAGGCAATGGTTGTTTATGGATGAAGGAAACACAATGGAAGCATGGGTCTGACCCATGTGAGAAGGAATGTCAAAGAGTTGACTATACTTCTGTGACTTCCATACATATGAAATCCAAAGAGTTGGATGAATGGCAATACTGCAACAAACCAATGTATTGATAGTATGACTATCTAAACTATGTATGATCCTTATAGAAGGACTCGGATAGTGCATCAAGATAATATACATTTGCGTAATATCATTGGAATTGACTTGCTTATTAGATAAGATCAAAGTCTAATAATTTTGTCTCATTCTTCTAATAACATTTGCAGTTGGCTGCAGATGTTTTAGAAGACTGGAAAATTTGATCTTTAGGTTTAATAGTCATCCACATGGATATTGATGTAATTGTTGCAACAATATCTATTGGATAGATAAACTTCATAATTTCAGTGGGAGAGCCCTTAGTCTTAGAGAGTGTCTCTATGACCTAGATATTAGAATACACTCGTTGTTTATTTCTAAATGTTTGAAATAAACATGAATTCTGGAATAGACCTATCATAGAGTTATGATGGATATATTTCAGATAGTAATCTAACATCTAGAGGACTCTACTAAATTAGAAAATTAATGAATGGTTCATTTACATTTCTAAATACTAAAATTTTAAACCTTAAAAGATCAATAGGAGGATAAAGATCATTTGACAATGATCTGGCATTAAGCCTTGGACATGTCTATTGATGAGATCAATAGACCAGTAAGAGATGAAACTTTAGACTGTCTAAAATTTCAAATATGACATACTTGTGAATATCGTATCAAAGTAAAATGTCTAATACACCCTTCTCTGAGAATGGTGTAAGATACCAAGGTATTCAAGATCTCATACATATTGATGTACGAGGATCATCTATATCATAATAAACATTAATGATATGTGATATCCAATGATGATTATTTGTGATATGAGATATCTTCCCTTCACCTTATGACCTTTGAAATGTTCAAAGATTTCACAATTTTGTTTTAGAACCGAAGTTTGAAGGAAGATGAAAGAATTTGATCTAATCAAGGTAATCAGTACCTATTAGATAAATTCATGGAATATCTTATGAAGAAAAAAATATCATTTTTATCTCACTCTTCCTAATACACCTAAACTCAATAGAGTTATAGGGAGATGCAATTGAATCATGTGTGACATTATTTGATCAATGATGAATATTAGAATAATTACCTCTTAGTTTCAGGTATATATGTGGTAGAGACTACATTATATATCCTCAATAAGATTCCATGCATATCTAAACCCCAAAACCCTCATAAGCTATGGTTTGGAACCTGGTCCAGTGTTTGCGGATTTAGAATTGATTGGTCCATAACCATGTCATGGATGCAAGTAAGCTGGAATCTAGCATGAGAGAGTGCTACTTTATTAGGATTATAAAGGATGGTATTGGATACCTACTTTTTAACTTTGAGGTTCTTAAGAGATTTCATCCCTAATATTATGATTCTTAGAGGATGACTTTCTTGAGAATCAAGATGAAAATGAAGTAAAGAAACTCATTAAATCTTTGAGTAGATAATGAGGCTCCTAAAATCAGAAACTAAAAGGACAAAATGAGTTTGAGGATGGATTCCATGTGTCAGTTAAGTCTGATAATGATCTGACTTCATGTGATAAAGCTTCCGAGGATCATGACAAGGAAAGATGGATGTTAGCAATAAAGTCTAAAGTAGACTTCATATACAAGTGTTGTATATGGACACTCGAGGATCCACATATAAGGGTAAAAACCTATTAGGTGTAAATGGATCTTCGAGAGAAAGAGGGGATATGATGAGAAGGTAGAGACCTTCAAAGCACAGCTTGTATCCACAAGATACACACAAAAAAAAGACATCGCTTGCGATGAGACTTGCTCTTCGGTGACCATGCTTAAACCCATCAGAATATTGCTAACTATAGCTACACAACTTGACCTTGACATCTACAAGATGGAAGTCAATATTGCATTCCTTAATGAATACCTCACCGAGGATATTCATATAAAGTAGCCTCAGGGCTTCATAGTTGAGGAAAGCGAGGTGTGCAAACTGAAGAAATCCATCTATAGACTCAAATAAGCTTCTTGTTGTCGGAATATCAAATTTAATGAAATTATAAAGATTATGATTTCATACAAAATCTTGATGAACCATTTGAAGCTTAGTGGGAGTGCCATTGTGTTCATAGTACAACATGTAAATAATATCCTAATTATTTGGAATGAAATACGGATGATGATAAGTGTTGTATGGTATAACTATTCTATATCTTGAGATACGATCTCAAGGATACCTCTTATATATTAGTTCTGAAGATGTTCAGAAGCGAAGAGAACAGGTATTGGGACCGTCACATTAGTGGTACATCTTGGACATGTTCTAATTTTGAAAAATTCCCGGGAAGGCTTCTTTCCCTTAAGATATGGTATTGGCCTATCAGAAGGTATAACACCTCAAAGACTTGAGAGAGTGAATGCAAAAACTGCTTGCCCTTGTGCATCAGTTATGAGAAGCCTATTGTATGCTAGATGTGTACAAAAGTCTGATATCTGCCATGCAGTGGGAGTAGTAAATTGATACTAATCCTACTATGGAGATAGTACACTTGATTGCAGTAATAACAATATCTTCAAATATGAAAAGACTTTTGAGATAGATATCTCAAAGTCTTATCTTTAAGAACTTAAGACAATATAGAATGTGATCTAAAAGGTCTTAACTACATATGTCTTATAAGACTGGGTCTTAGCCCTAGGAGATAGAGATATCTAGAAATAAGGGTATTTTGATAAGGATAATAGAAATTACATACTGGTTATAACAATTATTGAGTTGTAGTGTCAAAGACACTACAGCTGCCTTAAAATCGAGTATTGATTGCATAAGATGCAATATTCACATTGGATACGAGACTGTTACTAGAGGATATGCAAGTACCGTAAAAGGATTTGGTGTAGTATCTTGAGAACAGAGTGACTAGTCAGCTTACCTAGCTATTTTTTGCAATAGCTTATGATTAGCACATGAGTGTGGGGTTAAAGATTATCCCATTAATGGCTCTTTGGGTTAGTGGGAGATGGTTGGACATGCGAGCCCACAATGAGCCATTATAAAATAAATGTTATTGCGAATATCATTCCCTAATCTGAAATGAAGAATAACTAATTTTCATAATAGGTCCTTTAGTACAATTAGGGTTAAGTACCATGGCCATCTGGATGATCATACAGCCATTGATTCAATTGTTGAATCATAGATGATGGTGCTTGGATGAATATCTAAAGAGCTAGATTGAGTACTCATCAAGCACCGTCAAATGATTATTAAGAGATGATCTCCAGCCTGAGTAGGAGATATCAATCCTTTCTCTAATGGGCTGATATCTGATCGACCTCTTGATGCAGGTCCTCTGCCTAGGAATAGCGATTCGGAGGTGTCAGATAAGTTAGGTTAAGGTGTTGACTTAATGAGATCGAGATAACCGAGACCTATGTTGTATGCTGTCACAATATAGGCACACATCCTCTAATCAGAGACAAACGTGTTACTATATGTCTGAGTATGTACATTTGGCAGACTAATAGGTTGATGGCCTAATCAAGGTCTATAAACCGACGTGTTTGTGTATATACAGGGCATATGAGTAATACGATCTCTCAAAGGGATCATTCAAGTTCAATTACTGAACCGGAAGACTTGAGCTCACTCATGAGATATTGGGATCAAATTCTGTGCACAGTCATCTTGCTTTGAAAGCTTGACAGAATTTATAGGTTTGATATATGCTTTTTTGGAAAGTATATAATCAATACCTGGGTATGATATATGCTTTTGGAAAGTATATGATTGATACCAAATCCTAATGATCAAATGAGAAATTTAGTGATAAAACCCTGAAGGAGATAGTCCAAATAAGATCTAAAATTTCAGCTTTATTCTAGGTCTTCCGGTATATAGGATGTACATGTCTTAGGAATACCTGAGGGTGATGTGATCAATAAACGATTGTATAACCATGACGCTTCCATTCCGAGGGAGTGATGAACTAGGTCTGGATTTCAGTGACTCCTCTCAATAGAGAAGTAATCTAATCTCGGTTCAAATGTTGGACATTGATCTGAATGTGATGCAGATGCAATGAGAAGGTTAGATTTACGGCTTTGATTTAATAAAACATCTATGGGAGGTCTCTAAGATCTAGATTTTAGATGTGATCTCAATATCCAAGCCACTGTACCTGGAACATGCAATCACCCTTTCCTTATCTCAAGTATCCACGGAGAAAGTGCATTATTCTTGAAAGAGTTCAAGAATAATTCCATTGTTGATGTTATATTTGAGCATTGAGTAAAATGGATAATTAAATGTGATTTAATAATTATGAATAATGTTAATTTGATTCATATTACTTGGGCTCATGAGAATGGACATACAAGATGATTAAATGTTATTTAATTATCAAGGATGCGAATAATATGGTTAGCACTATTTATATTATTCATGGATATTATAAATGTGATTTATGATATATTAGAGAGATATAATTGTAATTTGTATTTACGAATTAATAGTTGATGTGAATTGGATTCGTATTGAATAGTTAATTGTAAATGCAAATTACATTTTATTTTGGATGTGTGAATATGATTCACAATTTTTCAATAACATGTTTGAAATTATCACACAATAATGTGAAATTATTTTGGTGAACAAATTTTGCAATAATAGTTGTTGCACATGTGGAATATTCAGTGAGTTATGAGATCTCACCAAATTGGAAGGAGATAGCCACCATACCATACATGGTAGGGATAACCACTAAGAAAATATCTCAATGGTGGCCGTCCACTCTATGTATGGAAGGAGGTTACACTCCTTTCTATAATATTCCATATGAGTTGATTTAATTGATTTTGAATTTATTGAATACAATTCAATATATTTAATTTCTTTTAAATTAATTATTTATTGTTGATAATAAAAACACAACAAGATCATGGCCTGATTGAAAGCACAAATCAATCTCATCCATTGGATTTGTGTGCACATGGATTGTGGTCGTCCATTTTGGTCGTCCATCTTGGTGCCATAGAGAGAGTCGTCATCGTCACCGCTGCGCTGTCGTGCTGCCTCTTCGACTGCTCGTGGATATCTGTCTCCTTCGGTGCGCCTCGCTTGTGAATAAGACATCATATCTTTGAGATGAGATCAGGAGATTCGTCACTTAGATCATCAACAAGGATTGTGAGGAGCACGTATTTCATCAATGCACTCGTAAGCGTCTCCTCCATCGGATCGGACTTGAGACAAGAGTTCTCTTACTTTAGAGACACGGTCACAACCACGCATCAAGAGGTATTCCAAATATCTACTTTTGTGGTTTAGATGAAACAATCTGCGAAATGTTCTTGGATCATGCGGTTTCAAGTTATTATTATTTTTAAATCCCACTGCCCTGAGCAACTAGTGCGTATAGTCGCTCCCAATCGTATATGATGCGATCACCATGCTTCTATGGTGCGCTTACGGTTTTCTTCTCAACCTTCAGGACCCAAGTGAAGACTATCTGATTCAGCGTCCGGATCGATTTTTAAAACCTTGGCTGAGAGGGAGCATTTCCTTGCATTGCAAGTCACTAATTAAGGAACCAAGCCAGCATACCGGTCTAGACACATTCTTCATTCCAATTCGGAATAACATAGTTGGTTTTATTTGTACTTGTAGTTTTATGAATCATTTTTTACCAGCATGATACTATATAATAATATATCTTAGAATTTTAAAATTAAAACCATTTTTTCTAGTATATGAAGAAACTAACTATTTTTGTATCCGAATTATCTAGTTACACCAATTGTAGCTCAAATTTGATTTCTATCATGAAACAATCATTCAAAAGTTGTTGGAAATTTAAATATTTCTCTAAATATTTATTATAATAATTATTCAAGTAATTTCACATATTTCCATGACATATTTTGAATGATAAGCACATAAAAATGTCATCAAGATGATCATGTCATCCTCCAACCCTAGTCCACAAAATATCACATATCTCGGGCTATCCGACTCAGAATCACATGAAACAAAATCATGCGATTTGCTAGTTTAATTTATTATATTAATAAAGTATTTTTAAAATGTTTCATTAGATGAAAACTCTAGCAAAAATTGTTTAGTTACAATTCCGAGTTTCATGCAAAAATAACACAATGCATAAACTTTCTTATCCGAATCTTTGTTCGATCATAGCCAACTATTGGCCTGATGTTTGGGATGGTAATTAGACATTCTAAACATCATTATTATCCTAAAAGGGAAGTATATTCTATACCTAAAGAGGGTGAGTGGAGGTAGGACTGCTTGTGATTGTGGAGATCTGATCACCATGATCTCGCTCTAGGGCCTACAAATCCTAGCTCAAGCAGGACAAGGTGCTGCAATGGTGGACTCAAACCATCGGATCTCGCCTAAGGTATGGAAGGCTGGTCGTTGATCAATCAGAGTGCTTTCATGCTGTAACCATGAATGAATCGAGGGTTGCAGCTACTGCTCTTGTCTGTGGCAGATGTTGTGCAATGGCAACCGTGAGGATCATTTTATTCGGTAGGCGTTAGGGATTTCCAGTCTTATGTGGGAGGTTAGTGATACGAATGACTCGATGTGGTGGTGGCCGAGATGTGTGGGAGGATAGAGCTGGGTGGTTGTGGCTTGGTTGGTCGCATGCATCCACTGGGGAAGGTCGTAGAAGTTTGAGGTAGGAGACGAAGTCTCCACTATCTGAATGATTGGAGGGAGAAGATAATGCCACATGGATGAAAACTTGAGAGAGGTCAAATAAGAGGGAAAAATCATGGTCATTAGGTGAAGAGGTCTTAATCCAACGACTCTCAAATGAGGAGTCTGGGATAGTAAGTAAGTGGCTAGTCATGGGCTCAAGAACCACCAAGTGTCAACAACAGATAAATCATAAACTAGAAGTAAAAGACAATTTGAAATAAAATAAAAGAAGACCTCAAAATGAAAAATTATCTTCACAAAAGTTGTTTGTCTTGACAGGATCTACAACTTTTGTGAAGGGACCAAGATCAAAAGATGCCATTTGTACAAACTCATTTTTGGTGGTATTATATATATAATACTACATTTTATATTTTACAATTTCTCATGATTTTTATTTAAATAAATTCAAAATAAAATTAAATAAAATAGAAGAAAAATATTTATCCATTAATCTATTTTGTGGGATTTTTAATAATTATTAAATTAAAGAAATACATTAAAAGGGTCTTATGTATAGACTCTATATACAGATTCAGACAACATTATTTTCTTTGGTTTTTATATTATCTTATATTTTGATTTCTGCAAACTTTATCAAAACAAAAATCAAAGAAAACAAATGAAAAATAAATAAATTAAAAAGATTTAATTTTGTGTATAAAATGATATATCAAAGTTTGTAAAATATTTACAATATACAGTGCGGACCCAAATCCAAGTTCCACATATGAACTACGATTCTTTTGAATTTAGTCTTGATTTGTAGGTATTTGAATGTGTATTAATTGAAAAGTGAGTTCGGGTTCATATGAGAAGAATGAGAGATATTTGCACTTAAGGATTTTTGTCTCTGAATTAGGGTTTGGTTTATTTCACATATATGCAAGTTAACATTTTTCTGTTATTTTCCTGTATTAACATTAGTGATATGTACACAATGGATTTGATTTTATTTAATTTGGAGTTAGTATAAATTTATTACAAATATGTAAAGTTATGCCAATATAGATATGAATATATACAAAAATATGATAGGGATTTTATTAGGAATTTAATATACAATAATTAGTCCTAATTATACATAACATATTAATTGTTTATTTATGTATGTTAAGGGGTTTATTGATTGAATTGTCTTGTTAATTGAGCTAAGAACAAAGAATAAGGTAGGTGAATTGTGGACTCATCACCCGCCCTAGGTTAAAAAACTCTTGCATGGTATCGACATGCAATTCACCATTTTGTCCTCTAACGGGTTGTTCCATTTGTGCTTGTAATATATCATTTCTCTTCTTTGATTTTATTAGTCTATCAAGGATTTGTTTTAGTGTATCATCTCTACCATCATCCTCTTTATCCTCATAAAAGTTCTTTGGTGGCATCTCTTCTACATCTTCTTCACTAAGATTAAAAAAGGGATTTGTGTATGTCCTTGTGAGAATAAGAAGATCTAGAAACACCGAGGATAGAGTCAATCTTGTGGGAAGAAAAGAGAGGATTGGTCTGGATCTGACCTAACCCTAGAATTGACTTATTTAGTATGGCCCCAAAAAAGAGAGTCATCTTGGATTCAATAAGAGAGTCATTGTGGATTTGGAATGGCACGAGATTTGGATAGTTCAAAGAAAGGTTCATAAGGTTTGAACAAAAACCTCTCCAATCCTCCATCTTTGATGTAAAGAGATATGAATGGGAGCACAGAATGAAGTCAAGAGTGATGAAAAATGGTGCCGGAAACATGATCTTTGGAGGAACACAATCCAATACACAAAGCAAATCTTGGTTTCATACATTCAACATGTGAAGACCACAAAGGTTCAACCAATTATCTTTTAAGTTTTAGGTGAATTATTTTGCAATCATTTGCTTAGACATGCACATAAGGTGAGTCACTCTGACGCCTAGGTATAGTTCTACTACACCCCAATTAGAAGTAATATTTGCCATAGTTGTCGAGTTATATCAAGCCCTTAAGAATGCAGTAGACTGGCACACCCAAAATATCTCTCTAAGGTTGTAGGCAAGAGCTTGCAGCTCCCAAAATACAAAAGAGTTAGATCTGGAGACTTTGGGCGTAAGTCTAGGGATTTGGGGTCTAACCTTATCGTGTGTATCCTCACCCTATCTTGTATGGAAAGTACCTATGTCCAAGAATCGTGGATTCTCTCCTGCAAGCAACGCATTCAATTTTATTCCAATTATTTGGTCAATAATGTTTAGAAGTTCCAATTTTAAATATTGTTATCACTTCTTTTGAGGTCCAAAATCAAGACATCTAACGATCAATCCCAATTTCTTTTTAATCCTAAGTGAGAAAACACAGAGAAAGAAATCAGAAAAGCCAATGCAAATTGATAAAACGATGATGCATGCTTAAGTGGATATTTTTACAATGAGCCCCACACTCCCCACACAAGATGCTAGATAGTATTAAAAATTTTACATTATATGAATGCAAACAAGAAAAACCACACCTAAGCAGGTAGTTCTATTAACGAATGAAGAACTAATTTATTTTGAGGCTAAGTAGAATGGTCTAATGTGTCTATTACTAGTAAATTGTGTATTCCTAAAATTACGAGGACAATCAAGATACCTAGGTAGATTTAAGAGCTGTTGTGCACCCTAGTTCTACATCACACCATACAATAACCATGGGTCCTTGACCGTGCACTTAGGGTTGGAACATGCCCAACATTCAAAGTCCGAGTTCACGTGCAAGTCTTCAATCAAATACCGTTGGAAACTAGCAGTTATTACAATTAATTAAAAAAATAAATGTCTACATGAAAATCGCAACATAAACTACAACCTCTCTTGAAAAAAATTCCTTTTGGCATCTCCTCGGTGAGTTCTATCCACAGAATCACCCATCTTTGGTCTCCACTAGTTGAGTCGATTTCTGAGAAACCATTCCAAGTCATTCGGATCCCTCACAAAAAAGAAGATATATGTAAGAGAGATATCATAAAAAATATGTACATGAAAAATAAAAAGGAAAACTATAGAAAAATACACAAAGAGTATTCAGAAGAAACTCGAGGTCAGATCCGAGGGATGGAAAACCAAAACAAAAAATTTCTAAATTAATCCTAAGCCGATTGCATTCCTGACAGTGATGCCATTTGGTAATCTCCAATTATCCTTAATTAATTATCAAGATTTATGTTGTTATAGTCAGGAAAAAACAATGAGTTAAAAATGAACCTCACAAAAAATAACAATCATTGAACGTAAACGCGGTTTGATGTTTCTTTAACCTCGGCTAGCCCATGATCGACACAAGGAAGCAAATAACAACTAAGAAATTAATTTAGGAATAGAGTAATTTGATTTTCAAAAGATTTTTTTGACTTTTTAAGAATTTTTTATGGACAAAGAATGAAACGATGCAAATGAGACCAACTACAAGAGCGGTTTCACAATTTTTCAATCAAATGAAATCAAAATTGATCAAACTTGGTCTGAATGTAGATGTATGAAAAAAATAATGTTTTGGAACATTTTGAATTTTTTATGCATAATGATTTTTATGAATTTTTAAATGTAAAAAGAGAGATTATGAGTAAATTAACACTAATAAATGCATAATCTTAATATTTCTAGAAATAAAAATGTCCCTAGATGATAAGTAAATGAAGACTCCAGAAAATTTCTTAAAAATACTAAGTATATCAATTAAAAATCAAATACTCTAATCACTTCACTATTTATTTCAGGAAAACTAAAAACGCAAATGAAAAGTTTTTTTGGGCACATGGCATGGAATAATTAATTCTATACTTGGTGATTTTTGTGGAAATATTTCAAGCACGATGTGATTTAATAGAAATTAATTAAGCACATATGGGCAAAATGTATACTTTTATCCATAATAATTTTAATAAATCATATAGTGTTGAAAGAAATAAAAATAAATAACTAACATGTAGTGAATTAGTTTTTACAAGATGTAATTTTTGAATAAAAATATGGTGATAAACGATGAATCAAAATCTTGCTTAAATAGATGAGCCTAGCTGCAAAATGAAATTTATCTTAAAATTAAACAAAATATGAATAATACTTTATTTGAATTAAAAATCCGTTGGGGTTTAATATGAAATCTTTCTAGAAGGTGAGATTTGAATGTACTTTTTGAAGTGTCAGGGGCGTGTTCTCAAAATCCCTTGGGCATGTGAGAGCTCTTACGTGATAGGGACGCTGAATGAATGGTGTAGATGGATCGGGCTCTCTTGATCTTTTGGTGCGAAGCTTGCCACGGGGAAGTATATATGCTATCAGATACTCTGTTGCGGTAGGGATCTCGGGTTGGGTTTGGGGAGGGTATCAATATTCTGAAACTCGTACCCGTATATAAAATCACTACTCATACCCACTCATTAATTAAACATATAATTTGTACCAAGTACCCATATACCAGACAAATATCCATGTACCCAATTACAGATTTTATGGTTTTTGTAATAAGAGAAAAATTCATAGGAAAATTAAATAAAATATTAGTGACATATTTACACATCAATCTAATTTTTTAGATTTTTAATAAATGAGAAAATGTAGAATAAGCAAATGGAAATTATGTACAATATATACAGACTCATATTACGACATTTTATATGGTTTTTTGATTTATTGGATTTTGATTTTTATGAAATTTATTTAATTACAAAATAAAGAAAAGAAATAAAAAAGGAATAATTAAAAAGGATATTTGTGTACATGAAATGATAAGTCACATTATACGATGAGGTCCCAAACCCTTGTTTCACATATGCACTCCGATTCTTTTGAATTTGATCTTGATTTGTAGATAATTGAATGTACATTAATTAGAAAGTGAGCACGGGTTCAGAGGAGACTCTATGTGAGAGATATTTAAATTTATGACTTTCAATCTCAACATAGGGTTTCGTTTTATTCACACACAAATATAGTTTAATATTTTTCAGTTTTATTTCCTTAGTTAATATTAATGATGTGTACACAATGAAGTTGAATTTATTTAATTATGTGTTAGTATGGATTTATTAAAAATAAGAAAAGTTTGGTGAATATACACAAAATTTTATAAATTTTGTACGCTTTAATGCATCTTCTTTACAAATGCATGGATGCTAATTATGAACTATAAATGGTTAAACACACTTAATTACTCAAGAACAAAGCTCTATTATCAACTATAGAGCAGTGGATCACATATTCATCAACACCTATCCTCCTATCTAAGGAGGGTTGGATAATTGGTCTTCTCTCATGAAGAGATCTCTTAAACCATAGTGTTGTTGCCCATACTCCCTCAACTACTAAATTGGTCATCCCCCTCTTCTTCTGACCTCTCCTTTTTTTGGATATTCTAGTTGATGAAGAAGTCTTCCTACACGTCTCCCACATACGTGGTGGAGCCATGGAAACTTAGAGATGATGTCCAGACGAGGAGGTTAATAAGATCATTTTGGATCATCCTAGGTGTGGAGAAGAAAGATAAGAAGAAGAAGGAGAATTCTCAGCATCATGAGAGATACACACCTCATCATCGTGCCTACGGGTGCAATATTCATTGGATCAGATTTTGTACATAAGGATTATCATTGTAGAGGCTAAAAGTATCTCCATCACTTTTTAACCTATGCAAAATCAATGTCTAGTTACAATATTAGTTCAAAGCGACAACATTAAAGATCAGAGATCAATGAATGTGTCTTTATTTTTTTATTTAGGAAAGCCCAAGATCGAACTTTGGGAGGCATATTTAGCATCTGGAATTTGCACAAGACTATGAACAATCAAGTATATGAAATGTGATATTTTCAAGTTATAATTTTATATGCAAGATGCTATGAAATGTAGTATGGAGTTTGAAACAAGGGATTATACCATATATGTTAAGAACCTTGAAATCTGAATATGAAGCTCAAACAATACAAAAAATGGGAGAAATGTATTTTTCAGTTTAAGATAAAATCCTATCATGATTTTTTTGTATTTTTTAAAATGAATAGTATAATAAAGGAAATCCATTTATTGAAATAACAATATTTAATGCAACATTTAAAGTCAAAATACACAGAAATTATAAAAGTGGAGTATTTTTCAAACTGATTTTTAAAAGAGAGGACATTAATTCCTAGGAGAAACACATTTTTTGTATTATTAATATTTGGTTTTTTTTATCAATTTTGAGATACATGCAAAGAAAAGTAAATATTTTCTACCAGTAAGTAGTCCACGATGAAATAAACCTATTATAGATTTTTTAGATTTTTTTGATAAAATGGGTATTTTTATTTTGTTACTAATATAGGTTTATTTTGGATATTTGATAAGTTTTATAATTCCAATTTTTCATGTATAGCAATTTTTCATGGATAACTCATAATGTAAGTCACATAAACATATATAATTCTAATTTTACAAAATGATTAAAAATAGTTTTTTATTAATTAAATTATTACAAGCATCTTCTTCTCAGTAACATTGTATTTTCATTGTGCTTGATCCAGAACCTTACTTGTGTAGTGTACATCGAATGGAATTCCTTCCCTCCTCTATTCCAACATGGCCCCTACTAAAAATCGGAAGCATTTGACAAGATCTCAAAGGGAAGAGTCCAATCTGGAATCAATTGGATGGGAGCTCCATGATCTTCCTCTTTTACAAATCAAAGGCTTGTAGACCATTGTGATCTACAAGGAACTCTGTGTCCTTGACTAAGAGCTCATTCAACAATCAGACGATATTTGAAAAGCCGGTAATGAATCCCGTATAAAGTTCAACATACCCAAGGAATGACCACAATTGTTTGATGTTGGTTGGTGGCTGTAGTTTCTTAATCGCATCCACCTTGACAGGGTCAACCTCCATTCCCCACTTAGATATGACGTGCCCCAACACTATGCCCTCTGTAACCATGAAATGACTCTTTTCCCAGGAGAGCACCATTCTCCTCACTACGTCATCTAAGGAATCGATCCATGTGCGAAATACAAGCATCAAAAGAATCATCATGGACAGATAAATTATCCATAAAGACTTTTAGAAACTTTCACACCATCTCGGCAAACATCGCAATCATGCACTTTTGAAAGGTACCTGATGCATTGCATAACCCAAAGGCCATGCACAAAAATGCAAAGTATTGACGTGACATGTAAATTGGTCTTCTCCTGGTCCTTGAGAGTGACAACTACCTGATTGTAGCCCCATTACCCATCCAGAAAGCAAAAGAACTTTTTCCCTACCAACCTCTCCAAAATATGATCAATGAATTGAAGGGGAAGTGATCTTTCTTTGTTGCAACATTCAAGCATCCGTAATCCCCACAATCATGCCATGACATGGGTACTCATGTCACATTCTCCTCTTCTTCCTCATTGGTGATAATATGAATGCTTGACTTTTTCAAGAATACATGAAGGGGTGATGCTCACTTGGAGTTGGTGATCGAATAAATAAAACCTGATTCGCAACATTTCTCAATCTCTTTCTTTATCACTTCCTACAACTTTGGATTCAACGTGCACTGGAACTCACAGGATGGCTTATCATCATCCTCAAGGTAAATATGCTGTGAACAAAGAACATAGTTTATGCTGCTGAGATCGAATACACTCCAACCTGTCGTCTTATGGTTCTTTTCAAAAGTCTATAACAAGCGATACTCTTGTTCTTCGGTCAAATTGGAATCGATGATGACCAGAAACTTCTTTCAAGGGCATGCAAGGAAGGCATATTTTAGTGTTGGAGGTAACATCTTGAGTTTTGGAACTTACAAATCTTCTGGAGTATCTAGCTCAACTACCTGATGAATATCCATTTCATCACCTTTATTCTTTCATCTTGGCCTTAAATCCCTACCTAAATGCATGTATATAGCATTAATTTGTACAAAATAACACTCATTTATTGACTGATAAATACTGTATAAATATATGTATTTAGTACCAAAATAAAAGAATAAAGGAAAGAAAATAAATGAATGAAGTGCGAAAGACATCGAATGACCCTAGACCCCAAGACCCAATCATCATGATGACTTGGTTAACAAGGAATAAAGTAGGCAGAGATAGGGCAAAGTATCTGTAGAGAATACACTCAAAAACCCTAATTTCAGCCCATGTATATAGCATCTTTGGAACATATTTTATTCCTTTTTTTGTACCTTAAATAATAAAAACCTCTACATGAATATTGCATATAAAAATACAAAGAAAAATACAAAATTTATTTCACATTAAAATAATACATAGTACACCAAGGACACACATAACAAAAATAAGCAAAGAAAATTTCTCAGACCTGTATCTACTCCATACATATTTAAAATTGATCAAACTCACTTTATTATTCATAAAATTAAATTATCTATTTAATTGAGATAGTTTCAGTAAAAATGGAGTTAAGATGCAAAAGTTGGCTTTTGGGTCCCTATTGTACTGTTTACCTGTATATAATATTCAATATACTTCTTCTTTATATTTTTATCTTTATTATATTTTTATATACTTGTGAATACTATTTAAAATACAATAAAAACATAAACATAAAATAAATGCACTAAAATAAATCAAGTAATATAATATATAGGTGAACTATACTTATAATAATACATGTACATATTTATTTAAGTACATAAATAAAAATAGAAAAATATAATGAAAATAAGTAAATGTGTAACTAAATAAGTTATAAACATATAAAGTACATGTACATAATATTAAAACAAAAAATTCAAAATAAAAATAAAAATACATCAAATACAGGTAGATATACCTATGTATATACATGTTAATATTAACAGCTAATAAATTCCCTTGTAAAAATAAATAAAAATCATAATAAAAACTACATAAAATTATAAACATATTTTATATTTTGACCGAAAAATAATAAAATCATTTATTTTTTTAAACCATTTTATAAGGGATTTTGGATCCCTATTTTCTGGTTGATCCACGCGGACCAACCAGGACCCGTCTTTTGTTGACTGGGAGGGTCAACTATCCTTCCCAGCCGCTCGGTCGTGTCAGACCCACCAACGCTCTGACTTCCCCCTTTTTACATCTCCTCCATGTCACCTTTCTCCTTGAGCCTTCCACCATCTTGTAGCCTGCACAACCCTACTCCACGCCCGCTTCCTTAATCTTACCAACAACTCTCCTCCCACACACAATCTTTTCTGCATTTTTGCCCAAATCCATGTCTATAAATAATGACCCCTTCTTCCTTTTGAATTTGATCCTAATTTCACTTCATAGCCCATTAGGACACCCTCCTGTTGAATCTCGTGGTTATAGCACAATCATCTAGGCCTTGTCGGCGTGGATAAGAGGCGGTTAGTGGTGATCCGAGGTTCGCCGGAGCTCCTCTGGCAGAGCTTCCTCTACTACTTGGAATCCCCAGGTACGATCTGATCTTTTATGTTTTCTTGTCTCATTTACTTCTAGCATTATAGTTTAGATGTTAGTTTAGTCAGTAAATCAGTATTTTAGCATCATTTTAGGATTTAAATTTGCTGGAACTTTTAGCTCCGGCCCCAAATTGCACTATGATCTAACTCGTCTCAACCCATCTTGGCCCTCATCACCTTGCCATGTCGCTTCTTCATCGATCTCCCTTGTTTCCCCTTCGATCCTGTAAGGATTAAAGTTCACCCGATCTTGCTCCTTCGCCCATCATCGGATCTCAGATGTTTTATTCATCTGCAGTGCCCCCAGTTTCAACAGAGGTGCGAGAGAGACCCTCTTGTGCTCATCTCACTTCTTGTGCAGGAATAGGTGCCCCGCAACCACATGGAGCAGGAGTCGAAGCCTATCTCAGAGCTTCAGGTGACTCGAGGCTGCAAGATCCTTCCGATGGGGCCCTGACCAATCTAAAGCGACATGTAGATGCAGAAGGCCTCCAGGATGCCAGAGCACCCGTCGGAGAAGTAAATGATGGCTTGGATGTGAAGATTTTGCAAATCAAAGGAGCCGCATGATGTGTTATTGTTGTTCTTCCACTGGGCCTCAAAACTGTCTGATCAAAGGGAGGCTTCCAGATCTAATCCTATCCCTCAATTCAAAATGAAACACAACTGCTCCCCACCACACGATCAGCCATTGGAGTGCCGAGGATCACCCGATGGAGCATTAAGGGGTAAATTTATAAGTAACCCCTTACCTTTTGTATTTTCTACTTAAGCCCTATAAATATTAAGTTACGGTTAAATATTTTTGTAATATTTGCATGTAGGACCTTGTACTTCGTGATATTTACATAGAAGTCATGTTCCATGTCACCTCAAATGTCCGTGTGCGCGAGGGACCTAGATATTTTGAACATTAGCCATCTCGATATTATGTATTTTATTTTATTCTTTTAAATTGTAAATTAGGTGTTAAATTTTAGGTTTATTTACATGCAACTCCCTATAATATTTTTTATTACAAAAACACTCCTCTCAACATTGCATTTTATTTCTTATCTTTTTTATTTTTATTAATTATCCCATGTTTATTAAAATTTGGGAAAAATATAGTAGATGCTTGATCTGATGCTTGTAAATGCCCATATTTTAATTTAGCATTTTATTGGGTTTTTCCGTGTTTAAAAATCATCTAGGAGCTATATAACCTTTGTTTACTTATAAAAATATAAAAAATATAAAATCAATTCGAGAAACTCCAAAATACTAGAGTATACTTATACTATATATTATAACTCTAGACCAGAAATCACAAAAATATAAAAGACAAAATACTAAAACACTAAAAACTCTATAAAGATTAGTAAAAATTCTATAAAAATCTAAAAATTAGATTTTTAATGTATATTTTTTTATATTGTATAATTTAATTAAATATTTTGGGAATATTTAAAATTCTTATCTATTTTTAAAATCCAAAACAATTCAGCCCATATATTATAGTTATTATTTTGATATATTTAATACCTTAAAAATACATAAAAATAGAAACTATTATATAAAAATCACACAAATAGAGAATAGTAGTAAAAAAACAAAAATATTTTATTTTGATAATTTTACATATATTTAATTATATTTAAAATTATAAGAGCATATATATACTATATATACCTTTTAATACATATATATTATATTATCATTATTATTAATTATAAATACTTATTACATATTTAAACCCTTGAAAAAAAATAAAAAGGATCATTCCTATATATCTTTTCTATATTTTTCTATATTTATTATATATTATTATGTATATATCTATTATTATTACTATATAAATATACATATTACATCATAACAAGAAAAGGAAACTTAAACTTTTCAAAGTTGAAAAGAAAATAAAAATTACAAATTCAAAAAGAAAAAAAAACGTTAAAAATAAAAAAACCCACAAAAAATCAAAAGCAGAAAAAGTACAAAAATAATTTTTATTAATTATTTTTAATTAATAATACATATCCCGATTTGCATCCATTGGTTCAACCCCTATTACTTGTCGCTGTACACCATTCGTAGGGTATAATAAATTCCAGTAGCTTCTCATTCATTGTTTTATCTATATTGTGGGTTGATTATTGTCTTAGTTGATTGATTGGGTACCGAGAGCTGAGAGAGGTGCCGATATAGCTATTGTTGGATCCGGCTTGTTGGACATTGCAATCCCTCTAAGACCGAACACTAGGTTCCTCAATCATTCTGACTAAACAAATGACGTTGTTGCCGGGGAGCAACATTTGATAGGATAGCGTACATATAGTCTGCATTACTTTATATTTTATTTATTTTTATAAATAATTATTTATATGTTCTAAACACTTTCTTTATTGAATTTGCGAGGGCCCGCTATGCAAGGTCGGCTTTCTAGGAGGCTGAAGCAGCCAAGTAGAGCGGAGACTAGCTTTCTTGTTGATCCGGTAGGATAGAGCAAGGAGGAGGCAGAGAAAGAAGAATAGCCTAGCAGTAGCATTTTTATTTTATTTTGTGTGAGAGAGATCATTTAATTGTTTTAATAATAAATGAGATCATTTAATTGTTTAATAATACATGTTAGACTTTGGACACTCGAACTCTCGCAGACCTATTTTACTAAATATCTGTTCACTTTGGGGCCAGCTCGATTTTCATCGTGTTTTCTTTGCCTTCTACCTTTCATCCTCCTTATTTCTCTCAGTGTTTCTATTTGTTTCCTGTGTTCTGTTCTTTCTGCCTTTCTTTTCTTTGTTTTATGTGAATGAGCTCTTCGATTTTAGGACTTACTTGATCGAGTAATCTAGGTCCAAATCCACAATATCTGCATGTGACTATAGTCTCTGATACGTTTGGACTTAGATCAAATTAAAATTGTGCTTCACGATAGTAGTAATTCCTGCTTAGTTTGCATATCACATGTAGTGTAAATTTAAATTCCTTATTTTGCATCCCGCATGGATAGAGCTGGGAAGCATTGTAAGTCTTCTAACTGAGAATTCATCATTTGATACATGGGGTGAGATTTCCATCCTAGTATCACTTGCATGACTCTTTCCGTCTTCTCTCCCAGTTTTGTATCACTTAGGATTCAAAGAAAATACAAAAAAATCATTAGGTGAATTATTTCTGAAGAATACTAAAAAAAAGTGAAAATCCAAAATTAAAACAAGGGGACTATTTAATAGACTTTAACAAAAACAAAATTCGTAACGGACATTCATTGTATTGGGTTCATGATGCCCACATTGTCTTCAGGTACACTCCATATCGAGAGAGGCACGACCCATACGGATTAGAGACAAAAACACAGTATGTGGCTGCCTTGATTATCACCTGGGCTCGGTGAAGTACCGACGCTTCTATCATATGTGGGCGAGTAGGGATTCATCTTCTTGCAGACTTAGTCTAAAGTATTGAGCATAGGCCACACCCTCACATGGGTGTTTGTCTCATTGTTCCTGTCCGAGTACCCCGCAAGGGGGAAGTATTTTGATTTGCCACTATCGGCTTCCTCAACTCTATTTCTTTCGCTGAGTTGCCGACCCGTGACTAATATCAAGGACCTTAAGAAAGTGCAGACTGCAAGTTACAAAGGAAGTTGGAAGCACGAGATACATTTCTGGCAGTACTCACTCTCCTCAAAGGCTAGCTTCTAAGGACTTGTTAGAATATTTGCCTAAAAAACAAAATAAAATTAAAAATATAAAAATAGCCAAACTCTTACGGCTTCACATTATGTGAGTTGGTAAATCTATTGCTTGGTGTTTGTTTTGGATCTAGTTTTAGGTTGAAGATCCAGTCCCACACACTTGTACCCTTTTTCTTTTCATCTATTTTCATTTCTTCTCGCCTTGCTCATTTTGAGCCCTCTTCTGTTTTCCTCTTATTTTCATCTATTTTTTATCACTGTGTTCCATTCCTCATCTAGCCCACTTCTCTCTTGAGATGTTGACTCATGGATGGTTTAGTCAGGACCCCACTGACACCCACATCAACTCCATGAACTTGATATCTTTTATAATTAAAGGCGATTCCCGAGAACCTGGTTCAGACTTTGTGAACCGATCTCTAGACTCCTCGACTTCTTCTCATTCCTCAATAAACCAGGATTATTCTTATCCCGACATTCGCTCCTTGTAGATGGAGATCAATTTCAGTTCATATCAAGTACTCCATTAATATCTATCTGGAATTAACCCAAATTCCATATCCATCCTTTCATCTAGTTCCAATAACTCTCAGTCTGAACAAGATGCATCTTATTGTGCATAACCGAATATGGACCTCGTGCAGATTAATTCCTTTGAGTCTGATTCAGAGATGGCTCCCCACGGAAAAGGAAAGGGACCACAACAACTGAATCAAGACATCCAACCAGATTATAACATAGTGAATGCATAGTGCCATCTTTTATACAATCCATCCAGCAGTAGCTGACAGGTCAGGCCCTCGGCCCGGTCACCTTCACCGACATGCTGAATGATATGAGGAGCGATAGATAGAACCAAGGAGGAGGAGGAGACAATGATGATGAACAAGGAGATAAACCTTGTGGAGGACGAACATATGAGGCAAGGAGAGAGGCCCATAAGCCTACTCTCAAAGAGACATACAATCCTGGCTCTGGGCAGATGACTGAGTGGATTCAGATCCCTGTAGTGCACGGACATTTTGAGCTGAAGCTTCAATTCTTGGCTCTTCTTCCCTTTTTCCATGGGAACATCAAGAAAGATCCATATATCCATCTCTAACAGTTCTCTCGCATCTACACACCTCTCCCTAGCCTAACATCGCATTTGGAGCAGTCAAAATGACCGCATTCCCCTTCAGCATTCAGGATAAGGCTCTACACTGTATTAATAATTTGGGGAAGGTCGTGACGACCTAGGAGGAATTAAAGTCTGCGTTCATCTACAAGTTCTATCCATTGGGTTGTCAAAATCAGATGCGAGTCCATATAAACAACTTCTCCCAAGGACGCATGAGTCCATCCATGAAGGCTGGGAGAGGTTTAAATATTTACAAGAGAAGTGCCCCCACTATGACATTCCTCGGACCAGCTTGGTCCAGCATTTCTTTGGGGGCTTGACCACAGAAAGTCAGAGGATTGTCGATGTCTCATTGGCCGATCTCATTTCAACAAGGACGAAGACATTGTTTGGGGAATATTATAAGAAATGGCCGAAGGAGAGGCCTCATTGTCCTCATCTCATGCATACTAGAGACAGTCATAGATCCACCACAAGCCCGTCAATATGGCAGCATCACATGAGCAGGACAAGAACGAGAGCTCCAACTTAGCATCATCAGGAGCTACCTGTCCAAAGTTGATATAGTTGAAAAGCGATTACAGGACCTGGAGAAATTGTCTGTGATCGAACAGAGAACCCATCACCTGGACACGCTGAATCAGATTACCAAGCAGTTGGAGCTGCTAGTCAACACTATCAATGTTGTGCAGTTTGCGAGCCCATAAACTGCAACTCCTAGTGAGTCGAAGGGGCCTTCATTCCTGTAGCCTCCTCAATCAAGTTCAGGAGAACCACAGGTCCAACACGTATACTACGTGCATGCACCTGACCAGGCACCACAATAGCCATCATAGTAGATTGTAATCTACCAGCTCGAGCCCCATCTTCCCTCTTATGTTGATCCATTTTCCCATAACCGTCCCAAATACAAGAAGTGATCGGTATCTGAAATAACGACGCCCAATTGGCCCATCCAGGCAGACAACAACATGACCAATATTATGCTATTCAGCTGTATCACCAACCTTCCAGTGGGAGGTTTGTCCAACAATACTAGCCTCTGCAGAACCAGTATCCACCCTATCAGAATACCTGGAGACAGAATTAGAAATACCAACGACCATCGTATCACTAGTACCGGCTGCATTATAACTATGCATCTACTCAACACTAGTAGTACCTCCCTCCTCCTCAATTTCATTAGCAACAACCTCCTCCTCACTATAATTATCAGTATTCCCAGCCTCCATAGCATTATCATTCCAAGTGTGGTCAACATGCTAATCAGAGGCAACTCCAGTGAACCATGCTCTTGACTACTTGGCCCAACTAGTCAAAAGCCTAGCAGAGATGAAACAGAAATTCGATGACCTTGCTGCCACTAAAACTCCTATTCCAACGTAGGTTGGGTCCGGCCCCAATGATTTCAAGAGAAAAGAGAAGGAATTTTGTGTTGCGCCATCCATCCACTCCCATAGAGTCAAGTATTTCAGATTATTTTATCTAATATTGTGACTCTCAGGAGCGGTAGGACGTTGCAGCCATCTACCGTACAAAAAAGGAAAAATAAAGCATGTTCTAGGGAGTCATCTTCTACATCAGTCGGAGCAACAACAAAGCCGGGTGAGGAAGAAGATGATGGAGGAGCAACACCAATCCAACACCACCACCACCAAGAGAAAATACAAAAATCCAACAAAAAGAAAATCTTCAAAAAGACAATAAGAGCCAAAGCCTAGCTAACCCAACCCTAGAGGAGCCACCACCACCAGCCACTCCAACGCCAGTCGATGAAGCTGAAGCTCCTATGGATATGTTTTTGCTTATTTTGAGTGATCTCCCTTCTTCTAGCTTGTCATTTGTAAATGATGATGTAAATAAGAACGCCATATTTCCTTCTGTACATACCTCTTTTCCATATGCAATGAAAAATTCCAAAAATAGAACCAGAAAAATAAAAAATGCATTGTCAGATCCTGGCATCGTGGAAATGATTGAAAATCTTATTTTGAATATGCCATTGCTGAAGGCCATGGAATGCATGCCTAATGTGAAGGAAGGTTTGAAAGAGGCATGTACCTCTAAGCATCCAAGCTGCAAGAACAGACACAACCGAGGAGAAAAACACATCATAGCCATGCCATTGTAAATGTTATCAGTGATCTCCCATAAAAACCGAAAGACAAGGGAACACCGCTAATCAGATGCCCGATTTTTTATCTGACTTTTGAGTGAACTCTTCTTAATAACGACTCTTCTATAAAGCTCATGCCTTCCTCATTACTTGAAGTGTTTGGAATGGGTCCACTTATACCCACTCATATGATCCTTCTATTTGCGTATCGATCCATTAAATGGCCCATGGGTTTATTAGAGGACGTTATCATGACTATGCAAGATATGGGTTTTCCAGTGGACTTCGTCATCCTAGACATGGATTCTCCTGCACTGTTTCTTCAGACCCCGATTATTCTTGGTCGGTCATTCCTTCAAACTACCGAAGCTGTCACTGACTACAACTCTAGAAAGATTACCTTTCGCTCTTGTAGTGATCAAGTGATGATGAGCATGATCACCGAACCAAAAACTACATTTGATGAAGACAATGCAGAAATAGAAACTGAAGACTGTGGAATTATTGGTATCAATGATTGACACCTCTATTTGAATAATATTCTGACACAGGAAATCCTCTCTTTGGAGGAGCATCTAGAAAGCACAATCTACCCTTACTCCATTATCAACAAGGAGACAGATACTGAATAAGAATAATTGAAATAGCTTGTTTGAAGAGAATTCACGCCAGATCAAACATGAAGAATTCATTGCAGATATGTTCGGTACATTTTAGTAGAACCAAAAGTGACAGAGGTGGACAACACTTCATTGAATTCAACAGACCATCCATCTACTAGCATAGTGTCTAAAGTGTCCGTGAAGCATACTTTACAATTACTTGAACTGGAACTGCTCTCGACAGGTCTGAAGTACACATTCCTTGCAGGTGAAGAGAACATGTATCTGGTCATCATCATCAACATGCTGACCTCGGACCAGGAATCTCGATTGCTCGAGATTTTAGAGAAAAACTGTAAGGCACTTGGTTGAAAAGTTTCAGAACTCCGAGGGATAAATCCAGCCTTGTGTTCACACCACATATATCTTGAAGATGATTGCAAGTCAACCCGTGAATTTTAATGTAGGTTGAACCCTAATCTTCAGGACGTAGTAATAAAAGAAATCATGAAGTGGTGTGAAGTTGGTTTAATTTATCTCATCTCTGACTCAAAATGGGTGAGCCCCTTGCATGTTGTTCCAAAGAAATCAGGATATACCGCGGTTAAGAATGACCAAGAAGAGGAAATTGCTACTCGAGTACCAACATCGTGGCGTGTGTATTGGCTACAGGCACCAGAATGCAACAATGAAGAAGGATCAATTTCCTTTGTTGTTTTTTGATCAAGTGCTTGAAATACTAGCTGAAAAGGAATTCTTCTGTTTCTTAGATGGGTACTCCAGGTACAACTAGGTGGCGGTCGCCCATGAGTACCAAGAGGAGACAACATTCACCTGCCCATTCGACACATACGCCTTCCAAAGAATGCCCTTTGGGTTGTGCAATGCTCCTGCCACATTCCAAAGGTGCATGCTTGCTGTCTTTGACGATATGGTCAGGAGTTTTATCGATATCTTCATGGATGATTTCTCAGTCTAAGGTAACAGATTTGATTCATGCCTTATGCACCTAGACATAGTACTGTAGAAGTGCCATGATGTTAATCTTGTTTTGTCATGGTAAAGGAGCCACTTCATGGTCACTGAAGGGATTGTGCTGGGCCACATTGTTTGTAGTCGAGGCATGAAAGTCGACCCGAAGATGGTGGATGTGATTGCCAAATTAGAGCCACCTCAGAACATCAAGAATGTAAGGTTATTTCTTAAGCATGTTGATTTCTATCGCCGATTCATCAAGGACTTCAACAAACTTGCCTGACCTCTTACATAGATTTTATGCAAGGAGATCGAATTCATCATTGATCAAAAGGTTCTCTAATAATTTTATCAGTTGAAAGATTAGTCATTCAAGCTCCAGTCCTACAACCACACGATTGGTCTCTTCAATTTGAGATCATGATGGACACATCAGACTTCACAGTTGGGGCTGTATTGGGATAAAGAAGAGAGAAAATGCCCTATACATTCACTTTGCCATCAAGACATTAGACGATGCATAGATGAATTACATAGTTACAGAGAAGGAATTGCTGGAAGTGGTTTTCACCTTAGATAAGTACACATCCTATCTTCATGGATCTAAAGTCATCGTCTACACTGACCACTCTACTATCATATATCTACAACAGAAGAAGAATGCTAAATCATGCCTACTTAGATGGATCCTTCTCCTCCAGGAATTCGATTTGGAAATTAGAGACAAGCCCGGAGTTCAGAACTTGGTAGGATATCACCTCTCCAGAATTGAATGCCAAGATACTCACCTGAGCAAGGCACCGATTATAGAGATGAATCCGTCTTCAGTGGGCATCTCTCCCTTGGTATGTCGATATTGGGAACTACCTCATCTCTAGGACAATTCCACAAGATTGGTGAGAATCAAGAAGGACAAGCTCCTATTTCATATCCATTTCTATCAATGGGAAGATCCACACCTGTTCAGGGAAGGATCAGATTGCATATGGCATCGGTGTATTCCTTGGGAGGAGTATACAAGTGTCCTCGAGCATTGTCATAAGCTCTAATCTAATGGACATCATTCTGGAAGTAGAATGACAATGAAGATATTGCAGTGTGGCCTCTGGTGGCCTGCACTACTCAAGGATGCCACATTGTATGTTGAAGCTTGCACTGATTGTCAGAAAATGGGAAAACTGTCAGCTTAAAAGATTCAGTGCCTCTCAAATTCATTCAGATTTCTGCTGTGTTCGACGCTTCGGGCATTGATTTCATGGGTCCATTTCCTAACATTCAGGGCTATGAATACATCCTTCTTGCCGTGGATTAGTGAGTCGATGGGTAGAAGCTATCCATGCTCGAGCTGCTGATAGCCGCATAGTTTGCCAGTTTCTGAAAGAGAACATTATTTCACGGTTCAGGATCTCAAAAATTCTCATTTAAGACGGGGGTAGCCACTTCATCAATAAAGAGGTTAAGAAATTAGTGAAGGAGTATGACATCAAGCATCGTGTCTCTTCTCCTTATCATCCTCAATCCAATAGCCCGACTGAATTTATCCAATAGAGAAATCAATATGATCCTATAGAAGATTGTGAGGCCTGATAGAAAGAACTGGTCACAACTTATGGATTCAGTTCTCTAGGCTTATAGAACCGCCTACAAGTCTCCTTTGGGCATGCCACCCTATCATCTTCTATATGGGAAGCCATGTTTTCTGCCTGTGGACTCATTCATAAATCTCTTTAGGCAGTAAATATCTCTAACCTCGACTCACAGAAAGGTGGTCACAATAGAATGATGGATCTGAACAAGCTCCTGAAATTCAAAAACTACGTGTACGATAACAACTTAATATACAAAGAGAAGGTCAAACGCTGGCATGAACGACACATTAGACGAAAGACCTTTGAACTTGGACAGAAAGTTTGGCTACTTGATGCGAAGTTGAAGATACTCAGGCAAATTGAAAGGTAAATGCACAAGTCCATACGTCGTTAGAATTGTGTGTGACAATGGACACATCTTGATATCCGAATTGTCATCTGACACACAACCATTCATCTTCAACGGTCAGTTGCTGAGGTCATATCTAAAGCATGATAAATTATTAGCCATTGTCGATTCTATTCAAGTGGTATTTGATGAAGATATCTCTACAGCAGCAATCGAGTTAGGCAATGCAGATAAAAATGTCGATTTCTTTTCTTCTTTTCTTATTTTCATTTCTATATTTCAATTCTTTCATTCTTTTGTATTTCACTGATCTCATTCTTCTATTCTATACTTAGGATATACTTCATCCTAAGTATAGGGGGTGAGTGTATTCAGGTTATTCATTCTCTCATTTGTCTCTCAGTTTTTGTTATTATGTCTATACTTCGTGATATTTCACCCGAAGTATTGGGGGGGGGGGGGAGACAAGCCGAGCCATTGATTTTGTAAATTCTGATCCTCGATCGTCTCCATTTTGTATATAATATGCTATACTTAGGATTAGTTGATCCTAAGTATAGGGGGGACAATCGACTTTTTATTCTTTATTTAGTCATTGTAGTATAGATTTTCCTATACTCAATACGATTTATGTCTTCCTTTTTCTCTTTAATTACTATGAAAACATAGCTCAATATTAGTATAGGGGGCCGTATAAATGTTTTATATACTTTAGGCATAACTCGTACTTTCGTATTTTTATTAATATGGCTAAAATACTATATGGATAAGGGTATATAATAAATCAACAATAAATAATACACTCTAAATATTTATAAACTTTTTCAAAATTATTACCAATAAACTAGTTTAAAAAAATTTTGCAAAATAATTTGAAAATTGTTTGTAAAATGTCTTGAAAAATCTTTTGAAAACCATCCGAAAAACTTTTTGTAGAATGTCTTCAATCCTTTGTGTTTTTTTTTGTAAATGTTTGCAAAACTTATTTCATTTGTTTCAAAATTTTTTAAAATTACTTTGCAAATGACTTGTAAAATGGTTGTAAAAGTATTTTGAAAAAGCTATCTATACCTTTGAAAAATCTTTGTAAAATGATTTTCAAATCTTGTAAATGTTTGTAAACAATTATTAAAAATTATTTGCAAAATAAAGTTTTCAAAGTGTTTGTAAAAATATTTTCAAACTATTTTGAGAACGTTGTAAATAATTTTGAGAAATAATATCTTTTATAGAATTCTTTATATAAACATTATATATAAAACCTATAAATAATAACAACTTTTGTACAAAATCCTATAGTAAAATCCACCCTTAATTCTTGTAAATATGCATGCACTCTCGTGTAAAATTTGTATATACTTCTTTCACTAACCATTATTAAAAATCCTTAAAAATTTAAAAATTTAAAACTCATTAAAAATGTAAAATATTTTCAAAAATTGCACAAAAATTTGCAAACCTTTTCAAAAAAATCCATAAAAAGTTTAAAATAAAAAAATAGCTTCAAAAAAATATTTTCTTGCATTTCACAACATGTGCATTTTTCAGAATGATGTAGACAATTGAAAAAGTCTAAATAAAGTCTGAAGATTGGAGCTTGATCTAGACCTTAATCCACTTAATTTCAGAGGAACCCATTAAGGATTGGAATTAAGATACTTCAGGTCGCCTTGACTTAATTCTTTAGATTCCATGAGACTATATTCATGAGTCGATTCAATGTTCCTAACTAGAACCCTTCATGTCATCCCTATGAATCTTGAGACAATGGCTTGACTAGAGACCTCGCACTTGACACTTAGCTCAAGCTAGATGGATTGTTGAAAGATCTTAGAGTCCATGTCGTGACGATACTAGACCTCTTCGTAAATGATGTCTCAAGAACCATTCTTAGGGCTGTTGAAACCAATACTTTAACCCACTTCTTTTGGTATCATGGACATCTAATAACTGGAGGCTGGATTGAAATAATCTTTGGATGAGGAAGGGTCTGCTAGCACAACCTTTTCCAAGACCTCAAAATATGGGCAGAACAAAAGATTATATGTACATTGGGGCAAAACAACAATGCAGATTAATTCTATACAAAGAAAATATCCAAAAAAACCTATACCAAAAATTCCAAAAATATTGAGCTTTTAGAAAAGTCATGATTCTTGGTGAAGACTCGATTACACTAGCCGAGCTTCACAAGGAAATACAACTACACTAGTCCATTTTCACTTTTTTCCGATTCTTCTAGTTTCTCCCCCTTTTGATTTTGAACTAGCATGCATCTGACCTTAGAAGGAAATATCCATATCCTCGAGGATGAGTTGCCAGAGGATGAGACCACTTGATAGTTCAATGATTTTTCTGGTAAGAGAGAACACAATTCACATACATGGTACTTGCCATTCAAGGTTGCAAGAGTATGCGACTGAAAGGATGGTTCTGATCAGGATGTGAATTGAATTGAATAGAGGATTATGAAACCTAAGGGTTGTTGTGTCAAACTTCCTAACCTTATTGTGGTTCTGAACACACTAAGAATCCAAAGGTCTTAACTGAGCTCCAAACTTTGATTTTATTAAGATAAGTTTACAAGTCAAAATTATTCCAAATCTTTATTTTTTCTTTTCTTAATATGCTTTTTTCTGCACTCATTGTCATAGGTGTTTGCTAGGGACTAGCAAAGGCAAGTATATAGAGTGATGAATCTCCATTTCATCACCTTTGTTCTTTCATTTTGACCTTAAATCCCTAACTAAATGCATGTAAATAGCATTAATTTATACACAATAATACTCATTTATTGACTGATAATAAAGAAAAGAAAAGAAAAATATGTAAGTGTTAAAGATACTGAATGACCCTAGACCCCGACACCGAGTCATCATGATGACTGGGTGGACAAGAAATAAAGTAGGGGGAGATAGGGTAGAGAAACTGTACAAAGTACACTTAGAAACGCTCATTTCAACCCTTGTAGATAGCATTTTGGTACGTATTTTATTTTCCTATTTTCATACTTCAAATAATATAATCCTCTACATGAATATTATACATAAAAATAAAATAAAAATACAAAATTGATTTCATATTAAAATAATACACAATGCACCCGAGACACAAATGACAAAAAACCAAAAGAAAACTTCCCAGACCTGTATCTCCTCCAAACATATTCAAAATTGTCCGAACTCACATTATTGTTAATAAACTAAATTACCTATTTAATGAAATACTATTTAAAACAAAAGAAAAGCATAAACATAAAATAAATGCATTTAAAATTCATTAAAATAAATCAAGTAATATAATATATAGGTGAAATATACCTATAATAATACATGTACATATTTATTTAAGCATATAAATAAAATCACAAAAATACAATGATAATGTGGAAATATGTAATTAAATAAGTTATAAATATATAAAATACATGAATATAATAATAAAATACAAAATAAAAAGAAAAATATATCAAATACATGTATGAAATACCTATTTACATACATGTAAATATTAACACCTAATAAATTACCTTGTAAAAATAAATAAAAGTCATAATAAAATACTATATAAAATTAAAAACATATTTTAATTTTTATTTAAAAATAATAAAATTATTTTTTGTTTTAAAACCATTTAATAAAGGTTTTTTGGATTCCCATTTTCTGGTTGGTCAACGTAAACCCACCGGGGCCCGTCTTTTATTGACCGGGAGGGTCAACTATCCTTCCCAACCGCCTGCCTGTGTCAGACCCACCAACCCTCTGACTTCCCCCTTTTCCACGCCTCCTCCATGTCACCTTTCTCCTCGAGCCTTCCACCACATCCCTACTCCATGCCCACTACCTAGATTTCACCAGCCACTCTCCTCCCGCATGCAATCTTTTCCACCTTTTTGCCCAAATCCATGTCTATAAATAATAACCCCTTCTTTATTTTTGAATTTGACCCAATTTCGCATCGTAACCCCAATAGGACACCTTCCCGTTGAAGCTCATGGTGACAACACGATCATCCAGGCCTTGTTGGCATGGATAAGAGGCGGTTGGTGGTGATCTAAGGTTCGCCAGAGCTCCTACAACAGAGCTTCCTCTGCTCCCTATAACCCCCAGGTATGAGCTGATCTTTTATGTTTTTATTGTCGCATTTACTTCCACCATTATAGTTTATATGTTAGTTTAGTTAGTAAATAAGTAGGTTGGCGTAATTTTAGGATTTAAATTTGCTGGAGCTTTCAGCTCTAGCAAAAAATTCCACTATGATCCGACTTGTCTCGACCCATCTTCACCCTCATCATCTCGCCCTTTTTCTTCTTCATCGATCCCTCCTATTTCCCCTTCGATCCTACAAGGACTGAAGTTCACCCGACCTCTCTTCTTTGGCCATCATGCGATCTCGAATGTTCCTTTCATCCGCCATGCCCCCAGCTTCAACAGAGGATGAAGAGAGACACTTTCATGCTCATCTCTCTTTTTGTGCAGAAATTGGCACCCTACAACCACTTGGAGAAGGAGTCAAAGCCTATCTCAAAGTTCCGAGTGACTCAAGGATACAAGCCCCTTCCGATGGGGCCTAGACCATTCTGAAGCGCCTGTAGAAGCGGAAGGCCTCCAGGAAGCCAGAGCACCCACTGGAGGAGTAAATGGCAACTGAGTTGTGAAGATTTTGCCAATCAAAGGATCCCCGAGCTCGTGTTCTTGTTGCTCTTCCACTAGGACTCATAACCGTACGATCAAAAGGGAGGCTTCCAGATCTAATCCTAGCCCTCGATTTAAAATGAAACATAACTGCTCCCCAGCCACACGATTAGCCACGTGGAGCACCGAGGACCGCCCGATGGAGTGTTAAGGGGTAATGTATAAGTAACTACTGACCATTCGTATTTCACGCTTAATCCCTATAAATATTAACTTACATTTAAATATTTCTATAATATTTACATTTAAGACCTTGTACTTTTTGATATTTGCATAGAGGTCCTGTTCCAGGTCACCTCACGTGCTCGCACGTTGAGGGAACTTAATATTTTACACATTAGCCCTCTTGACTTTATGTATTTAATTTTAATCATTTAAATTGAAAAATAAGTGTTAACTTTTGGGGTTATTTGCATGCAACTCCATGCAATATACTTTTTTTTTATAAAAACACCCCTTCCAGCATTTCATTTTATTTCTTATGTTTTTTAATTTTATTAACTAAATGTTGCCTGTTAAAAAAAATTGGGGAAAATACAATAAATGCTCGGTCTAATGCTTGTACACGCCTATATTTTTATTTAGCATTTTATTTTGTTTTTCCATGTTCTAAAAATCATTTAGGAGATATATATTCCATGTTTACTTATAAAAATATAAAAAATATATAAAATCAATTTTAAAATTCCAAAAATTAGAGTATACTTAATAATATATATATTATAACTCCAGACAAAAAATAAAAAAATTAAAATAAAAACTAAAAATTGCAAAACCTTAAAAACTATATAAAATTAGTAAAAATTCTATAAAAATCCAAAAATAGATTTCTGCTGTATATTTTATTTATATTATATACTATATATTAATGATAGTTTTGAAAAATTTTGGAATTATTATCTAATATTAAATTAAAAATAATTGGGCATATTTATATTAATGATAAAAATATTATAAGAGCCTATATATACTATATATACCTTATAATACATATATATTGTTTACTATCATTATTAATAATTTTAAATACCTATTATATATTTAAAACCTTAGAAAATAAAAAAGGATTATTCTTATACATATTTTGCATATTTTTATATATGTGTTATGTATCTTACTATTATTATTATGTATATATCTATTATTACTACTATATATATACATATTATATCTTAAAAAGAAAAAGAAACTAAAAATTTTCAAAAATAAAAGAAAAAAACTACAAATTAAAAAAGTAAAAATATATAACATTAAAAATCCATAAAATTTAAATATAAAAAACCCCCATAAAAATAAAAAAAGCAGAAAAAGTACAAAAATATTTGTTGTTAATTATTCTTAATTAATAGTAATTATACCTATCCCACTTTGCTTCTAGTGGTTCGAGCCCTACTACTTATCACTGTATATCATTTGTAGGGTATAATAAATTTTACCCCGCATCTCATTCATTGTTTTATCTATATCGTGGGTTGATTGTTGTCTTAATTGATTGTTTGGGTACCGAGAGTCAAGAGAGACACTGATACAACGATTACCGGATATGACTTGTCGGATACCACATGCCCTGCAAGATCGGACGCTAGGTTCCCTGATCCTTTTGACTAAACACTACCTCTAAATATGGTTCTGTGGTGATGTGGTTGTATAAACTGATGAAGAGGTTATCGTCGACTGCCTCTATGAGGAAGTTGTATCGCAAAATATGTCGAAGACCTCGACAAATGTCACATCCAACTCATCATTATCCTCCTATGATTGACATGAAGGGAACATGTGTGACATGCCTAGAGCAGCCTTTAAGTCATCGAGAACGATGGGGGGATCCATCTACAAAGTTTTCTATTCTAGGTAGGGGACCCGATAGAAAGCATCGAACAACCTCATCTACACTTTCTTCTCCTGTTGAGAGGGACTCGTCAACCTCTACTGGTCGTTGTTGCCAATGCCTAAAAGTGTCAACCCTGCAACATTGAACTTCTGATGAGAGATACTCAGAACTACTCTCTCAGTGAGGAATCTACCTACTCAATTCATGCATCTCTATCTCTATGCTTTTGTTGAGGTTATGAAAGTGTATAATTTCAAGAGTATAATCAACTACAACCCTTGATGTACTATGAAAGGGGCGACCAAGAATGATATTGGAATCTTGCCATATACGAGGGCACTCCATGTCTAGGATTGTGAAGTCCACCTTATATTGTTTCCCCTCGGTCACTATGCTAACGTTCCTCAACATCCCCTTAGGCCTCCTAATCGATCGATCAACGAACTGGATAAGTTCTCGCGATCATTTAAGCGATCCTAGATCGAGATGATCCATTAAGGAATATGGAACATATTAATTGAGAACTCGTTATCAAGTAGAGTACAACAAAAGGTGTGTCAGCTACTCGATTAGTGATGAAGTGTGCACCTAGATCATTTTCCCTTAGGATATAATCCTTTTTGCACAGATAGTGTCTATAGATAAGACATGCTTCACTATTTTCGTGTTGTTTTTACTACTTGTCCTAGTAGGTTTACATCTTACCTTTAGGTACTTTTTTAATGCACGAACCATATCCACTAATTCCAAGAATGAGATCTCAAATATGACATGTTCTGTAAATTTTTTTCCATCTCTAAGACATCTTTTTGCAAATTTTCATTATTCTTCTTCTTTTCCTTCATTAGAGCACGAGGGAAAAGGATTATTGGTGTGAAATATCGCATTTTTATTCTAACTTTTGGAGCATTTCTGACATCAAAAAATATTAGTCATTTATTGGAGCTTGTCTAGGCCTTTCCAATGAGTCCAATAACGTTAAACTATGAGCTTTCTAGCTCAAGATATCAACGTTTAAGTTAATGGGTTGGGACCCATATGCAGATCTGAACCGCTCTGACCTAGATCCACATTTCAACTCTCTCCTCATAAATATAAGAGGGATGGGCCGCCCCCAAACCCTAACCGCCCACCCTCTCTCCCATCATCGAAAAGCCACTCATTTGGCCAGAAAAGTCCTCGTAGAGCCGCCGTTGTCAATAGAGAAGGTGTTCTAATCGACAATCTAAGACTGCCATCGCGTAAGGGAGCTCGAGGTCAATATCGTTTGTGCATTCTCGCTACAATGGCTATGATGTGAACATCGTTTCCATGGAAGAGGAGATCTCGTGGGAACATCCTTAGAGGTAACAATGTTTTCCTATACTCCTTACTCTTGGTTCATATGATTTTCTCAATACTCTTACTTAAATACCCGTCAATATCTTCTCATCTTCTTATAGCCTCTCTAACAGTTTATATAATTATGTGTGATGATCTAAAAGTTTTAGCTCTGTTTCGATATAGGCATAAATTGCATTTAGTTACATCTAGCATCAGGTTTGTGATTGTTAACAAGTACATCTTGATCTATGGAGCTTATTCCTATATTATATACAGATCATAGCAACAAACCACCATTCCTTGTATTTGGAATACTCCATCTGCATGTTGCTTTCTAGCTTTTATGATGATTATGTTATTGAGTAACTATGTAGAAGGTCCTCTACACAACACCTATTGATTTAAAACATACATTGGATGGTGTTGCACTACTCTCCAAACTACACGTTTCAAACAACCTCTTATTTCCATTAATATTTTGTTTTCCATGGAATAATCAAACCCGCACAATGCTTTGATCATGAAAATATAATAGGTTTGTATTAGATTCTTGATAGGAAAATTAGGCTCAATCTATTTCAAACAACAAAAAGGTTAGGTTTGATGCTTAGGCCTCACTGTTGGTCTCAGGATTGACTATATGGTGTGGAAATTAAGATTTTGCATGTGCATAAATGTAAAAAAAGAGGAAGGGTGATAATTTATCTAATTGTTATATAATTATAAATCCCCACTTATTCTATATATAATATTAATAATAATGGTGGTTCATATTCATTAGGAATCAATGACATCAATTAACCTAAGCTAGTGGTGAGAACTCCTAGTGGTCCGCTTGAGACGAACATATGATGATGATGCATACCGTACGGTTCCAACAATGAATCCTTGGTACCCTGGTAGATACATTGAAGGCCATGACCGCAACAGACGAGTTGGGTGACACATGCAACTTGGTTGCATCCTGAGTCGCTTGACGGAGTAGGCATGCGGCGTAGTTGGTGTTCTTGATTTTGCATTATACATGATACTAAGACTCATAGTAGAATTATGTGTGGTCATACCAGATTTTACTTCAAGTATTAGCATTGTGAGAGGTGTTACAGGATGTGGTTTAAAGTTGGAGAAATTGGGTTGTTATCTTTTCTTGTCCTGCTTTGAAATATGTCCTTGGAGATTACCCATGATGACTAGCAAGTTCCCATATAGCGGAGTCCCGCGAGTTACGTACTTGCATGCGCTTATTTATAATGAATGATCCATGATCAAATGTCATTATTTTCAATTACGCATCATTGTGAGCTCTAACCAACAGGTGGAAATCTTAAGATCAACATGGTAGTGTTCACAAGTGAATATTAAATTAATAAATAAAATCAATGAACATGTGATCCAAGGTAAATTAGAATAACTTTGTGTAATTCAGTTGTTACAATATATGCATATATCGCTAGAGAGAGTTTGAGTACACATACCTTGCTTACCTTTATATTAATGATTATTATTGTTTATCTCATTATTAGGCAATTGTTCACAATCTTCTCCTCGTGTGAACCTAACAGGTGTAATTGAGCATGAATCACAACAATAGCGGTTTTTTAGTAGACCAAGCTTTTAACGTCGTACTTGCACCAGACATGGTACATATTACTTAGAGTAATTTATTTTATTCCACATATTTTTATGTTCTCTTGGAGAGATGATGTAGTGAAATAATTTGAGAGCTTCTTCTACACATCCTATAGTTATATGTTGTATCTTATTTTGTGGATATGGACTTGATAATTATTATCAAAGAGAATGGATGTCATAATTAAACTTCATTTCACATAACTTATCCTACTATCATATATATTCAATGGTTAATCTAATGTGCATGAGTCGGTTTTTTGAGTATCACATATCATGGGCATATTTGGATCGCAGGTCCGACGCATCAGTCCTGTTGAATTTCAGTTATCGGAATGGCAAGACATCACAATTAGTGACCTAGAATCCAAACAAAAGACTCACATGATTTTCATTCCATTTGGAAACTGAGTTTTTATGTACGTGACACATATTGATACACTGTACCTGACTAGAATGAAAAACATGAATTAAAACTGAAACATGCGTTGAATCTAGCTCTACTTTGGTGCTGATAGTAGTGGTGTTGTATCCCAAGTGGAGTCAAGACCGGTCTCCTCATCATCTGAAAATTGGTCACGTTCTTCTTTCTTTGGACCTTTTTACTTTTCTATTTTTTTTGAAATTTTCTCGAGGATTCGAATCCCCATGCCGAACTTGATGGTGCTGGTTGAATTGCTACTGTTGTTGTTGATGGTACTCATTCTCCTCTGAGTTCTCCTAAGGGACAGGTTCATCGGTATCCTCCTCTCCTTCATGCCAGATCAGGCATCTGAATGGTCCTACAACTCCTGAGAGTGATATGTTGAGAATCATGCGGTAAAATCTCATGCACTAAATCAAAAGAATCTGAGTAGTATACATGATCCTTCTTGAGGTTCTATCCTTGGTTTAGGTTGTTAGAATTAACCTGAACTTGTATTGGAGGGAGGTTTTGGGTGTTGTGATCTCATCAAGCCAAGGGGATAAATGATTGAGATCGGCTCGCTAGTCCTACTACATGTTGTGGATGAGTTGTACCTCATTAAGGATACTTTGGAAATCATAGGGGTTGGAAGAGGATGCCCCAAACTCTTGACTCTTGGAAGGCTGTCATGGAATCTGATGGAAATGAACAGGTCCTTGCTAGACATGCTACAATACTATTTTTGAGGAGGGTATTGATAAAATAGAAGGACACCTTGCTGGCTTTAGTTCTGCTGCTGTTGAGGGCATGTGAACTGACGATAGTGGTGCTGCTGTGGGTGTTGTTGGCATGTTTTTCACTGACGTGGTCTAGGGCTGGGTCATGGTTGTAATGTATTCACCTCCCACTTTTATGGAGACTCCTCTACTACTGTCTCGATGGATGACTATGTTGGACTTGTATGCCCTTGGAGACCCATTAATGCAATAAACGTAATTGTTTTCTCATGTCTATTTGAAGTGAAAGTTTGTAAATACTCTTAAATTAATATCCCTTTGTATAACTAGGTTTATGTACCATAGACATATTGAATACCATGTAGTTTGGAGGATACAACTGACATTAACATGTGATATTCAATAGTGATTCCAGTTTGAGAAAGCGATGGCACTCTTTCTCTAAAGACTAATTTCCGATCGACTTCTTGATGCAAATCCTATACATATGAATAGTGATTAAGAGGCGTGTCCGAATAATCGAGATAAACTAAGACCTGAATTGTAACTATCATGATCAGGCAAATATCCTTTGACAAGAGACATATATACATCTATATGCCCGAGTATGTATATTAGACAGACTGTCAGGTTGTAGACCTAACCAAGGTCCATATACCAGCGACTTGATTTGCATATGAAGACATGAGGGAATTATGATATCAAAGGGATCATATAGGTTCCTACTTGATGAACCGAGAGAGAGAGCTCACTCATGAGATATTTTGGGGTCATAAAGAATTCCATGCATGATCATCTTGTTTATGAAATAAGACACGAATTTGAGATTTTAATATGCTCTTTGGAAAGTATATGATTGATAGCCCAATTACTGAATAGGAAATCTATTGATATATTTCGAATACGACAATTAAACTAGGATTTGAACTTCAGATGTATCAAATCTTCCAGTATGTCAGATGAATGCGTATTGGACATACTCATTGTTAAATCTACCTTAACAGATCATCTACCAAGGCACTTCCATTCCGAGGGAATGATGAAACCGAATGGATTTTAGTGGATCCAGTTATTGTCTTAATGGTATGATAATTATTAGATTAAGTATCATTTCATTTGATTTTAATATCCACCTAATTCTAGTTTCAATGTCCAAATATTGGAAAGTGAAATAGTAATTGAAATGGAGATGAATACACTCCTTGAGCTCATTTCTAGGCTCCAAATTGTTTGGACTATGATTATAAATGGTTACAAAAGTTTTGTTCAAGTTATTAATACATTCTCCATATCACATAGAGTGTAATGCATTTTACTGAACTCAAATAAAGTGTGAATCGTTTCAGCTCGAACTCAAATATATGAGTGTATTAAATTTTGTTAAAAGTGGTATAAACCTCAAAACTGGATAGTTATCCAAATTTCAAATCACTATATGTGGATATTATGACCTTTCCGACATTATCTCCAAGTATTTGCTTTTGTATCTCAGGATTCCTAGTTGGATTATGCGTAGTACTATGTGATGTCAAAATTGAGACAGTAATTGTCACAGTCATAATTCAATAAGGGTATTTTTGTGAATATGATTTAGATATATTACTCATAAAATAATATGAATAATGATTCATACTAATTACTATTTATATGAATTTGATTCATATAATTATTTCAAGGCATTTATGTGAATATGATTCACATTGTATTTTAAATGTAAATTGGATTTACATTTTTCTTTGGATTTATGAATAAAATTCATAATCTATGATGGTTCTCTCATAAATTATCAATTATGATATTTATATTATCATGGAGACAATGGAGCAACAACTTCAACAACAAAAAACTTCGACAACAAGTTGCTGCTTTATTTTAGATGGTAATTAAAAGAGATAATTCAAGTCTGCTTTCGTGAAGGACATTATTTAGTCCTTGCCTTTGATTTACCATCCAAGGGTAGATCAAAGGACATCTATTATAAAGAGTAGGACTCTTCATATACATCCCCTCATGAAAATAAGAGAGGGCATAACCTCTCTCCAAGAGCCATTACTCAAAATTTTCTTGTCGTGAGAGTTGAAGAAGAGATAGAGTATTGAGAGTTTGGGACTCTCATACATGTCCACTCTCTTCTGTAAGAAGACCCTACATGTCCACCATCAAGCATGTCTTCTCTATTCGTAGGCGTGACCTTGTAGAAGACAAGATTATGTTCTTCTCTATGATTCTCGTGCGTGAAGGAAGGATCGATTTAGTGCGAAAAAAATTAGAATCTTGATGCTATCCTTTCATGGGAAACTTCAAGAAGTCAACATCGAAGTTTGTGGGAAGTAACACGACTCATCATCGCACCCACGAGAGAAGCAACTACATATCAGACTTGATTCGAGAGGTTTTTTTGTTTAGAAGCTCACGCTTCAAAAGGTAACACTGATCCCTTCCATATATTCATTAGAATATAAAAAACCCTATTGGGAAATTGTTTCCTTAATATTGTGATTTCACGAAGCATAAAATTATTGTGCTGAAATTCCAAGTTCGTGTGATGAACACCCATTATTTTTTTGCAAATCGTTTGTTATTTTCTATATTTATGTGATGCAAAGTATATAACTTCCTTCAATTGATATCAAGGCCTTAGTTTAAAGGATTTAGATTGCATCCAAATCCTATGAACAATTAATAATATTTTCCTGATCATCGGGTACATTATCTTGTGATTCTTTTGATGATTCAAATGATTTGGCGACATACGATGTTGTTTTTTATGGGATATATATGATGTCTAGAAGTTCTACACTCATGCTCAAAAGACACAATAATAGTTTGTGGCATTCGAGAAAAGATTCAGATGTCAAAAAGGATCGCAGGTTCTGATTTCGATCATAGATTGTAGCTAGAAAATATGATTTTTTTTGCTAAAGTTTTTTAGTCATATAATATGATTAAATATTAATCAGTAAGTTGTAAATTAAGTCCCCAATCATTGCAAAAAAAAGTTCGCTGATTCCGACCATGTGGCCTCGAGAAATTAGATTTATCCATAGACGGAGTTGGAAGAGGACCCGATTATTTTGATGAATTGTTTCTCTTATTTTGGGATTCAAAATAGATGGAAATATATATATATATATATGATATTTTCACACCAGGAGTCAGATTTTATGATGATAACTTGAAGAATCATAATCATTCTAAGTTCTCAATTTTCCTTTTCTTTATTTTCTCTTTCAACACTCATAAGTGTTTGCTAGGGACTAGCAAAGGTAAGTATAGGGGTTAATGAGTACCCATTCATTCATCTTTATTCCTATATTTTGGCTTCAAATCCATAACTAAATCATATAAATGCATATAATTTGCACAAATTAACACACTAACTTCTACCTATAAATACCTTGTAATTATATGTATTTAAATCTAAAATAAAAGAATAAAGAAAAAAAGAAAAATAAAGGAAGAATTGAAGATACTGACTAACATTGAACCCCGAGACCAAGTCAAACATTGACTAGGTTGACAAGGAATAAAGTAGGGGGGAGATAGAGCCAAATAATGTACATCAATACATAGAACCTGAGAAACCCTAATTGTATAATATACCGTACATATATCCCATATTTTCACTATTTTATACACACTTATACAAACTTCAAATCAAAATATTTTAAACATGAAACTTGTAGATAATAATATAAATAAAATAATAAAATAATAGCACAAATAAACCATGCGCAGGTTACTCTGTACACTTAGTTGAAAAAATCGTAAACAACACTTCATAGATCAATATATCCTCCATATGAACTCAAAATTCACCAAACTCACCTCCATTATATTTCAAATCAAATTATCTATAAAATTAAGGTGGTTAGGGTACCATAGTGCTTGTACATCTGTATATAAAGCCAAAATAAGGTACTTTTCATATTTTTAACTTCTTTATATTTTTCATTAATTGTACATATCATTTAACATACAAATATATAATACAAATAAAATTAAAATCATTGAAAAACACCAAAAATAATTAATAAGCCCTAAATACATAGGTGTAAGATACCTATATTATACATGTACATATTTATTTATATACATATATAAAATATTAAAAATTCCATAAAAATTAGTTAATAAGTATTAAATAATATTATAAATAAATAAAAATGTTAAATATAATATTATGTATAAAAAAATAAAATATAAATATAAAGTATATAGGTATAAATACATATATATGAAATATGTAAATAATACTACCTATTAAATTAGTTCGTAAAAATAAATAAAAATCATAATAAAATTGGTTAAAAGAATAATGAACAACTTTTATGTTTAAATTTTCTGTAAATAATTCATTTCCTATTTAAATTTGAATAGTTTCTATTTTAGGGGAATTTTATCTTGCAGTGATCCGCACGGGCCAATCGGAGTGCAAGGAAGGTTGACCACTGGTCAACCCTTCCTGTTTTGTGGTTCAACCCTTTTGACCGGTCACGGGGCCGCCTTATCCAAATTTCTCCCACTGAACCCAAACACATTTGACCTCGATTTCTTTGATGATTGCATCCCTGACATCCTTGATTCACATAGAGTTTTCAAATATGTCTGATCTTCATCGGTTGAGGCGATAACCCTTAGTCAAAGCCACCCAATTTCTCACATGTATATAGTATCATATCCTACTTCCGACCTGGGGAGTTCGATTACACCATTGTAACCCCAAACCCTAACATCGGAGAGAAACCTAGTGATAACAAGAGTCCCTCAGGGTGTCGGCGAGGACAAGGTGGAAGGATCTGAGGCTCCCCATCATAGGACTTCATCTCCAGGCGAAGGACCTCTACTCTCAGGCCTTCAGGCCACATATGCTGCTAGTTAGGTTAGGTAGTTTCTTAGTGCAATCATTTTTATTTCCAGTCATTTAGTTTCATTTCATGCATTTTTTCAAATTCGAAATTTGCCAAAGCTTAGAGTTCCGGCCATCGTTTCATCATGTTACACTCTTTACTCGACCCACATGAGCATCCCATCCTTTTTCCCCTTCACATTCTTCACTTTCCAGATCCATCTGACCAACCTGATCTTGCAAAGATTAGTGGATCAACCTCCTTCCGCCACCCATCACCGGAGGCCCATTCCATCTAACTTTGTTTTGCTTTTTTCCCATTTTTTGGGTCGAAAAAGACCCTTTTGAACCCTATATTATTTTGAGCAGGTGCAAGAGCTTAAATCACTCCATATGGAGTGAATATAGGATGCAAGTTATTCCAGGTCGTTCGAGCTTCGACGCTCTCCAAGTCTCTTCCAACGAGACCTGGACATTCCCCGTGATTTTTCAATATGCACGGAACCCCTCCAAGAAGGAGATAACATTTATGACAAGTCGAATAACCTGAGGGGGGGCGATAAACAGTCAATCGAAGTTTGGGGAAGAAGTTGTTCTTCCCTGTTCTTTGTAAGGACCTCAGAGCCATCAGATCATCCACCGCTTCTAGATCTAATCGCAGCTATCCATATAAGAAGTGAAACAATGGGTGCCTCAACCGTTGATGCACTTAAGTGAAGCAATAAGAGACATCCATCAGCGTACACATGGAGGGTATTTTGCACATGCCACCCTCCTCCTCTTTGCATTTCTATTTAGCCCTGTAATTTTCAATTAACATGTAATAATTTTTAGAATAATTGAATTTGGACCCTTAGTGGTTCTATTATTTGCACTATAGTCCACACCAGGTCGCCTTACATACCGCTCCAAGTGAGTTGTCTTTTGGGCATTTTGCGGACATAACCTTAGACTTTTTGGATTGGCCATGAAATGAAAAGAAACATTCATATATTTTTAGTCCCTGTCGGGCACATATCTAGTACATGCATTAGGATATTCTGCACCTTTACACTTGGATTTTGTGCATGTGTTCTGGAATGCTTGTTTAGCTTATTTAAATTTTAGATAGTTCCTTGTGTTGCATATTATTTTTTGCATATTTATTTTTTATTGCTCCTATTTTCCCAAAAATTATAGGGAAATTATAATAAGTTCCTGGAACCTATATTTATCACATATAATTTTGATTTGGCATTTACAGTTATTTTTCTATTTATTAAAAATAAAAACCTTGAAAATCCTCGTGTATGCTATTTAAAAATACATAAAAAATACAAAAAATTTAAAAATTTCAAAAATCACAGTAGGTTTTAGAAGTTTCAAAATGAAAAACATAAAAATCATAAAGCACAAAAAACTTATAAAAATGATAAAAACTCCTAAAAATCCTAAAAGCTTGTTTTCTACTGATTTGTATTTTTAAAACCCTACTTGAGTTGTATATTCTGAGTGCATTGTTTTCTATTTTATTGCCTTTAAAAATCTCCAAAAATATAAAACCCATTAAAATCCCAAAAATAGAAGAAAAATAAAACCATAAAATATCTCTTTTATTGCATTTTATTGTATTCTCACGTATTTTTAATACTCTAAAAACAATTTCCTTCCTTTTATCTATATTAGTCTTTATATGTTTTAAAAATCAACATACAAAATTTACAAAATAAAAAATCCACAAAATCCAAAATATAGAAAATACAAAACATTAAAAACTCATAAAAATCTGCATAGAACAAAAACACACAAAAACATAGAAAATAAAAAAAAGAAATAAAAACAAGGAAAACTAAAAATACAAAAATCATTACTAATTAGCAATAATTAATAATAATTTTTTCTATCCTCATTTGGATTCCCAAGAGTTCGACACTCTATAATACTTACACCTATACACACTATTGTAGAGTTATAATATATTTTGACTCACATTCACAATTTGATTTATTCATCTAATTGTGGGTTAATTATTGATTGACATTTGGATTGGTCGACACAACGATTAGTATGCCAACTTGTTGGTACATCACAGTCGGTCCTAGTCATCAAATACGTATGTAATTAAGCATGTAAAGGGCATTTGGGCATGCAAGTGTGTAAGGACGATGGGTATGCACGTAGGGAGCAATGTAAGCATGAATGTAAGAGTGTATGGGTGTATTTGGCCATGAATTCAAGTGTGTGAGGATTGTGGGTATGCATGTAGGTGTGTAAGAGAGCATGGTGCAATGTATGGGTGTATTCTAGCATGTGTGCAAGTGTGTGAAGAATATGAGTATGCATATGGGTGTTATAAGGGTATGGGCTATTCATATGAGAATCCATGGTAGAATGTGGGTAGCGAAGTATGATTCGAGGAATTTGATCGGGTATATAAGCATTGGATATGTATGGTGTTAAGCATGTAGGAGGTATTTGGGCATGCAATTGTGTGAGGAACATGGGTATGCATGTAGGTGTGTAGAGAGCAATGTGGGCATGAATGTAAGAGTGTATGGGTGTATTTGGGCATATATTCAAGTGTGTGAGGATTGCGGGTATGCATGTGGATGTGTAAGAGTCTATGGTGCAATATATGGGTGTGTTTGGGCATGTGTTCAAGTGCGTGAGTAATATGGGTATGAATATGTGTGGACGAGGGTATGTGCTATGTATATGCGAATCCATGATAGAATGTTGGTCACAAAGTCCGATTTGAGAAATTTGGAAGGGTATGTAAGCATTGGGTATGTATGGAATTAAGCGTGCTGGACGTATTTGGGAATGTAAGTGTGTGAGGAACATGGATATGCATGTAGGTATGTAGGGAGCAATGTGGGCATGAATGTAAGAGTGTATGAGTGTATTTGGCCATGTATTCAAGTGTGTGAGGATTGTATCCATGCATGTAAGTGTGTAAGAGTGTATGGTACAATGTATGGGTGTGTTTGGATATGTGTGCAAGTGTGTTACGAATATGGGTATGCATATGGGTGTGTGTTGATGGGCCACAAAATCACCTGCTTAATTAGTCATTTTTATCAAGTAGCAGAGGAGGCAATCTTGGATCTCATACAAAATACCATCCATTTGAATAGGTGGATAATAATTTTACTTGGCAAGTCTACCAAGGTCGAACACAGGGACACGAGCCTCCTCGTTGATTAATTGGAAATTAATGATAACAAATGAGTGACTAATTCATTCATCTATGTATTCTTTATGCAAATATATTGAACATCACAAAATGCACATATAATATGAATGTAGCAAATGATGCAAGACACACAAAATAAGAGTTATAATTTATTATTATTTTATTATATGTAGAAAAAATGTGATACAAAATGCAAGGAAACATGATGCATGAATGAGAAATATGCAATTTTTATTTGGTTTCCATTAATTAAAAATGATGTATGATGCTATGCAAAGAGGTATGAAGATACACGAACAAATATGCCTTATAAGCAGTCCAATCATTGAGCATAAATAAATAGAATCAATTTCAATGTTATTTGGGCATAAAGATAACTAACATGTCAATTGAAGATATTTCAATTAAGAGAAATTAATACATTAATCATCTAAAAATTAGCACGTTAAACAGGTCATCGATTCAGGGAATTAACTATGCCAATAGGTAGATTATTAAATAAACGTCACAATGAAATTGAAATCAACTGAAAAGGAGATCATATTCTCAAGATATTAGAAATATAGACAAGGGGCATAAATGCAAAGAAAAACATGAAAACAAAAAGATAATATATGTATAAAGGCCCCTGGCAGGGGCATTTATACAATTTTAAACAGCCAGCATGGGTACTGTTGGCCATGCGAGCCCACGACGAGCCATTATTCAATAAATGTTATTGCAAAATATCATTCCCTGATCTAAAATGAAGAATAACTAATTTGCATAATAGGTCCCATAGTACAATTAGGGTAATGTACCATGGCCATATTGATGATCATACATCCGATGATTTAATTGTTGAATCATAGAGGCTGGTGCTTGGGTGAATACCTAAAGAGTTAGATTGAGAACTCATCAAGCACTGTCAGATGATTATTAAGAGAGGATCTCCAGCCTTTGAAGGAGAAGGAAATCCTTTCTCTAAAGGCTAATATCTGACCGGCCTCTTGATGTAGGTCCTCTGCATAGGAATAGAGCTTCAGAGGTGTTAGATTAGTTAGGTCAAAGTGTTGACTTAATGAGATCGAGATAACCAAAGACCTATATCGTATACTATCACGATATAGGCACACATCCTCTGACAGGAGACGGATGTATTACTATATGTATGAGTATGTACATTTGGCATACCAGTAGGTTGATGACCTAACCAAGGTCAATACACCGGCGTGCTGGTGTGCAAGCAAGGGCATATGAGCAATACGATCTCTTAAAGGGATCATACATGTTTATTTTTGAACCAGAATGCATGAGCTCAATCATGAGATATTGGGAAGGATCAAATTTTGTGCACAGTTGTCTCGCTTTGGAAGCTTGACTGAATTTATAAGGTTTTATATATGCTTTGGAAAGTATATAATCAACACATATGTTTGATATATGTTTTTGAAAAGTATATGATCGATGCTGACTCCCAATGATCAAATGAGAAACTTAATGATAAAACCCTAAAGGAGATAGTCTAAAAGAGATCTAAAACTTGGGGTTTAGTCTGGATTTTCCAGTATGCAGGATGTATAGGTATTAGGAATATCTGGGGGTGATGTGATTATAAATTATTGTATAACCATGACACTTCTATTCCTAGGGAGTGATGAAACATGTCTGGATTTTAGTGACTCCTCTCAATAGAGAAATGATCTAATCTTGGTCCAAGTGCTGGATAATGATCTGAATGTGATTCAGATGCAATGAGAAGATTAGATCTACAATCTTGATTTAATCAAGCATCTTTGGGAGATCTGCAAGATCTAGATTTGAGATGTGATCTCAATATCCAAGTCACTATATGTGGAATAATACAATCGCCCTGTCCTTATCTCCAAGTATCCGCAAAGAATGCGCATTATCTTTGAAAGAGTTCAGGATAATTTCATTATTGATATATATATGTATCCGGCATTGAGAAATGGATAATTAAATGTGATTTAATTAACATGAATAATATGAATTTGATTCATATTAGGAGAATTATCTAAGATAATTAAATGTGATTTAATTATCAAAGACGTGAATTATGTGACTGTGCTTCATATTATTTGGGCACATGATAATAGAGATCCAAGATGATTAAATGTGATTTAATTATCATGGATATGAATAATGTGGATAACACTATCCATACTAATCATATATATTATAAATGTGTTTTATAATACATAAGAGAGAGATATTTGTAATTCACAAATTGTTAATTAAATGTTGATGTAAATTGGATTCACATTGGACAATTAATTGAAAATGTAATTTGCATTTTATTTCGGGTTGTGAATGTGATTTACGAATTTCCAATGGCATGATTGCAATATTCACAAAATAATTATGAATTATTTTGGTGGAATAATTTACAACAAGTGTTTTTGTAAATATTTGAGATTTCCATGAAATAATGTAATCTCATGTGATTACATGGAGATTACATCTTCCTACTAGGGAGGGTGGAGGACCACCAATCCTATTATGAAAGGGTAGCTGTCCCCCTCTTAATGGAAGGAGGCTATCATGCTTCTAATTATCTCCAACCTTGATTGGTTTAATTTGAAATTAATTTATATTGATTTATCAATATATATTTTATCTAAATTAAATTAATTATTGTTGCATTTTTACAAAAAATCTTGACCATTGAAAGTGAAAGAAGCACAAATCAATCTCATCCATTGATTTTGTGTAGTCCCTGGGTTGTGACGAAATACTATATAAGAAGAGGTACCCCTTGCTATTCAGGTTACAACAATTACAACATCCATATGCATTCTCTCTCTACACGCCAATCCTCTCTCTCTCATTGTGGCTGTCTACCATGGAGCCCTAGAGAGCGTCGCCATCGCCGTATCATCGTCGTTATGCTGCCAGATCATTTTCTCATGGATCTCCGTCTCCTTCGATGCGTCTTGCTCGTGAAGAAGACATCGGATCTCGTGTGACGAGATCAGGAGATTCATCGCTTGGATTATCAACATGGGTTGCGAGAAGCACACATTTCATCAACGTGCTCGTAAGCATCTCCTCCGTCGGATTGGAGTTGAGACATGAGGTCTCTTCATTTAGAGACTTGATCTCAACCATGCTTCAATAGGTAAACCTAATACTTGTTTGTGGTTTAGATGAAACAATCCGAGAAGTGTTTTTAGATCATGTGGTTTCATCGAATTAAAATTTTTTAATTTCCGCTGCCGGAAGCAACTAGTGCGACTAGTCACTCCCAATCATATAAGATGCGATCCTCATGCTTCCATGATGTGCTTAAGTATATTACCATATCCTCAAGTGGTATTAGAGACATAGGTCGTAGGTTTCAGATGCGATCCATAAACCTAGGACGACTTGGGCACATTAGGGTTTATGAAATCTTATCGCATTTTATTCATGCAACTCTATTTTGTGAGATTTTTTTGCTCTGTTTAAATTGTTTAAACAAAAAAATATCAATTGGATTATATTTTTCATTAAATAAGGAAACTGTGGGATTTCAGTTTGCATGATTTGGAATCCGTTTGCTCAAGTTATGTCATTTTAGTGAACATGTATCCACTATTTTGGGGATGGTGAATCTTGACGTAGTTTTAAACGCGTAGAAATGTGTGCAAATAACTTGGATTTGTTATAAATCAAATTAGCAATCTATGAAAACTTATTTTGCATGATTTGGATTTATATTGATCGAGATATGTTAATTTTAGTAAGTGAGGGTCACTGCTTAAAATTGCTTTCCTAAGCCACAACCTTATGATTGTCATTTAATAAATTAGTGAAATATTGGTTAACTTCATGAAATAATTATTGATAAATATTTGTGAAATATCTGATTATGATTATTTCTTTAAATGACATTGCCATGACCAACTTGATTAGATATGATCTAGATCACAATTTGTTACAACAACTCCAACAAACAAAGTTGCTTGAATAGGATTGGGGATTTGTTTAGCAAATATCCTTAATGTTAATAAAAATTTATTTGATTATTATTATATAGTATAACTTCAGTTGAAAGACCGATTATCATCTCAAGTACAAAGTGATCAATTGACATCATCCTAACCTGAGGCGGATATGGTGTCTAATCAGGAAGCGTTGGGGTAGCACGTGAGTGCTCTATCCCACTCCCGTCGATACTGGCCATGACAACGGGTAAGGAAGAAATAATGTTTGAATGGATCATGATGTATTTTTCTAAAATTCGAATAATACGTATTAGAGATAATACCATATTTCAAGTAATAATAAAGAATGCTTGTTGAATATTAATTGGATCTTTGATTTAATGTGATTAGATTAATTGGAATCTAAATAAATTTAAAACACTCTACTCTATTATGAATAGAGTTGTAATTCTCTTGGAAGAATTAATCATAATGAATATGATTCATAATGATTGATTAGAATTTTAACATGATATGGAGGATCACATAAGTGACATCCATGGTCTTCTGTTAAGGCGAAGGGTTCCGTCACCGGGGATTGTATGTAGGAGACGTCTGTCCGAAGTGACAACTCCTGCATACAAGCACATCTAGATTGGGCTCTTTGCTTCTCGAAAGAGTAAGGCCATATGCGTAGTGACCCCAATATCACGTCCGCATATTATTGAGGTGATATCGGATTCCGTATAGCGAGTTCTAATCCTTTTGATAGTTGGTTCAATTAACAATGGGTCAACATCACATTAGGGGTGGTGGGCCTGGGTGTTAAAAACCGAATTGGGAATGCAAGTTGGACTTGCAAGGCGGAATGTGTTCTTGCTTCTTTTTATCTAAGTTGTAGGTTCTAATATTATTGGGATGTGAAAAATATAAGGAAGGAGATCCCAGATCTTGCTTGAGATATAATGATAAGTATATCTCTTACTTCTAAAGTGACTAAGGGAATGAACTTTCAATATTGACAAGGAAAGATAACTTTGATATAAAAATTCCTAAACCAAATTAATATATATATATATATATATTTATATATATTTATGCAAATTTCTTATTTCAGATAATCCTCCATTAAACCCACTCAATACTATACTCAATAACAACCAGTAAAATATCATGGATTAGATCCATGATTAAGATATTGTACTTGCAGTTGGATACATAATGTATGTGGTTTCAATGTGAAAGTTTCCTCATAATAATGAGGAATGCCAATTAATAGACAATAGGACTAAACCCTAGGGTTTGTATGTCTCTATAGTCTTAATCTCTCATCGAATGTGCTTTAGAAGTGACTTGTCGATGATTATCTTAATTGTCAAAATAATCCTTATAGAAATCTAAGAAGATGTTCTAGCATACATATGTGCTCTAGGCATTTAATCATGAATGACATGGTTCACTGCATCATGGAGAATGATGGCTCTATAAGAGATGATGTATTCAAAATGTTTGAGTACCTACCCGAACTTGTGTTTAAAAGTTAAGATGTATGTAGATATGATGAGTGTCATTATTCTACTATCTATACTTAAGTCATTCATGAAGCTCTATAATATTTGTATTATATGAATTAAATAAATCATGCATATATGTTGAAATACTCTTATATTGAAAACGTTTGAATTCAACGTAAGATATCCTTCATCTTAAGCAATTGTTGTTTATAGATGAAGAGAGCGTAGCGGAAGCATGGGTCTGACCCAAGCAAGAAGGAAAGTCAAGGAGTTGACTGTAAATCTGTAATTTCATATGACATCCAAAGAGTTGGATAAATGCTAATATTGCAATAAGCTGATGTGTTGATAGTATGACTATCAAGTCTATCTAGAATCCTCAGAGAAGGACTCGGATAGTGCATCGGAATAATCTACATATAGTCATTGATATTGACTTGCTTATTGGATAAGATCAAAGTCTAATAATTGTATATCATTCTTTTAGTAACACTTGAAATTGTTGCATATGCTTTAGAAAATTTTCTCTTGAGGTTTAATAGTCATCCACATGGATATTGGCCCAATTGTTGCAACAATCTCTATTGGATAGATATACTTCATATTTTCAGTAGGAGAGCCCTTAGTCTTAGAGAATGTCTCTATGACCTAGATATTAGAATACATTCATTGTTTATTTCTAAATATTGGGAATAAACATGCATTCTGGAATAGACCTATCATAAAGAGTTATGATGGATATATTTCAGATAGTAATCTAACATCTAGAGGACTCTACTAAATTAGAAAATTAATGAATGGTTCATTAACATTTCTAATACTGGAAATTGTACCTTAAAAGATCAATAGGAGGATGAAGATCATTTGATAATGATCTGGCATCATGTCTTGGACATATGTCTGTTGATGAGATCAATAGACTATTAAGAGATGAAATTTTAAATATCTGAAATTTCAAATCTTACATGCTTGTAAATATTGTATTCAAGGTAGAAAATGTCCAATGCACCCTTCTCTAGGAATGGTGTAAGATGTCAATGTATTCAAGATCTCATACATATTGACACATGTGGATCATTGATGAATCTGCATTTCATCATCTTTATTCATTTATTTTAGCTTAAAATACCTTATAAAACACTTGTATATAATACTAACTCCATATTCTTACTAACTTGCATTTGTATGTAAATATTGTACATTTATTTCTATTTTAACTAAAAATAAATAAATAAAGAAAGAAAGGAAAAATAAAGAAAAGAAAAAAGAAGAAGAAGAATACTGTATATATGTAATAGATAAAGGCTGACCCGAACCCTGAGAAGGTCAAAACTTGACCTGATCGACCAGGAATAAAGCAGGAGGAGATAGGGTCCTTAATCAGAATATCCAAAAAAATATTTATGTAGTAAATATTTGTATACTCACACTATTTTATTTGTACATAAATTGACCTCAAATTAAATAATTTTCAAAGCAAAATTGTAAATAAAAATGTTTCCTAAATAATAAAAATAATTGCATAATAAAATCATGTACATAATAAAAGCAACCATACTTAGAAAAAGTCACTAAGCGATAATTGAAAGACTGATTCCAGCTCCACATGAACTCAGATTGATTCCATTGTATTCTACATTAAATTATCTTTTAAATGACCGTGATTTCATAATTTTTGGAGTTACGGTTGAAAAGTTGGTTTTCTAAGGTGGTTTGTGCAATTTTACCATTTATATGTACATATTGTATTTTTAAACATTTGTATATATTTTTACTAATTATTTAAAATAATAAAAAAGTAATAATAAAAATAAATAAAAATTTTAAAATAAAAAACTGATTTCCTTAATTAACTATGTATATAATGTACCATATGTATATAGTATATGTATATAGTTAATATTCTTAAATAACCACCATAAAAAATAAAAAAATTAACATTTATCATTCAATTTAAAAAAGTGATGAAAATACAAAAAATAATTTTTGTAAATAAATTTAACACTAATTTTATCTCATTTCAATTTCTTTCCTTATCTCTTTATCTCCATTCAATTTTAAATTCAAATTCCAAATTCAAATTCCATTAATCCTCTATTTAATTGGCTCCTCCTCCCTCATTTTCTCTGGATCAATCTTTTGTGAGAGGAGCCTATTCTCCGAGAGCTATCTTGTCGTAGAGAGGTTCCAAGCCTCCGAGCCGTCCGGTGACAGCGAGTCGGCCTTCGTCGAGGCGATCACGGTCTTTTTCGCTCCTAAGGTGAGATCCATTATTTTTTCTTATTTTTTCATCTAGGTTAATCTTAGTTTAATTTTTTGCCTTTAATTTTATCGTCATTTTTTATCTAGATCTTAGAATCCATCATCACGATTCGATTTGCCCGATTTGATTTTTCACCTTCACATTTCGATCTATTCGTGTTCTTATTCTAACACATGCAATCTTCCAACTCCAGCCATGTATGGTGGTCGGAGACGCGAATTCAATCCGCATCGCAAATATCTGCATCTACTCACATCTTTGTTTGATTTTTCACATTTCGAATAATCGGGACCGAGCCGTCATGCTCATGTCCTAATTTAATTATAAATAAAAAAATATAAAAAATAATAAAAATATATATTATTTTTCTTCCTAACATGTGTTTTACAGTGATATAAAAATTAAAAAAAGGAAAAAAGAAAAAATATAAAAATGTTTTCTTTTGATATATAAAGAAAATTAAAAAATAAAAAAATAACACGGCAACCGGTCACAGCCGCCTGCCTCGGCCGCGCAACCTCTGCTAGGGGTGGAGCCCCTTCCATCTTGATGAATCTGTGATTCATCACTCCAAAAGTTAAAAATAGAGCCTTGTTCCTGAGTAAATAGAGGCATATTTACCTTTATAATGCATAAATGGCATTCATACATGCATACGTAAAACATGCATTTTAGCACTCCATTTGCATTTAAATAAGAAGCCAAAATCCCTTGTAAAATATCCACTTATCAAAATAAGCTCTCCCTTATACTGTGTACACCTTAGTTGATAATATAAGGAAGAGAGACAGGAATCCCCTTTGTAAGAGCGCCAATAAAGCCCTAAAGCCCTTGGACCTCAAATTGCCCATAGATCCCTCAGACCAACTCCAAACTAGGTCTACTCACTTTCAGATTAATACACATTAAAAGACCTTTAAAATGAGACTAATTTCATCCAATTTGGAGCTCGTATGAAAAAGTTGGGTTTTTGGGCCTCTTTGTATACTACATATATGTATATTTGTATCTTTGTATTTTTGTATCATATTTGACCTCATTTTCGTCTTTGGTCAACATGAAACTTGTAGATCTCATCAAGATCTACAACTTTCATGTTTTGAGTTTTTCCAAATTCGGCCTCCTCCTCTCTCTAAATTCATTTCTTATTTCAGCCAATCACAGCTGGCCACGTGGCACCCTCTGGTTGCGCCACGCGGCCCGCTCCCCTTGCCCAAGCCGCCTCTGCTCTCAGCCGTTGGATGACACTCTTGATCCAACGACCACTTGATTTCCACGTGCGCCTCAACTTTACACCGTCTGATCATCCCCAGGACTTCATCTGAACTGCTCATTAGCGCCTCGACCACAGCGCGCCACGCGTCGCACGCTAAGCCCTTGGATGACGCACTCCATCTCTCCATCGCAACCACTCATCCTGCCTTGCATCTCAGCCCTTCAATCATCCTTAGATATGATCTCCTCCGCTCGTCAGCGCCCTCTCCTCCGCATGACACGTGGCGCCATTACGTCCTTCTGATCAAGCCACCCCAGATGCAATCCACACCGCTCGCACGCGCTTCGCTCTCATCGCGCCACGTGGTCGCTCCACGGCCCTCAGATCGCCGCGCCTCGATCAGATCTCGCCCACTCCTTAGTAATTAGATCTGGGCTGTTGGATCACAAGATCCAACGGCCATGACCTCGTCTCCTACCTCTGGCACCCCTCTCTCCCACGATCTCCGCCTTGCGGGAGGGGTTCCCCCTTTCTATTTTCAGCAGCGCTCCCTCCACCGTCGACGACCACCATCACTGCCACGTCCTGCCCCACTGGTTCTTTATCCTCGCCAGCCACCTCGCTACCCACGTCGACCGCCAGCAACGCTCCGCTACCTCCATGAACTTCGCCCCATCACCAACCCTACCGAGACCTCCATCCTTTAAATACTCGCCCTCCTGCCTACTTCAGCCCTATCCGCCACCCCTGAGAGATTCCCGAGCTCGGAACTCCCGTTTGGTGACAACAAGCGACCGATTACTCGAGCGAAGATGGTCATCTTCTCCGGTAAGATCCTCGGCGCACCGCCGTGTCGCAGCCACTCCTCCGAGTCGCTGCTTGAGCTCAGGGACTTACCGCCCCTTCGAGCGACGATCTGGACCTCAACCTCGAGCTCCACACCCCAGGTAATCTCCTCCACCTTCGTTTAATCTTAGTTTCAATTTTTCCTTCGATTTCTCCGATTTTATTCGACGTCCACATCCATCCTCTCTCCTTGCTCTCACTTCGTCGAGCTCCGCGACGGAGCTCTCATCCTCGCGGTACCATTCACACCCTCAGACACTTCACTTCACCTTCCATCGGATCCATCTCCGCCACCTGGCCAGAGCACCATCTCCGAGCACCCGTTCACCTCGCTTTAGGCTTCGCCGTCATCCTCCACATCTCCACGGAGCACGCACGAGCTTCGGCTACTCTTCTAACCCCTGTAGGTACCTGTTGTTCACTGATCGGAACTTCACCGGAGCTCTTTTGGAGCTTCGTCGCCAACGAATTCCGACGCCTCTCTCCAGCTCCTGAGACCACCAACACCCTCGCCGCACCGCCGCGCTTCTTCTGGGATACCTCCGAGACCTTGGAGAGCTTCGCCGACACTTGGAGGGAAGGGCAGAACCAAGGCCTCGTCGCCGGAGCCCCGCCATCTCCTCCGCAGGCGGCGGAGGACTGTTGAAGAAGAAGGCCCAACCACCGTTCGATCATCTTGATCGAACGGTCCAGAGCAATCCACGTCAACCGCAATCAGGAGCAGCAGACGACCGTAGGATCGTCCTTGATCCCACGCTCAGGATTCAGCCACGTCGCCACGACCGAAGCAGCACGCCGCCGTTGGATCTCTCTCTGATCCTACGGTCCATTGATGCCCACGTTGCTACACTCAGCCATCGTTGGATCCCTCCAGATCCGACGGTCCTTGCTTCACCACGTCGTCATCAACAACAGCCGTTGAATCACTCTAGATCCAATCGTCCAGAGCACACCACGTATCCCTGGTCCGAGCCTCTTCCCCGACCCTAGACTCGGACTACCCGAGGCTAGCCGAGCCTCACTCCAGACCTCCAGGAGCACCCGAGCCAAGCCCCGAGCCTCCGAAGCCGCCCGAGCCTAGGCCGACCACGTGAGGAGCACGTGTGGCCTGGGTATTTTGCACAGAGGCCCTGGGGACTTTTTGAAATTACAAAAAGGTCCCTATGAAGCAGCCCCCACGTGAGGAGCACATGCTAGTGGAGAAATTGCATATCATCTCCCAGCATTATAGGTAATTGCATTTAAGTCCTTGTCAGCATGTTTCATTTTATGTAATTTTATTTTCTGTATTGCAAATACACCCCTGTCTTTGCACGCATCCCTCGGTGTCATTTTGCATCATTTTTAAATTCTAAAAATGGCATATTGTTGAGTAACTTGTCCTCTATCTATTGTGCCACTTGTCACATTTTTGTAATTGCAATAGAATTTTAAATGAATTAATTGGTTTATTTGTGTGATATTTTGCCCAGTTGAACCTTTTAATTGATAATTAATTTTCTGTGACTCCAAAAAATCTCAAAAACTCACTGTAGCTCTAGGATAGTTAACTCAACCTTGCATAAAAATTTCATTTCATTTGCACACATATCAAGGCCTAAATAAATTGTTTAGTGATTTCCTTAGTTTAATTTTAATAGGTTCATTTCGCATTAAAATTTAGGTCTGTCAATTTTCCTATATTCCTCATCATTAGTTCTATCTAGGATAATTTTACTTCCTAAAAAAGATGTGATTTGATGTTTATTAAAAATAAATTAGTGAAAATCACCCTGCCTGCATGTTTAATTCACAGTAAATTCATCTAGTGTCGAAAAATTCCAAAAATATTAGGGTAGTTCATTTTCATCGTAATTCATCATCTGACCAATTTTCATATTTTTTGGACTTCATTTGATACCTTAATTGTTTTAACTTTGAATTGGCTTGCTTGTTGCATGTGTCCTGCATAGGAATTAAAAAAGACCAAAAAAATAATTCCCCGAAATCACACATTTGGACTTTGCTAAAATTCACCTAAGGAGACAGATGCCTCCCTGAGTTCGACCTTAGACTTCACCAAGTAAAAAAATTTGCCACTCGAAATTGACTAAATTAAATTAAAAGTGGTTTTTGATTAGCCCTCTCGTATCCGACTGTAACGAACACATCTAATTAATTTGGACATTAATCTGACCGAGTTAACTAAGGGTGTAGGGCGGCTGTCAAAATGGCGCCGTTGCCGGGGAGGCACGGCTTAGGTTAATTTTTAGTGATATTCTGAGTGTTTGATTTTCTTTCCCCGGGTAGTCTGACCCCCGGTTTTCTTATAATTATTTTCTCTCTTTTATTTCTTTACATTATTTTTCTATGTCACTCTCTGACCTCAATATTTTTCTGTGCGAGGAACGCGAGGAGTTGAAGACGCTTCGAGGATCTAGCATTTAGATTTATTGAGTGAAAAGAGAGGCTTTGTCAATTTTCATTTTAATTTCTTTATTTCTTTTTCACATCATTTCCAGCGGTTCCCGTTTGGGTTCTCGCGCGTGTAAATATAGTGGAACTGTGTCCCCGTGTGCTGTGTGGGTGAATGTAATTTAGCTTGCACTAGCGGCTCCCCGAGCCAATCTAGGAATTGCTTGTGCACGTAACCATTAGGACCACACAAATCACTTAAAAGACGCACTTAGACCGCAGAACTTAGCCAAAATAACCTGTTCTTCACGCTAATAGAAGTGCTTGTCTAGGAGCGGCTTTTATCGTTGCATTTGCATTTAGATAAAAGTTTTCAATTCTGTTTTGCATCCTGCATAAAAAAAGCGAAGGGATCACTGTAAGTCTCCTGAACTCAGCATATTAACTTGCATCGGCTTTTCTCGATTTCCCCCTCTGTTTTTATCATTTAAATTAAACGGAAATTGGGACTGTTCGATAGGCGTGCTGTGTAGTTGGATTAATACAGTGAGAACCTAACTTAAAACTGGGACTGCTAAACACTATTGACCCAAAAAAAGAATAAAATTGGAAAATTATTTGCGGGAGATTGATCCCCGACCTTGTTTTCAGGCTGAGTAAGGGTACTTGAGTGTGTGTGAACACCTTAAGGCAGAGCCCAAATCCCCGCCTTCCATATCACGTTCCGACTGATCCTAGCAGATATCACAAGTCGAATTATTTCAGATTCACTGACTAGTACCAAGTAGCCTCCGCATGTCTCAGGTAGATAGGGGCGAAATTGCGGTACTTTGCGACAAGTTGCCAGTAACCCCCCGGGGTGAAGTTCCGGCCTTGTCAGCCTCCGCCTGCTTGCAGGTAGATAGGGGTGTGGTCTTTGAATCCATCGACTTGGGATAGGAGCGAAGAAAGGAAGGACCGGCGGTATCTAAGGCGACATGTTAAGCAGGGAAGACGCATCCGGCTCTGAGCCGACTTCCCTATAGGCCGCGTAATCCTTGCTATCTTGATTGAAAATCACACCTAAAAACTACAAGATTAATTGGACTCGATTTTGAGTCCTTCACTATGTTGAGTGTGAAACCAGGGTTTCGGATTGATTTGTTTGCTTCAGGTAGGAGTAAAATCCTATCTTCTTCTCGCCATATCAAGATGAGCGACTGGGAGATCTTGACTCTTTATTCACCGATCTCTCTATGAGTCCCCCACGTAACTCATCTTCATCGGCCCAAGCGCACCTTGGACCACCCAGGACTCATGACCCTCTTGAGTCTTAGTTCCCTCATACTCAAGATGGGTACTCTCAAACCAACCCTTTCATCTCCTCTGAGCTTACCGAGGAAGACCATCGCCTCGGTAAGAACCCCTTCCTTGATTTGTCCTCTAACACCGATCTTAATTCATACCCAGGACTAGAGGACAAGATGCCGCCGAAGCAGCCACCACCGGATGAGGACCAACTACGTCAAATTCTCAATCGCCTTGCTGAAGCCGAACAAAGAAATGCAGATCTCACGGCTCGGATGGGACAAATAATAGTAGCAGGAGGAATCGACCGATCAATGGTCGATGCCTACAACCCAGCAGAAAACGAGATACAGAATTGGTTGACCCCAGCGGTTCCTGCTGAAGCCTTCGAGCTGAATCCCCACTTCCTTAGTCTGCTTCCGAAGTTCAACGGAAACACAAATGAAGAACCGTATACCTTCCTCCGTGACTTCGAGCTGGTTTGCAACAATCTTAGCCATCCCAATGTTGGCCAAGATTACATTAGACTGAAGGCTACCCCATTTGCCTTAGGAGATAAGGCAGCTCATTGGATGAAAAACATAGGGGTGATCTGTACTACCTGGATGCAGTTCAATGACCTATTCTTGAAAAAGTTCTACCCTCTCAGTAGGACTAACCAGATGAGAACAAAGATCGCTAGCTTCTCTCAAGGACCCAGTGAACCTTTCCATGATGCCGGGGATAGGTTCAATGACTTAGTGCAGAAATGCCCCTGCCACGACATTTCTAAGGTGATCTTAGTCCAGACCTTGTTCTGTGGTCTAACCCCGGAGATGTAGGGGTTAGTCAGTGCCGCCTGTGGAGGAAGCTATCTGAACAAGAACGAGCAAGCCATATGGAAGATCCTGGAACAGATGGCGGAAATCGGCAGGTCGCAGGCCACCAGGGCCTATCAGTTGTCTCCTTCAATCCTATCCAACGAGACAACCCGAAGGACTGTAGCGGATCTGACCGAGGACCTCATCCCTAGCATGGGGATGATTGCCGACAAGCTAACCATGGTCGAGCAGATCCACAAGAGGGTCACTGACCTTGAGTCTCTCTCGCGTCTACCGAAGCAAGTGGAGGAACTCACTGAGAGGGTAGCCAAGATGAAGCTACCTGCCCCTTCTGCACTACCTGCACCTGTGCATCGAGTCCATCTTGTGCAGGAGCAGGCACCGGGGCCTCACAGTGGCTGGGTGGAGGATCAGACTTACACCCAACAGGACCAGCATGCACCCCCACCAGCAGAGACTAGATACGAGGAGCCTCCGCAGGTGTTCGAGATCAACGGGTTGTGGTACAACCGTGACCCCGTCAGTAGACAGTCGGGGATTGGGAATGGTCAGCCTCATCGACCTTCCCCAGCTTACCAAGGAACCAGCTCCGTCCCTGCACCGCGCTTTCAGTCCATGCCAGAACAAGTGTACCAGCCTTAGTAGCACCACCAGCAGCAGCACACATATCAGCAGGGCCCAGCACCGTCCCACCACCAGCAGCAATACCGGCATGGCCAGCAGGGCCAGTATGAAACCTCATCCACAAATCAGCCAGCCCAGCCCACTGAATTGGAGTCCCTCACCTTGGCGATCTAGACACTGTCTGATAGGGTCCAACAGATGCAGAACGACTATCTGGATATGAGAACCGATATTAATCGTGTCTCTCGTACCCAGGACCAACAGATGGCACCAAAGACCTCAATTCCCGCACAGGTTCAGGCCATCCCGAACAGCATATTCCATGGCCAGAATCGACCTCGTGATCAGGTATATTATTCAGATAATTATTTATCTGAACATGATATCCTTTCGTACGATAATGTAAATCATATGTCCCTCAGGAGCGGAAGGACCGTGACCATACCTGATCGGGCACGGGCACAGAAGGAAGGAGCCTCCGAGTCTCTACCTGAGGAGAACTTGGAGGAAGAGGAGGAGCATCACCACCACCATCGCTGACAGAAGAAGAGGACATCTGAGTCCTCGAAGCAGCAGTCCCGCATCCACATGGAGTCCGACGAAACCGATGAAGAGCCCGCACCTCCATCTGAGGAGGATCGTCCAGCAGTCGCGAAAGAAGCATCACCGGTTTCGCCACAACATTTTCTTTTCAGTCAGAGTCAGAGTCCTAGTTTGTTTCAGAGTCAGAGTCATGTAAAGAACTCAGTTCCCGAAGTTAATGAAAATCTTTCAGTTTCCGAACATGAATTGGAGTCAATAATCCCTTTCCCCCGAGCTCTCAAGGGTGGAAAGAAGAAAATGAAAAAAATCCAAAACGATGACCCTGAGATGGCAGAGTTCTGCAACAAACACATCAAGGTCACAATCCCCTTCGACAAGTACGTGGAGATGACTTCTGCATTCCAAAAATAACTTAAGGTGCGATGCACACCTACTAGGGTTAGCAGGAAGACCAAAAGCTGTGTTGAGAAACACGTTTTATCAGTAGCCACGACTTGTGCAATAAAGAACTCGTTTCCAAGGAAATGAAGAGACATGGGTGCACACTATGTAGTGAGTCATGTTGATGACATCGCGTTTGCACGCACTCTCCTGGACAATGGTTCCTCAATCAATCTGATTCCTACCGCCCTCTATGAGCGGCTTAATCTCGAACCTCTTAGGAAATCTAGAGCCCTTCTACAATTTGCTGATAAATCAACCAAGAGGTCCCAAGGAGAATGGAGGAACATTGTGATCAAAGTCGAGGGGAAGGAATACATGGTGGACTTCATTGTCCTAGATATGGAGACCCCTCGTAATTGGAGAGATTCCCAGATCATCTTAGGCAGACCCTTCCTCAGAACAACGGGGGCCTTGTTCGATTATAAGATCGGGAAGATCTAGTTCCAAACTCCAGGCGGAGATGAGGAACTCGAGATGAAGCAGACAAGATGCCAGAGACCAGATTCAGAATCCAGCACCAAGTCCTCTTCTACCGAAGCAGACTGCGATCATGTAGACACAGTTGGGACATGGAGACAGAACCCAGCCAGCACCAATGAGTCCATCCCCTCCGGAGATGATCCAGTGCATGAGTCAGTTTGTGAGATCCTCAGGAACGAGTACAGCTCTGAACCTGCATCGCCCTACATCTTCGATGACTTAGAGGCCCAGTTAGGCCTGTCAGTCCTTCCCTCTTTAGGACAATCGGAAGATGAGGATGACGAGTCAGACGTGGCTTTTGCCGATTGTATGGAGACTTTTGACGATCCGACTCCAGAGCCGAACAACTTGGTGGCAGCTATCACAGAGAAAGATCCAGCCACCTCCAACACCGAGCCAGATCAGATTGAGCCAGACTTCTTAGACGATCACACTGTTCCTGAGCTCAAACCTTTACCCACAACTTTAAAGTACACCTTCCTTACGGGACAGGACAAGAAGTATCCGGTCATCATCAGTTCGCGATTGACCGAGGAGCAGGAATCTCGCTTGCTAAAGATCCTGGAGAAAAACCGCAAGGCGATAGGCTGGAGCATTTCCGATCTCCACGGGATAAATCCCGCTCTGTGTTCGCACCATATCTTCTTAGAGAATGAATCCAAACCCTCTCGTGAATTCCAACATCGTTTGAATCCAAATTTACGAGAGGTCGTGAAGAAGGAGATAGAAAAATGGTGCAACGTAGGTTTTATTTACCCAATCTCCGACTCTAAGTGGGTGGCCCCAATCCATGTTGTCCCGAAAAAGTCGGGAATTCAGACGATCACCAACGAGGAAGGAGAGGATATCGTGACGCGAGTGCCCACGTCGTGGCGCGTCTGTGTGGATTATAGACGTCTGAATGCCGCGACGAGGAAGGATCATTTCCCCTTGCCGTTCATTGATCAGATCTTAGAAAGATTAGCGGGGAAAGAATTCTTCTGCTTTTTAGATGGGTTCTCGGGCTACAATCAAGTAGCCATAGCTCCAGAGGACCAGGAAAAGACCACATTCACATGCCCCTTTGGTACCTATGCATTCAGGCGCATGCCTTTTTGGGTTATGCAATGCTCCAGGTACTTTCCAAAGGTGCATGATTGCTGTATTCGCCGAAATGGTCGGTGAATTCCTGGAAGTCTTCATGGATGACTTCTCGGTCCACGGCGATTCCTTCGATTCCTGTCTTAGGAATCTGGACCGAGTCCTAAAAAGATGTTGTGTGGTTAATCTGGTGCTCTCCTGGGAGAAAAGTCACTTCATGGTGACAGAGGGCATAGTGTTGGGGCATGTCATCTCCAAGAAAGGAATGGAGGTTGACCCTGCCAAGGTGGATGTGATCAGACGACTCCAGCCACCGACCAACGTCAAACAGTTGCGGTCGTTCCTCGGGCATGTTGGATTCTATCGGAGATTCATTAAGGATTTTTCTAAGATTGCCCGACCGCTAACTGTGCTTCTAGGCAAAGACATGTAGTTTATTGTTGATCACAAATGTCTTGAGGCCTTTAAGCTTTTGCAAGGAATGATTATGGACGCACCCATCCTACAAGCCCCAGATTGGTCTCTACCTTTTGAGATCATGACGGATGCCTCAGATCATGCTGTTGGGGCTGTGTTAGGACAAAGGAGAGATGGCGTCCCGTTCGCAATCCACTATTCAAGCAAAGTGCTTGACACCGCTCAGCTAACTACACAGTTACGGAAAAGGAAATGCTTGCAATAGTGTTTGCCTTGGACAAGTTCAGATCACACTTAATTGGATCCAAGGTAATCGTGTTCACTGACCACAAGGCTCTACGATATTTGATGGAGAAGAAGGACGCGAAGGCACGTCTTCTTCGATGGATTTTACTTATCCAGGAATTTGACTTGGACATCCGTGATAAACCTGGAAAGAAGAACATAGTAGCCGATCATCTTTCTCGTCTCAAAGATCTTAATACTTCCGAGGGCTCACCTATTCGAGACTCCTTCCCTGACGAGTCGATTTTTGTTGTCGACTCACTCCCATGGTACACCAATATCGTGAATTATCTTGTCTCCAAGAAAGTTCCCGAAGATTGGCCCAAGAGCCAAATTGACCGACTGAAGTCGGACGCTAGACACTACCATTGGGAGGATCCGATCCTTTTCTTTGAAGGGTCGGATTGTGTCTGGAGGCGGTGTGTTCCTCAGGAGGAATACCAGAGTGTCCTTTCTTTATGCCACAGCTTAGAGGCAGGAGGACACCACTCCGGGATGAGGACCGCATGGAAGGTACTTCAGTGTGGCTTTTACTGGCCAACTCTGTTTCGCGATGCCATCGCCTTCGCGAAGTCGTGTCCAGTGTGCCAGAGAATGGGAGGAACCGTTGGCTCCAAGGATGAGATGCCGATGCAGCCTGTCATCATTTGTGATGTCTTTGACGCCTGGGGCATCGATTTCATGGGCCCATTTCCCTGTTAGACATGGGTTCGAATATATCCTTCTTGCGGTAGATTATCTATCCAGATGGGTGGAGGCTATCCCGACCCGAGACGCAGACAGCAGGACTGTCTGTAAATTCATCAGGGATCACATTATCTCTAGGTTCGGGATCCCAAAAATGATGATATCAGATGGGGGTAGCCACTTTGTGAATCGGGAGGTGAAGAAACTCCTGAAGGACTACGGCATCGAACACCGTGTCGCTAGCCTTTACCACCCACAAACCAATGGTATGGCTGAGGTGTCAAATAGGGAGGTGAAAACCATATTGCAAAAGCTTGTCCGCCCGGACAGGAAGGACTGGTCTCAGATCTTGGATCAAGTCCTCTGGGCGTATCGGACAGCTTACAAGACACCGTTAGGAACCTCCTCATTCCGAATGATATTCGGAAAGCCGTGCCATTTGCCCACAGAGTTAGTGCACAAACTAGAATGGGCAATTAAGAAGGTCAACTGGAACACGCACCTTGGGCAGAAGCAGAGAGACATGGATCTGAATGAGCTTATGGAAGTCAGAAACCGTGCATATGACAATAGTTTGGTGTACAAGGACAAGGTGAAGCGTTGGCATGATAGATATATCAGACGAAAGACCTTTGTTCCTGGACAGAAGGTATGGTTGTTCAATGCTAGGCTGAAGATCTTCCAAGGCAAGTTGAAATCCAAGTGGACATGCCCATTTCTCGTCCGCACGGTGCATGATAGTGGATGTGTAGAGGTCTCAGATCTCGCAGATGACGCACCGACATTCCTAGTGAATGGACAACTGTTGAAGCACTTCTTCGAATCCAATGAGAAGTTAGTCCATGTTGAGGAGATTGTATTCATGCACGAGACAGATTCAGCAGATACACCTCGAGCCGCGTATGAGACCTTGCAGCAGTGAGCTCCAGCCATCGGCAGCATCTTGAAAGATTCAGACCGACTCATTTGTATATATCATCATTCTTCTTGTACATCCTATCCTCTCTCCCACGCGACTCTAGTAACCCATCCCCGCCTCATTAGATCACTATCTTGGACTATACTTAGGATGACCAGATCCTAAGTATAGGGGGGAGGAGTCACTTGAGTCGGTTCTTTGTACATTCTCCAGATCACATTGGTCCTCATACTCACTTCCGACCTATACTTAGGCTGACCTGAGCCTAAGTATAGGGGGGACCGATGCCCACATTGTATATTCATCCACTTCTCTTCTTGACCTCGTCCGCCCTACTTTTTGACTTTCTTCTACACTTAGGCTGCCAGAGCCTAAGTATAGAGGGGCCGGTCGATTTCTATACATTTTCATTTCTCTTTAGCTCTCTTACGCTTAGCACGAGCTATGTCTTTTTCCTCGCTCTTCGTGCTCTGAGGACATAGCACACGCTAAGTATAGGAGGGCATGTATATATATTACATATATACTTTACCCATAGCTCGTACTTTCGCGTATTTTTGTATATATTTTACAATAATTACGAGTGGGTAAAAATTGAATAAAAAAATGTGTATATACTTGTATAATACTTGTAAACCTCTTGTAAATTGTTGTAAAATAGGGGGTATACCAAAAAAAATGAAAATAACAAATAGGCTTCTTATTTATTCTTGCATTTCTACATCCAAAAAAAGAAAAGAAAAAGAGTCTTGCATTTTCATAGCATGACATATGCATCTCATCTGCATATCTTGCATATGCAAGGTGGAAAGCTAGTGGGTTCTGAACCAAGTTATGAGTAGATATTGAGGATGGACTTGAGTTGACCTTAATCCACCTAATTTCAGAGGAACCTTATAGGAACTGGAGTTATGTTTTCTCAGGGTCAAGTGACTTAATTCTTTGAGTCCACAAGTCTATGTTCACATGTCATCTTGATTAGTCTAAGTAGAATATCTCGTGCATACGCATGATTCTTTTAGATAATGACTTAACTTGGACAAGCACTATGCACGTAGCTCTTCATTGATGAGGTGGTGAGGAGGTAGAATCCTTTAGCTTGGAGTAGCACACGGGTGGAAACATCCGTCCTCCTCTAGGGAGGGTAGTGCATCTCAACCTAGTCTGGTGATGTTGACATCTAAGGACGGGATACTGCGGGTTGCAATAATGCTTCAAAAGAGGGATAGTCTATTGACTCAAGAGGAAAAACTCCTGATGTACATGCTGCACCTTGTATGAGTTTGAAAAAAAATGCAAAAACTCCAAAAAATCAGACAGGTCCAAGTGAAAATAAAATACCTGTCGGAGTCTGTATATTAGCAAAGAAATGCAGCTGGATGACTTGGCTACACTGGTCAGGCATCCCGGGATAGGTAGCTACACTGGCTACCATCCATTCTTTTCTCTACCCCCTCCTCTTGAGTTGGTCGCACTTGAACTTAGAAGGGAATACCCCGCTCCTCAAGGAAAGAGTTACTGGACCGGGTTATTGAGTTACCTTGTTAGAGGAGGCTGGTTCCGAGTCATTTCTGATGTAGAGAGCTATATCTCACTTACACAGTACAAGTAAGAATCATAGTCATCAGAAATTTACGTTTGAGGATTTGTTCTGACCTGACTATTGAGGAGTCTTGAATAGAAGACTTGTGGAACTTGAAGTCTATTAGGTCTTAAGTTCAGGTCCAAGTAAGGTTCCGCCACACAATTAATCCAAAGGTTGAGTCAAGCCCCATTTTTAACTTTTGTTCATAACCTTGGTATGGAACCCAAAATCATTTCACTCTTGCATTTCATTTAGTTGCTCGGGGACGAGCAAGGTTTAAGTATAGGGGGTTGATGAATCTGTGATTCATCACTCCAAAAGTTAAAAATAGAGCCTTGTTCTGAGTAAATAGAGGCATATTTCCCTTTATAATGCATAAATAGCATTCATACATGCATACATAAAACATGCATTTTAGCACTCCATTTGCATTTAAATAAGAAGCCAAAATCCCTTGTAAAATATCCACTTATCAAAATAATCTCTCCCTTATACTATGTACACCTTAGTTAAAAATAATATAAGGAAGAGAGACAGGAATCCCCTTTGTAAGAGCACCAATAAAGACCTAAAGCCCTTGGACCTCAAATTGCCCATAGATCCCTCATACCAACTCCAAACTAGGTCTACTCACTTTCAGATTAATACACATTAAAAGACATTTAAAATGAGACTAATTTCATCCAATTTAGAGCTCGTATGAAAAAGTTGGGTTTTTGGGCCTCTTTGTATACTACATATATGTATATTTGTATCTTTGTATTTTTGTATCATATTTGACCTCATCTCCGTCTTTGGTCAACATAAAACTTGTAGATCTCATCAAGATCTACAACTTTCATGTTTTGAGTTTTTCCAAATTCGGCCTCCTCCTCTCCCTAAATTCATTTCTTATTTCAGCCAATCACAGCTGGCCATGTGGCGCCCTCTGGTTGCGCCACGCGGCCCGCTCCCCTTGCCCAAGCCGCCTCTGCAGTCAGTCGTTGGATGACACTCTTGATCCAACGGCCACTTGATTTCTACATGCGTCTCAACTTTACACCGTCTGATCATCCCCAGGACTTCATCTGAACCGCTCATTAGCGCCTCGCCCACAGCACGCCACGCGTCGCACGCTAAGCCCTTAGATGACGCACTCCATCTCTCCATCGCAACCGCTCATCCCTCCTTGCATCTCAGCCCTTCAATCATCCTTAGATCTGATCTCCACCGCTCGTCAGCGCCCTCTCCTCCGCATGACACGTGGCGCCATCACGTCCTTCTGATCAAGCCACCCCAGATGCAATCCACACCTCTCGCGCGCGCTTCGCTCTCATCGCGCCACGTGGTCTCTCCACGGCCCTCAGATCGCCGTGCCTCGATCAGATCTCGCCCACTCCTTAGTGATTAGATCTGGGCCGTTGGATCACAAGATCCAACGGCCACGACCTCGTCTCCTACCTCTGGCACCCCTCTCTCCCACGATCTCCGCCTTGCGGGAGGGGTTCCCCCTTTCTATTTTCAGCAGCGCTCCCTCCACCGTCGACGACCACTATCACCGCCACGTCCTGCCCCACTCGTTCCTTATCATCGCCAGCCACCTCGCTACCCACGTCGACCACCAGCAACGCTCCACTACCTCCTTGAACTTCGCCCCATCACCAACCCTGCCGAGACCTCCATCCTTTAAATACTCGCCCTCCGGCTGACTTCAGCCCTATCCGCCACCCCTGAGAGATTCCCTGAGCTCGGAACTCCCGTTTGGTGATAGCTAGCGACCGATTACTCGAGCGAAGACGGTCATCTTCTCCGGCGAGATCCTCGGCGCACCACCGTGTCGCAGCCACTCCTCCGAGTCGCTGCTTGAGCTCAGGGACTTACCGCCCCTTCGAGCGACGATCTGGACCTCAACCTCAAGCTCCACTCCCAGGTAATCTCCTCCACCTTCGTTTAATCTTAGTTTCAATTTTTCCTTCCATTTCTCCAATTTTATTCGACATCCACATCCATCCTCTCTCCTCGCTGTCACTTCGCCGAGCTCCGCGACGGAGCTCTCATCCTCGCGGTACCATTCACGCCCTCAGACACTTCACTTCACCTTCTATCGGATCCAGCTCCGCCACCTGGCCGGAGCACCATCTCCGAGCACCCGTTCACCTCGCTTTAGGCCTCGCCGTCATCCTCCACATCTCCACGCAGCACGCACGAGCTTCGGCTACTCTTCTAACCCCTGCAGGTACCTGCTGTTCACTGATCGGAACTTCACCGGAGCTCTTTTGGAGCTTCGTCGCCAGCAACCTCCGACACCCCTCTCCAGCTCCTGAGACCACCAGCACCCTTGCCGCACCGCCGCGCTTCTTCTGGGACACCTCCGAGACCTCGGAGAGCTTCACCGACACTTGAAGGGACGGGCAGAGCCAAGGCCTCGTCGCCGGAGCCCCGCCATCTCCTCCGCAGGCGGCGGAGGTCCGTTGAAGAAGAAGGCCGAGCCACCATTCGATCATCTTGATCGAACGGTCCAGAGCAGTCCACGTCAACCGCAATCAGGAGCAGCAGACGACTGTAGGATCGTCCTTGATCCCACGCTCAAGATTCAGCCACGTCGCCACGACCGGAGCAGCACGCCGCCGTTGGATCTCTCTCTGATCCTACGGTCCATTGACGGCCACGTTGCTACACTCAGCCATCGTTGGATCACTCCAGATCCGACGGTCCTTGCTTCACCACATCGTCATCAACAACAGCCGTTGGATCACTTTAGATCCAACCGTCCAGAGCACGCCACATATCCCTGGTCTGAGCCTCTTCCCCGGCCCTAGGCTCGGACTACCCGAGGCTAGCCGAGCCTCACTCCAGACCTCCAGGAGCACCCGAGCCAAGCCCCGAGCCTCCGAAGCCGCCCGAGCCTAGGCCGACCACGTGAGGAGCATGTGTGGCCTGGGTATTTTGCATAGAGGCCCTGGGGACTTTTTAAAATTACAAAAAGGTCCCTATGAAGCAGCCCCCACATGAGGAGCACGTGCTAGTGGAGAAATTGCATATCATCCCCCAGCATTATAGGTAATTGCATTTAAGTCCTTGTCAGCATGTTTCATTTTATGTAATTTTATTTTCTGTATTGCAAATACACCCCTGTCTTTGCACGCATCCCTAGGTGTCATTTTGCATCATTTTTAAATTCTAAAAATTGCATATTGTTGAGTAACTTGTCCTCTATCTATTGTGCCACTTGTCAAATTTTTGTAATTGCAGTAGAATTTTAAATGAATTAATTGGTTTATTTGTGTGATATTTTGCCCAGTTGAACCTTTTAGTTGATAATTAATTTTCTGTGACTCCAAAAAATTTCAAAAAATCAGTGTAGCTCTAGGATAGTTAACTCAACCTTGCATAAAAATTTCATTTCATTTGCACCATATCGAGGCCTAAATAAAATTTTTAGTGATTTCCTTAGTTTAATTTTAATAGGTTCATTTCGCTTTAAAATTTAGGTCTGTCAATTTTCCTATATTCCTCATCATTAGTTCTATCTAGGATAATTTTATTTCCTGAAAAAGATGTGATTTGATATTTATTAAAAATAAATTAGTGAAAATCACCCTGCCTGCATGTTTAATTCACAGTAAATTCATCTAGTGTCAAAAAATTCCAAATAAATTAGAGTAGTTCATTTTCATCATAATTCATCATCTGGCCAATTTTCACAATTTTTGGAATTCATTTGATACCTTAATTGATTTAACTTTGAATTGGCTTGCTTGTTGCATATGTCCTGCAAAGGAATTAAAAAAGACCAAAAAAATAATTCCCCGAAAACCACACACTTGGACTTTGCTAAAATTCACCTAAGGAGACAGATGCGTCCTTGAGTTCGACCTTGGACTTCACCAAGTAAAAAAATTTGCCACTTGAAATTGACTTAATTAAATTAAAAGTGGTTTTTGATTAGCCCTCTCATATCCGACTGCAACGAACACATCTAATTAATTTGGACATTAATCTGACCGAGTTAACTAAGGGTGCGGGGTGGATGTCACATCTCCACCGAGCTCCATCTCCCGACCCTATGCGAAGCCGATCCTCCATCGTAGTGCGGTTTGGCCGCACCCCCACATCTACCCCCGCACGGACCTCCTGAAGCCCCATCACCGGCGCACGCAGTTCTCATCTCAACCGCACAACACTCACAACCACCGCTACTCCTCTGCCAGGAAGATGCATCGCCGATGATCAGGGGCGTGTGTCGCCCCTCCAAGTTGTGCGACTCGCCCGTACCTTTATTGACCCACGCAAACAATCGCGTCCACGTGTGACCTCCATCGAGCTACTACCTCATCACCTTGAAGCTCTCACCATCGCCGCACCTCGACTCCTTATTGCCACCGCAACCATCGCCCCCAGCACCGTGCCTCCACCGCCAATCTGCAAGGAAACGAAAATGGAGGTGGCGGCCCTTGGTTCCCCTTTGATTCCTTAAAGAAGAAAGAACATGAAATGAGAAAACCCTAGGGATATTATTTTATTTGGGCTAATTGCATAAAGTTCCCTAGAGGTTTCTGAAATTGCAAAAGAGCCATTGCCAGTTCAAGCATTATATTTTGAGGGAAGTTACATCTACACCTACGGAAATTTTACAAACTACAAAGCGATCCCTACCAGATTCAAGCACGTGCCACGCACGTATTTCTTAGGTAAATTGCGTTTTTCATCCTGCTTTTATTTTCTTGTTATTTTCCGATGCAAAAATGTTGAATAATTGCTTTTAAGTCCTTGTTTATCCGTACTTGATTTGCATGCTTTATCTTGTTGAAATAAGTCTTTTTCTTGCACAATAAAATATGCCAAAATCATGCTATGCTCCTGATGTGTGAATCTTTCTAGCATAAATTTTTTATTGCATTTTGTTTTCATTTGTTATTATCAAAAAAATAAAAAAACAGTATTATTTTCTCTTTCTGAAATTCAAACATTCATAAAAATTTGAATATTGCTCTAAAAATTCCAAAAAAATTAGATTAGTTTTATTTTATTATCTTTTAATTCATGTTCAATTTGCATGCATTAATTCTTTTCAAAACCCAAAAAATTGAAAAATATCAAAAATATTAGAAAAATTTGGTATTGCATCTGGTGAGCGGGCAGGGAACTATAGGCTGGTTGCTTTAGCGGCCCACCTTCTTTCGGGCCCTTCGGGATCTCGGTCTGAGGGCTAGCTTTGTCCTCTGATCCGGTCTGTGGAAGTCAAATAAATAAATAGTCGCGTCAGAACTAGTATAAAGGCTTGGCCTATAGATTTGGAGGAGGCTGAGGGGATGCTGGTCTCCTCCTGATTCTAGGCCCTGATATCTAAGGCTTCTGTGGATCTTCCAGTAACTATAACGCGAAAAAGCTCCTTTCTTCAGCTATCTTTTTTCTATGCCCCCTTCACTCTCATGTGCGGTGGCTTTGGCCCCGCTTATTGGATTCGAGGGGGACGTAATGGACCCGCTGGGTACGCCTCAAACAGAGTTGGTGAAAATGATGGTGCGCAGTAAGGAGGTCCACTGGGTGCTTGATAGTCCTTGCTTCCTGAACCTCTCGATTGTTCCGCTCAGGGAGGGGGTCTGCTCTTGCCCTTCCAGTCGCCTCCATTATCCAAAAAGCTAAGAAAGTGGTTCGGTGCTCCTTGGTCAGATGACCAAGATATTGGCGAATACCACATATGATCAAGAAAAGAGTACCTATAATCACATGAAAACCATGAAAGCCTATTGCTGAGAATCTAAAAAAGCCAAAAAAAACGTGATTTCACTTCCTGTTTGTAGATATTTGTCTATATTTTAGCATAAAAATAATCTCCAAGAGTTTTGGGTAATTAAAATATTTTTAAGTTGTAAATTACTCTAGGCTATGCCCTATTTATCATTGTAGCCACTGTTTGATTTTTTGAAAAATATAAAAACATCTAAAAATTCTACAAAAGATTTCAAAAACATTTCAAAGCCTTTAAAACCCAAAAAATATTTTCTTTATAATTTTCTGGACATTTCTATCTATTTTGAAAAATACAAAAAGAGTGTGGTGTGAGTATTTCTTCCCTTGTGCATGTTGTTCCTTATTTTGAAAATAAAAAAATGCAGAAATCAAAATCATTAAAATTTGAAAATCAGAAAATTAAAAAATAGAAATAAAAAAATTAAAAATTTATAAAGACAAAAATTTTTACAAAAAACCAAGATAGTTTGTATTTGATATTCTTTTTTTCTTTTAATTGATTTTCGATTATTTGAATAACCCTCATGAATTGTAGATTCCTTGAGTTCGATCATGTTGCTATACAAGTAAATAAGTAGAAAAAATTTTCCTCGCTTCATTATTCTCTTGTAATTAATTGTGTAGCTTGAAAAGTATTTGTTTTTTTGTTACGGGATATTTGGGTTGCAACGACCACTACGCATTTAATTTTCATCAATAATTTAAAACCAGAAGATCTCATCTACAACAATCATCTATGTCAAAATAAAAATTAATGATATGTGATATCAATTGATGATTATTTGTGATATGAGATTTCTTCCCTTCACCTTAGAAACCATTGAAATGTTCAAAGATTTCATTTTTGGTTTAGAACCAAAGTTTGAAGGAAGATGATATGAATTTGATATAATCTAGGTAGTTAGTATCTACTAGATGAATTCATGGAATACCTTATGGAGAAAGGAATATCATTCCTATCTCACTCCTCCTAATACATCTAGACTCAATAGAGTTGTAGGGAGGTAGAATTGGATCATATGTGACATGATTTGATCAGTGATTAATCTTAGCATAATTATCTCTTAGTTTCCAGGTATATATATGTAGTAAAGACTACATTATATACCATTAATAAGATATGGTTTGGAACCTAGTCCAGTGTTGGGCACTTGAGGATTTAGGGTTGCTTGGTCCATAACTTTGTCATGGATGCAAGTAAGATGGAATCTAGCACCAGAGAGTGCTGCTTCATTAGGAAAATAAAGGATGGTAAAGGATACCTACTTTATGACCTTGAGATTCTTAAAATATTTCATATCTAAGAATGTGATTCTTATAGGATGAATTTCTTGAGAATCAAGATGAAAATGAAGCGAGAAGATAACGAGGCTCCTAAATTCGGAAACTAAAAGGACAATTAAGATGAAACACTCATACCTCTTCAAATGGTTTTGAGGATGGATTCCATGTGCCAGTTAAGTCTGAAAATGATTTGACTTCATATGATGAAGCTTTTAAGGATCATGACATGGAGAGACAGATGTTATCAATAAAGTCTAAAGTAGACTTCATATACAAGTGTTGTATATGGACCCTCGAGGATCCACCTATAAGGGTAAGACCCATTAGGTGTAAGTAGATCTTCAAGAGAAAGAGGGAATCTGATGAGAAGGTATAGACTTTCAAAGCACAGCTCGTAAGCCATGAGCTACACACCGAAGAGAAGACATCACTTGCAATGAGACTTGCTCTCCAGTGACCATGCTTATCAGAATATTGCTAACTATAGCTACACAACTTGACTTTGACATCTACAATATAAAAGTCAATATTTCATTCCTCTATGAATACCTCTTTGAGGATATTCACATGAAGTAGCCCCAGGGCTTCATGGTTGAGGAAAGCAATGTGTGCAAACTAAAGAACTCCATGTATGGACTCAAATAAGCTTATTGTAGTTGGAACATCATACTTGATGAAATTATAAATGTTATGATTTCGGATAGAATCTTGATGAACTGTATGAAGCTTAGTGGGTGTGCCATTGTGTTCATCGTGCTAAATATACTAATCATTTAGAATGATATGTGGATGATAATAAGTGTTTTATAATCTAGTTGTTTCATACCTTGAGATAAGATCTCAAGGATACCTCTTAGATCTTAGTTCTAAGATGTTCAGAAGCATAGAGAAGAGAGTATTGGGACCATCATATTAAGTGATACGCCTTGGACATGTTCCATTATGGGTAAATCCTGAGGAAGGCTTCCATCCCTTAAGATATGGTAATGACCTATCTGAAAGGATAACACCTAAAAGAGATGAGGATGTGAATACCAAAGCAATATGCCCTAGTGCATCAACTTTGGGAAGCTCAGTGTATGCTAGATGTGTACAAAAGTCAGATGTCTGCCATGTAGTGGGAGTAGTAAGCTGTTACTAATCCTAATATGGAGAGAATACACTTAATTGTAGTAATAACAATATCTTCAAAGAGGACAAGACTTTCAAGATAGTGATATCTAAGTCGTATCGTCTAAAACTTTATAGATAGTGTTGTAAAAGGTCTTAACTGTAGATACCTTAGGAGATAGAGATCTCCGGGAATAAAGATACTCTGATAAGGATAATTGATGAATCTCAGGTTCATCACTGTAAAAATGATTAATTAAGCTCAAATCCCTAAAATTCATTAGCATTTCTTCATTTATTCTGCATAATTAGCATTCGTGCATGTATTGATAAGACTTGCATTTTATCACTCATTATCGCATAAAATAAGAAGCCAAAAATCTCAATCCAATTGACTTGTAAAATGGCCCAACTTCCCTGATTTTTAACTAATTCATGCTAACTCCAAATGACCTGAAATCACCTCCATTGTGTACATATCACTAACAAGAATAAAGGAAAAATACAAAAAAAATCACTAACCTAAATAAGTGGACCAAAAACCCAAATCTTAGTTGCAGGATTTCCGGACTAAAACCTCGATATCTTCCCCATATAGTGTCTGATTTGATCCTACTCACTTTTGAACTAATATACTTCAATTACCTTCAAAACAAGACCATGTTCAAGTGAATCAGAACTCATATGTGAAAGTTGGGTTTTGGGCCTCTATTGTACATTCTGTATTTTACCGATTTTTGACCTATTATTTTATGTACATAATTAACCCATTTTGTGTATTTCTTTTTAATTTATTTTCTTTGATAAAAGTTTTTTAAAATGCGTAAAAATTCAAATCCAAACTGAGCCTGAAATCAAAGAAACTAACAAAGTCCGAGTCTTCACCAATAGTCTATTCAAAAGTTGTTGTTTTCGTATTTTATTTTATTTCTTAATTTTCTTAATTAATAAAAATAAAAAAATAGATTACTGTGTAAATATTTATGTTTTATTTTATCATATTTTTTTCTAGTTTAACAATGAAAAAAATTATAAAACTCAAAAATCAAGTTATTCTATGTACGTAGAGTACCCCAAAAATATCATTCTGTGCAATAATCGATTTTGGTTTTGGTCTATTCATGAAAGTTGTAGATCTCATCGAGATGGACAACTTTTGTGAAGAAAATATTTCGATCTGAGGTCGTTTGCTATTTCTTTTTGAATTATCTTTGTATTTATTTTTTTTCAAATTTTCCGAGGCTGACACGTGGCGGCTCTTGGAGCCTCCACGTGTCACCCAATTTTAGATTTATTTTTCATTTATTTTCTAAAAAAGTTAAATAAATAAATAAATAATAATAATTTTAAAAAGCCACGCGGCAGAATCTTGGCTGTCCGATCTCGATCGATCGGACGGCCGCTGCTCATCTCCCTCTTTCCCAATCTGGGCGGCGTCATCGCCTCCCCTACGAATCCCACGACTGCTGCCTCTTCCCTTCCATCTTCAGCTGCTCCTCAACCGGTGCCGCCGTGAATCATGCGACCCCCGCTTCCTCTTCCGACTGCGTATCTTGCTACCTGATTCCCTTCCCTATCGATCGTTGTCGCCTTCCAAATCTAACCATCCTCTAATACCACTGCCCCTCGACGATTAGCTCCGCGAATCCCGTGCACCAATCACCGATGTTAGCATTCTTCTTCCATCCTTATCCGATCCCGATCAAATCCCCATCCCTGATCTCCCACGATCATCTTCCATCTCCGACACCCTCGCCTATTCTATTTAACACTGTCGCTCCCTCAAAAATCTCAATCCGCCGTTAGCACCCATAAAGAAGACAGGACCAGTGTGACAGCCCGGCCTCCGTCTCCCAACAGTGAGATCTGAGGAACCCTCCTCGTTGCAGTGCAACCTCCCTCTCCACCGCTACTGCCCCTTACTCCGTTCTTAGAACCGTCGAGCCTACGTTTTCGCTCCACCATCGGAGCTCTGCTCCTCCACTCCAACAACGATGCCTCCGCCTCAAAACATAAACACCGATAACGACGCTCCGTCATCTACTTCACCGTCACTTGCCCGCCGACTGCGCCGCCACTCCCCGTAAAGCTCCCGCTACACCTGGACTGCACCTTCAACACCGTGGCAGAGCACCATCCATGCCTCTACCTTAGCGCCCACCGCCGTGTCAGTAGCGCCTCCACCGACTCCGCCCCTCCCTGACGCAAGCCAACCGCACACAGGACCCGAGGCCCTCCCCACATGCACCACACGTGTGTGGAGGGAACTTTGCAAATTTCACCCCCAACAATCTCCAGAAGAACCCACCCTCACGTGAACCTCACGTGCGTGAGGGGGGATATTTGTGCCAAAAGCCCTGGAGGACTGCCAAATTACCACAAAACCACCGTTGCCTAAGGGTCACATGCCTGGAACATGACCACCTATGATTTTTGCAGAAATACCCCTAGGGGTTTAGGTAATTACTTTTAAGTCCCTTCACTACATTATTTTATTTTAATATTATTGCAATTATACCCCTGTGTTCCCCCTTTGTAATAGACCTCTATATGATACTAGTTTTATTATTAAAAAATAAACTATGTTCTTCAATTAAGTCTCTACATTATGGCATGCTTGTGAGATTTTCTAGATTATGGTTAATAATTAATCAATATTCTCATTAAAATTGCATAATTTTCCCATCTTATGCTTCGAAATTCATAAGTAATAACCATAGCTCTGAAAATTGCCAAAAATTCACGGATTGTAGAATTAATTGGATGTTACATCGTGCCAAAAAGAATTGTATTTACATGCATGGTTTACCCTATAAAAATCATTTTGCATATTTAAATATTTAATTTTTAAGAGGTATTGAATCTAGTATTTTTGAGGTTTAGGATTTTTCTAATGTCAATCACCTAGTAATAAATGTTGGATAATTTTGTTCCTTGAAAAGAAATAGGTTTAATATTTATTATAATCAAATATTGAAATTCACACCATTTGTATTCATAAATTCATAAAATATTTATCTTGCATCCAAAAATTCCAAAAAATATGCTGCATTTATTTTATAGATATCTACATCTCGGCCAAATTTCATATTTTTCAGGCATCATTTGATTGATCTTTACATTTTAGTCCCTAAAATTGGTCTCATTCGCATTTTGCATCCCACAATTGCATCAAAAATTAAAAAAATACCGTCTCGAAAACTGAAGGATATGGTTAGATCCTCAAGCGCATCACGGAAGCGTGAGCGTCGTATCGAATACGACGAGGAGCGACTAGTCGCACTAGTTGCTTGATGCAGCGGAATTTTAAAAAATTTTATATGACGAAACCACATGATCCAAGAACACTTCTCAGATCGTTTCGTCTAAACCACAAACAAGTAATAGGATTACCTCTTGAAGCGTGGTTGCGATCGAGTCTCTAAACGAAGAGACCTCCTGTCTCAAGTCCGATCCGACGGAGGAGACGCTTGCGAGCGCGGGGATGAACCACGTGCTTCTCGCAATCCATGTTGATGATCCAAGCGGCGGATCTCCTGATCTCGACACACGAGATCCGACGTCTTCTTCACGAGGAGACGCACCGAAGGAGACGGAGATCCACGAGCAGAAGAACGGGCAACATAACGACGATGCCGTGGTGATGGAGAACCTCTCCATGGCATCCATGATGGACGGCCATGAGAGGGAGAGAGAAGGCTGACCTCTAGAGAGAAAGAGAGAGAGAGAGAGATGCTTCTCAAGCATTGTGTGTAAAATAGAGAGCATGGTATGCCTCTCTATTTATAGGGTTTTGGGATCCATGGATCTCAATCCATGTGACATATAAAATCAATGGATGAGATTGATTTATGTCAATCCAATGGTCAAGATTGTTGTTGGTAAAAACCAACAACTTGTGATTTAATTTGATAAAAATATATTTGATAAATCAAATAAATATTAATACCATATTAAATCAATTAAATAAGGAGAGAGGAATAAAGAGAGACCAACCTTCCTCTTTGGAAGGGGGGGACGACCACCAATTTCACAAGGAAATTGGTGCCGCCCCCCTCTTTCCAAAAGGGAGGGCAATCTCATGGCAATCCATGAGATTGCACATCTCCTTGAATTTCTCTCTACTTATTTTCCAACAACAATTTGTTGGTATTTTAATTCACCAAAATAAATCTCAATTAATTTTGGGAATATTGCAATCTTGACATTGGAATATTGTGAATCATATTCACAACCCAAAACCAAATGTAATTTACATTTTCAATTAATTAGACAATGTGTATCCAATACACATTAATAATTAATCTACTAATATAAATTATATTTAACTCTCTCTAATACATTATAAATCACATTTATAATATATTATGAATAATTGGATATTATTATCCACATTATTCTTATCCTTGATAATTAAATCATATTTAATCATCTTGGATCTCTTTATCTCATGTGTTCAAATAATATGAATCACATTCACATTATTCACATCTTTGATAATCAAATCACATTTAATTATCTAAGATAACTCTCTTTATAATATGAATCAAATTCATATTAATCTTGATAATTAAATCACATTTAATTATCCATTTTCTCAATGCTCGGATACATATATCAACAATAGAATTATCCATGAACTCTTTCAAGGATAATGCGCTTTCTCCGCGAATACTTGGAGATAAGGACAGGGCGATTGTATTGTTCCACGTATAGTGACATGGATATTGAGATCATATCTCAAATCCAAATCGCGGGCCTCCCATAGATGCTTGATTAAATCAAGACCGTAAATCTAATCTTCTCATTGCATCCGAATCATATTCAGATCAATGTCCAATAATTGGACTAAGATAAGATTACTTCTCTACTGAGAGGAGTCACTAAAATCCAGACCCGTTTCATCACTCCCTAGGAATGGAAGCGTCATCGTTATACAATCGTTTATGATCACATCACCCTCAGGTATTCCTAATACCGGTACATCCTGCATATTGGAAGACTCAGATTTAAACCCGAAGTATCGGATCAACTTTATACTGTCTACTTCATGGTTTTATCAGTAAGTTTCTCATTCGATCATTGGGAGTCGGTATTGATCATATACTTTCCTAAAGCATATATCATACCTAGGTCTTGATCATATACTTTCCAAAAGTATATATCAAACCAACAAATTCAGTCAAGCTTTCAAAGCGAGACGACCGTGCGCACGGAATTTGATTCTTCCCAATATCTCATGAGTGAGCTCATGTCTTCCGGCTCAATAGTGAACCTGTATGATCCCTTTGAGAGATCGTATTACTCATATGCCCTTATATGCACACCAGCGCGCCGGTGTATAGACCTTGATTAGGTCATCAACCTATTGGTCTGCCAAATGTATATACTCAGACATATAGTAACACATCTGTCTCCGATCAGAGGATGTGTGCCTGTATCGTGACAGTCATACGATATAGGACTTTGGTTATCTCGATCTCGTTAAGTTAACTCTTTGACCTAACTCATCCGACACCTCCGAATCTCTATTCCTATGCAGAGGACCTGCATCAAGAGGTCAGTCAGATATCAACCTAAATGAGATAGGATTGCCATCTCCTACTCAGGCTGGAGATCATCTCTTAATAATCATTTGACGGTGCTTGATGAGTCCTCAATCTAACTCATTAGATATTCATCTAAGCACCAGCCTCTATGATTCAATAATTGAATCAACAGCTTTATGATCATTAAGATGGCCATGGTACATAACCCTAATTGCACTAAGGGACCTATTATGCAAACTATGTACTCTTTATTTCAGATTAAGGGGTGAACTGCAATAACATTTATTGCATAATGGCTCGCCGTGGGCTCGCATGTCCAACAATCTCCCACTAGCCCAAAGAGCCATTAATGGGCTAATCATTTAAACCCTCACTCATGTGACAATCATAGGCTATTTAGAAAATAGCTAGGTAAGCTGATCAGTCACTCCGTTCCCAAGAGACTACGCCAAGTCCTTTTACGGCACTTGCATATCTCCTAGTAACAGTGCTTGCATCAAATGCGAATGTTGCATCTCATGCAACCGATACTCAATTTTGTTGGTTATAGTGTCCTTGACACTACATCTTATTAATTATCATAACCAGTATTCCCATAATCCTTATTAGAATACCTTCATTCCTGGAGATCTCTATCTCCTAAGGTATCTACAGTTAAGACCATCTACAAGGTCTTAAACTTTTGAAGATAAGACTTTGAGATCACTATCTCTAAGTTTCATCATCTTTGAAGATATTGTTATTACTGCAACCAAGTGTTTTATCTCCATAGCAGGTTTAGTAACAGTTTACTACTCCCACTGCATGGCAGACATCTGGCTCTTGTACACATCTAGCATATACCCAGCTTCTCATAACTGATGCACAAGTGCAAGCAGTTCTAGCATTCACTTCCTCAACTTTTTGAGGTGCTATCCCTTTAGACAGGTCACTACCACATCTTAAGGGAAGGAAGCCTCTCTTGGAATTTTCCAGAAAATGGAATAAGTCCAAGGTGTATTACTAATGTGACGGTCCCAATATCCTCTTCTCTTTGCTTCTGAGCTACTTCAGAACTAAGATCTAAGAGGTATCCTCGAGATCGTATCTTAAGGTATGGAACAACCAAATTATCAAACACTTATTATTTATTCTTATATCATTCTAAATGATTAGAATAATATCTACACTAAGCACGATGAACACAATGGCACTCCCACTAAGCTTCACATGGTTCATCAAGATTTTATCTGAAATCACAACATTTATAATTTCATCAAATCTTATGTTCCAACTACAAGAAACTTATTGGAGTCCAAAGATGGAGTTCTTCAGCTAGCACACCTTGCTTTCCTCAACCATGAAGCCCTGGGGCTACTTCATATGAATATCCTCAGAGAGGTATTCATAGAGGAATGCAATCTTGACTCACACCATGAAGATGTCATAGACAAGTTGTGTAGATATAGTTAGCAATATTCTGATGGGTTAAAGCAAGGTCACTGGAGAGCAAGTCTTATCGCAAGCGATGCCTTCTCTTCGGTGTGTAGCTCATGGCTACGAACCGTGCTTTGAAGGTCTATACCTTCTCATCAGGTTCCCTCTTTCTCTTGAAGATCCATTTACACCTTAATGGGTCTGACCCATATAGGTGGATCCTCGAGGGTCCATATACACTTGTATATGAAGTCTACATTAGACTTTTATTGCTAACATCCATCTTTCCATGTCATGATCCTCAGGAGCTTCATCACATGAAGTCCGATCATTTTCAGATTTAACTGACACTTGGAATCCATCCTCAAACTTATTTGAAGAGGTATTAATGTTTCATCTTTAATATTTTAGTTTCCGATTTCAGGAGCCTCATTATCTTTTCATGATTAAATGAGTTCCTTTACTTCATTTTCATCTTGATTCTCAAGAGAGTCATCCTATAAGAATCATATTCTCAAAGATGAGATCTTTTAAGAATCTCAAGGTCATAAAGTAGGTATCCAATACCATCCTTTATTTTCCTAATGAAGTAGCACTCTTTGGTGCTAGATTCCAGCTTACTAGCTTGGAACCTTATTAAATATATATAATGTAGTCTCTACCACATATACATATACCTGGAAACTAAGAGATAATTATGCTAAGATTAATCATTGTTCAAATCATGTCACACATGATTAATTGCATCTCATTACAACTCTATTGAGTTAAGGTTCATTAGGAGGGGTGAGATAGAAATGATATTCATATCTCTATAAGGTATTCCTTGAATTCATCTAATAGGTACAAGCTACCTTGGTTAGATCAAATTCATTTCATCTTCCTTCAAACTTTGGTTCTAAATCAAAATTGTGAAATCTTTGAACATTTCAAAGTTTTCTAAGTGAAGAGAAGAAATCTCATATCACAAATAATCACTAATAGATATCACATATCCATAATGTTTATTCTGATATAGATGATTCACATACATCAATGTGTATGAGATCTTGAATACCTTAACATCTTACACCTTTCCCAAAGAAGGGTGTATTGGACATTTTTACTTTGAATACAATATTCACAAGTATGTGAGATTAGACAATCTAAAGTTTCATCTCTTATCAGTCTATTGATCACATCAACAAACAAATGTCCAAAACATAATGCCAGATCATTATCAAATGATCTTTATCCTCCTATTGTTCTTTAAAGGTTTAATTTTCAGTATTAGAAATCTTAATGAACCATTCATTAATTTTCTAACTTAGTGGAGTCCACTAGATATAAGATTACTATATGAAATATCTCCATCATAACTCTTTATGATAGGTCTATTCCAGATTTCATGTTTATTCCCAACATTTAGAAATAAACAATGAGTGTATTCTAATATCTAGGTCACAGAGACATTCTCTAAGATTAAGGGCTCCCACTGAAAATATGAAGTCTATTGATCTCATGGAAATTGTTGCAACATTTACATCACTTTCAACATGGTTGACCAATAAACCTTAAGATCAAATTTCTAATACATATGCAACCAATTGCAAGTGTGATTAGAAGATTGAGATACAATTATTAGACTTTATATTATCAAATAAGTAAGTCAATTTCAATGATTTTATGTAGATTTTTCTGATGTACTATTTGATTCCTTTTCTAAGGATTCTAGATAGATTTGATAGTCATACTATCAACACATCAACTTATTGCAGTATTGGCATTCATCCAACTCTTTGGATGGAAGCAACAGAAGTACAATCAACTCTTTGACTATACTTCTTACTTGAGTTCAACCAATGCTTCCACTGCGCTCCCTTTATCTCTAAGCAACCATTGCCCAAGACTAAAGGATCTCTTATCTTAAAATCAAAAATTTCAATATAAGAGTATTTCAACACTTATACATGCTTCATTAAATTCATACAATATGAATATTATGAAGCTTCATGAATGACTAGAGTAAAGATAGTAGAATTATGACACTCATCACCTACATCCATCCAAACTCTTAAAGCATAGGTTCAGGTAGGTACTCAAACAAATTGAATACATTATCTCTAATAGAGCTACCATTCTACATGATGTAGAGAACCATGTCATTCATGATTAAATGTCAAGAGCACATATATATGCCAGAATATCTTTATTGATTTTATAAGGATTAATTTGATAATTACGATCATCATCGACATGTCACTCCAAAAGTACATTCGATAAGATCAAGACTTATAGAGACATACAAACCCTAGGGTTTTAGTCCTATTGTCTTATTTAATTATCACTTCTCATCATTATGAGGAAACTTGCACATTGCAGCCACATACATTATGTGTCCAATCGCAAGTACAATATCTGGATCAAGGGTCCAATCCATGATATTCTACTGGTTATTAATGAGTATAACATTGAGTGGGTTTAATGAAGGATTATCTGAAATAAGTAATTTGCATAAGGGTATATATTTATATATATACATGTTTTACTTTGAATTAGGAATTTTATATCAAAGTTGTCTTGCCATGTCAACACTGAAAGTTCATTCCCTTAATCACTTTCAATGTAAGAGATATACTTACCATTATATCTCAAGCAAGATCTGAGATCTCCTTCCTTATCTTTGTTGCATCCCAATAATATGAGAACCTACAACTCGTATAAAAAGAAGCGGGAACACATTCCGCTTTGCAAGTCCAACTTGCATCTCCCAATTCAGTCTTTAACACCTGGGCCCACCACCCCTAAGGTGATGTTGACCCGTCATTAATTGAACCAACCGTCAACAGGAATACAACTCGCTATGCGCAATCCAATATCGCCCCAATAATATGAGGACCCGATATTGGGGTCACTACGCATACGTCCTTACTCTTTCGAGAAGCGACGAGCCCGATCCAAATGGATCATATGCAGGAGCTGTCACTTCGGACAGGCGTCTCCCACATATAATATCTGGCGACGAAACCCTTCGCCTTGACGGGAGACCATGGATGTCACTTATGTGATCCTCCATCTCTTATTCAAATTTAATTAATTACTATGAATCACATTCATACAATTAATTCTTCCAAGGGAATTATTAACTCTAATCATATTAGAGTATTCTTAATTGGCTATAATTAACTTAATCATATTAAATTAATTATTAATCCAATTCAATCAATCAAACTTGATTGTCTTACTTGAATATATATGGTATTATTCTCAAAGTACTTATTAATTCGTATTTTAATAATAAGAAAAATACATCTTAATCCCTCGGACATTATCCCGGCCCTACCCGCTGTCATGGCCAGTACCAGCGGGAGTGGGACGACCGCATACGTTGCAACCCGCTTCCCCAGCGATCCCCGACTAGACACCATATCCACCTCGGGAAAGGATAATGCCAAATTGATTAATTTGTACTTGAGATGATCATCGGTTCTTCAACCAAAATTATACCATATAGTAATCAAAATAATTTTGATTATAAGGAAATTTGCTAGACAAATTCCCAATCCTATTCAAGCAAGGAGTTTGATGATTGTGTTTCCAATTATGATTTAGATCAAATCTAATCAACTAATTGGTTGGGGCCAAGTCAATTAAGGAAATAATCATCTTCTAATATTTCTAAAATATTTTCCATAATTATTTCTTGAAATTAACAATTAATTTCATTAATTGACAATCACATGGTTCTTGATTAGGAAAGTAATTTCAGCAGTGACCCCTACTTACTAAAATTAGAATATCTCAATCAATTTAAATCCAAATTAAGCAAAGTCAATTTCTAAAGTTTGCTAATTTGATTTAAGACCGAAACCAAGTGATGTTTTACGTAATTCGAGGTAAGTCTAAACAGTAATTAACATTTTAATCACGTTCAGATTTACAGTTCCCGCAACAGTGCATACATGTTCATTAAAACGACCATATCTAGAGCATACGAAATCCGATTTACGCAAACTCAGATCCTATGGTATCCTTATTTAATGGGGAAAAAAATTCAAGTGCTATTTTCGTGTTTAAACAATTTAAACAGGGTCGAAAAAATACACTAAACAGATCTGCGAAATCAAATGCGATAAAAACTTTCGCGACCTTAACGAACCCAAGTCGTCATCGGTTAGCGAATCATATTCGAAACCGTCGACCTAAGGCTCTGATACCACTTGAAGGATATGGTTAGATCCTCAAGTGCATCACGGAAGCATGAGCGTCATATCGAATACGACGAGGAGCGACTAGTCGCACTAGTTGCTTGATGCAGCAGAATTTTAAAAATTTTATATGACGAAACCACATGATCCAAGAACACTTCTCGGATCGTTTCGTCTAAACCACAAACAAGTAATAGGATTACCTTTTGAAGCGTGGTTGCGATCGAGTCTCTAAACGAAGAGACCTCCTGTCTCAAGTCCGATCCGACGGAGGAGACGCTTGCGAGCGCGGGGATGAACCACGTGCTTCTCGCAATCCATTTTGATGATCCAAGCGGCGGATCTCCTGATCTCGACACACGAGATCCGACGTCTTCTTCACGAGCGAGACGCACCGAAGGAGACGGAGATCCACGAGCAGAAGAACGGGCAGCATAACGACGATGTCGCGGCGATGGAGAACCTCTCCATGGCATCCATGGTGGATGGCCATGAGAGGGAGAGAGAGGGCTGACCTCTAGAGAGAAAGAGAGAGAGAGAGAGATGCTTCTCAAGCATTGTGTGTAAAATAGAGAGCATGGTATGCCTCTCTATTTATAGGGTTTTGGGATCCATGGATCTCAATCCTTGTGACATATAAAATCAATGGATGAGATTGATTTATGTCAATCCAATGGTCAAGATTGTTGTTGGTAAAAATAAACAACTTGTGATTTAATTTGATAAAAATATATTTGATAAATAAAATAAATATTAATAACATATTAAATCAATCAAATAAGGAGAGAGGAATAAAGAGAGATCAACCTTCCTCTTTGGAAGGGGGGGACGACCACCAATTTCACAAGGAAATTGGTGCCGCCCCCTCTTTCCAAAAGGGAGGGCAATCTCATGGCAATCCATGAGATTGCACATCTCCTTGAATTTCTCTCTACTTATTTTCCAACAACAATTTGTTGGTATTTTAATTCACCAAAATAAATCTCAATTAATTTTGGGAATATTGCAATCTTGACATTGGAATATTGTGAATCATATTCACAACCCAAAACCAAATGTAATTTACATTTTCAATTAATTAGACAATGTGTATCCAATACACATTAATAATTAATCTACTAATATAAATTATATTTAACTCTCTCTAATACATTATAAATCACATTTATAATATATTATGAATAATTGGATATTATTATCCACATTATTCTTATCCTTGATAATTAAATCATATTTAATCATCTTGGATCTCTTTATCTCATGTGTTCAAATAATATGAATCACATTCACATTATTCACATCTTTGATAATCAAATCACATTTAATTATCTAAGATAACTCTCTTTATAATATGAATCAAATTCATATTAATCTTGATAATTAAATCACATTTAATTATCCATTTTCTCAATGCTCGGATACATATATCAATAATAGAATTATCCATGAACTCTTTCAAGGATAATGCGCTTTCTCCGCGAATACTTGGAGATAAGGACAGGGCGATTGTATTGTTCCACGTATAGTGACATGGATATTGAGATCATATCTCAAATCCAGATCGCGGGCCTCCCATAGATGCTTGATTAAATCAAGACCGTAAATCTAATCTTCTCATTGCATCCGAATCATATTCAGATCAATGTCCAATAATTGGACTAAGATAAGATTACTTCTCTACTGAGAGGAGTCACTAAAATCCAGACCCGTTTCATCACTCCCTAGGAATGGAAGCGTCATCGTTATACAATCATTTATGATCACATCACCCTTAGGTATTCCTAATACCTGTACATCCTGCATACTGGAAGACTCAGATTTAAACCCGAAGTATCGGATCAACTTTATACTGTCTACTTCATAGTTTTATCAGTAAGTTTCTCATTTGATCATTGGGAGTCGATATTGATCATATACTTTCCAAAAGCATATATCATACCTAGGTCTTGATCATATACTTTCCAAAAGTATATATCAAACCAACAAATTCAGTCAAGCTTTCAAAGCGAGACGACCGTGCGCACGGAGTTTGATTCTTCCCAATATCTCATGAGTGAGCTCATGTCTTCCGGCTCAGTAGTGAACCTATATGATCCCTTTGAGAGATTGTATTACGCATATGCCCTTATATGCACACCAGCGCGCCGGTGTATAGACCTTGATTAGGTCATCAACCTATTGGTCTGCCAAATGTACATACTCAGACATTTAGTAACACATCTGTCTCCGGTCAGAGGATGTGTGCCTGTATCGTGACAGTCATACGATATAGGACTTTGGTTATCTCGATCTCGTTAAGTCAACTCTTTGACCTAACTCATCCGACACCTCCGAATCTCTATTCCTATGCAGAGGACCTGCATCAAGAGGTCAGTCAGATATCAACCTAAATGAGATAGGATTGCCATCTCCTACTCAGGCTGGAGATCATCTCTTAATAATCATTTGACGGTGCTTGATGAGTCCTCAATCTAACTCATTAGATATTCATCTAAGCACCAGCCTCTATGATTCAATAATTGAATCAACAGCTTTATGATCATTAAGATGGCCATGGTACATAACCCTAATTGCACTAAGGGACCTATTATGCAAACTATGTACTCTTTATTTCAGATTAAGGAGTGAACTGCAATAACATTTATTGCATAATGGCTCGTCGTGGGCTCGCATGTCCAACAAAAACCATACACGAACTTTGATAAACAAATTCTAGGTTGTTCCTTTTCCTCCATGAGTTAGACCTTGAGACTTGACCAAGTAAAATAAACATAAAACAACACCGAAGAAAATTGATTAATTTATTGTAGTTAATTCTCGATCAATTCTGAATTACCGATGTAATTACACCGACACATTCATCATTAGCATTAAAGATTAATTCACACCGATAAATTTAGGGCATTTTCAGACTCGTCAGATGGCGCCATTGTCGGGGAGGTAAATGGCTTAGATTTTATCTAAAAAAGTTTTTGTTTGGTTTTCCACATTCGGGTAGTCTAACCCCTGAATCTTCGCTGTATATTTTCCATATTTTTTTCCTGCATTTATTTTATTTCCAGCATTTATTTTCTTATTTTATTTTTTGATTAATTTTTGTGTCACTCTCTTACATTCTCTCTCTTTATTTTCTTGTGAGGTACCCGACGAACGTGGAACGGTTTCTCTCAAAACTGATGCATTTTCACCGACGCCTGAAAAACTGCAAATAAAATTAAGATGGAGTTGAGTCATGAGAGAGCGTAGATTCTAGGATTTATCTTTATGCAATTTTGAATTTTGTAATTAATTGCTCGTTTATAGCGGTGTTCATTTAGACTCTCGCATGTGTAAAAAGACCTTGAACTTTTTTTGTGGTGTGTCATGGCCTGTTTTACTCTCCGGTGAGGGTGGGGCCCAACTTGAATGGCTCCTAGGTTAGACCTGCACATACGGCTATTAGAGCTTGTAGAATTTTTGATTGTGCTCGTAGAACCTAGGACCACACTTCACCTTAATTGAAATGCACATTAGATCATTCAACTTAGTAAAATTCAAATTAATTCTTCATGGCTAATAGAACTTTCTGTTAGGTGCGGTTTTTTCAGCTTGCATTCATATAAAATAAATTTTCAATTCTTGTATTGCATCCTACATGGAGATTGTGAAGAATCACTGTATGACTTCTAACTGAGCATACACCATCGTTTTTCGCGTGCATTGTCTTTTCCCGAATTTCTCGCTCCTATTTTGTCACTTCAAAATCAAAGGAAATTGGGACTGGACGATAGATGTGTATTTGTGCTCACCTAATTTTTCAGTGATCACCTAATTAAAATTGGGAATGCTAAATATAGATGACTTTAATTAACCCATAAAATCAAGAATTTTTGCGGGAGAGCAACCACGACCTTGGATTCATTTATTTATCTAAGTGAGCGAGACACGACACTTAAGGTTAGATCCCAACTCCAAAATTTTCATTTAGACTATTGTTCTAAAAACGATTAGCCACTTCTCAGTGAGGAAATAATGGGTAGCTAGTAAACGGTCCGGATTTCCTTAGTAGAGTGGGTCATTTAAAGGACATTATTTAAGGTCCCTTCCTTAAGTAACATGGGGAGCTGTTTTACAGTCCGTACTTACAACCATACTAGCTGAAAGTGGATGCAACTAGTCGTAAGAATTTGTGCCAGTCTTTAAGAAAATTTTCGGTACCTAATAGCTCGCTAAATTTTTTCCAAGATTGAATTTATCATCAACTAAAATCGAAAAGATAATTTACCGAGCTCTTGCAGCTTCATTTTGTGAGTTGGTAAATCTGGGGTTTGACTTGTGTTTGCATTGGTATACGTGAACCGATTTCAAAGATAAAAAACTGCACATTTGTGCAATCACTCTCCTTGATAATTTTTTTGGTTTCTTCTTTACCAAGTGCACTAGCACCGAGATCAACCATGTCAAATCATCATCATCGACCACCTTTGACAAATACATGATAATGGTCCAAGTAGCCATATGATCTATATTATGAAAATGAATTTGTCTCGGTCAGACCCAAATCATCTAAACCCTCTTCTGTCAAGAATCCTCCAACATTCGCTAGAAACTTTAACCCTCGGATGAATATGACCCAATCTTCGAATTCCAAAATATTCTACTGGAATCATCCGATTAATGTCACCACATCATCATATTTTTCACCTCCACAGCATGATCAACTTCCATCCTAGACTGAACCATCTTATTCTCGGTTTCTCACTAAAACTAATGAACCATTTAAAGATCAAATCACTTTTGAGACTCATGACTGGCTGAGACACCAAACCCAACTGCCTTCATAGTTTCCTCACGAGCTTTTTGGGACAGGTCCACAATTCATAGAAATGCTTCCAGACTGGTCCTTAGGGAATAATATGATGGCTCGATCAAACCGCAAGAAGAGGCCCGCACCTATCGATCAACCATATTAGATTGAACCCAACGATAAAATCCCTATTAACCAACCCGAATACCACTCCTTCAATTAGCCTACACATACAGAGGACCAGGCTGATGATATCGATACCTATGAACCCTGTATGACTCCATTATTTGGATATATGATCAATTATGACCATAGAAGTAGACTATACTCAAACCAGTAATGCATGCCTGAGTCACGACATGCTAAGTATGAGACCTACAGATTATCGCAAAATCCTTCCACTGAGCAGATTTCTTCCATAAATTTTGTGGAGAAATTTTCAGAAAATAAGAATCATATATTGGATATTCTAAAAGAATCTCCTCGCAGCTCATCCAGGAAAATGGAAGACGAAATTACTGAATTTCAAATTCAAAAACAAGAACACACACCGACTGCTCCCATGATTGATCACGAAAAGATTTTTTAGGATGATATTTTGAAGAAAAATAAGAGGTATGAATTAATGGAGGATAAATTTAGAAAGTTCACCGACTGACTAATTTCATTTTATGGTAGTTTGGATATAAAAATAGATGATGAAAAGATTGGACCCCTTTTGAAAATCCAAAGAATATTCAGAAACTTAGAGACTATGAACACCTTAGGGACGATCCTAACAACGATACCTCTACCTACTACTCCCCTAGAGACAACTCTGAATCTGACTCAGCATATCTAAGCTCATCCTCATTTAGGGAACACAACTCATCTACACACTGATGAATCTGTGATTCATCACTCTAAAAGTAAAAAATAGAGCCTTGTTCCCGAGTAATTAGAGGCATATTTCCACCTATATTGCATAATCAGCATTCAAGCATGCATTGATAACATTTGCATTTTAGCATTCACATTTGCATTAAATAAGAAGCCAGCTTCACTTGTAAAAATCACCTACTTGTATGTATTTTACACTAACTGTAAACAACATAAATTCAACTCTATACTGTATATATTACTAAAAATAATACAAGAAAAATACCAAAAAATGGTAGCTTGTAAAATTGGCCAATAAAACCCGAGTCCAAGTTTGAGATCATGGACCTTAAAATGCATATATCTATCTCTAACAACCTCTAACTTAGGTCTACTGACTTTTAAAATAATATAAATTCAGAGACCTTCAAATTGAGACCAATTTCATTTAAATCAGAGCTCGTAAGCAAAACTTGGATTTTGGGCCCCCATTGTATACTATATGTATGTATATTTGTACATTTGTATTTTATCATTTTATTCGACCTCGTTTCTGTTTTTGGTCAACATGAAACTTGTATATCTCAATGAGATCTACAACTTCCATGTTTTGAGTTTTTCCAAATTCGTCCATTTTCTCCCTCTTATTTCAACTTCTCCCTCGACCCCTTTGGTTGCACCACGCGGCCCTACCCATCACTTGCCACGTGGCTCAACTACCGCCCTTCGATTGCATCACTCGAATCTAATCCTACCCTCTCCCTCGTGCCCATCTCCTGGCCGTTGGATCATGAGATCCAAAGGCTACGACATCGTCTTCTACCACCGAGAAAGCCTCAGCCACGCCGTCGCCCAGCTCGCGTCGTCTCTTCCCCCATTCTATTTTTGATGCCACTACAGCCACCATCTCCACTTGATCTTCGACCCACGATGTCGCTCGCATCTCCATCATCCTCGCCATTACCCATGATCACCATGACGCCCTCTCCTTCACTCCACAAACCCCACTCAAATCACTCCCTTCGTCGCCCAGACCACCACCTTCTCCCTTTAAATACCCCACCTCCGACCATTTACACGGCCATCCTCCCTAGCACGAGGTACCCCAGAGCTCTCCTCTACCCATAAGTGTCAGTGATCGAGTGTGAACGTGAGCGAAGATGGTGGTTCATCTTCGATGAGATCCACGCGAGCATTATAGGTAACTGCATTTTAGTCCCTGTACGCGTGTTTCAGAATTAATAAATTTTAATTTTTGTTTGCATTTTGGTCCATGTGTTTACATGTTCATTTAGGCATTCATTTAGCCACATTTTTAAATTCCGAAAAATGCAAGTTGTAGGTAAACTTGTGCTTTATCTTTATGAACACATGTCATATTTTTGTAAGCAATGAAGAATTTAATATTATTTATTTTGTGGAAATTGAAATAGTTTGCCCACTGTGTGCTTTAAATTCTATATTAAGTTATTTATTGCTCCAAAAATCACCAAAAATCACAATCGGTTTAATTTAAGTAAATCTACACTGTGCCCAAAAATCAAATCATTTACACACATCATGAGGCCTGAATAAATTAATTAGTCTTTTGCTAAATTAAATTTTAATAGGTCCAATTTATAACATTTTTAGGTTTATCAATTTTCCTTGAATCCTCTCACATAGAACCATCTAGGATAATTTTTATATTTGAAAATAATGTACTTTGGTATTTATTAAAATTAATTTTGCAAAAACTACTCTACATTCATATTTTATTCATTTTTAATTCATTTAGAGTCTAAAAAATCCAAAAAACATGCTGTAGCTTAGTTTCATAACATTTCATCTTCTAGCCAAGTTTCATTATTTTTGAACTTAATTTGACCATCTTTCAAATTTAACCTTGAAATTTGGCTCGAATTGCATTGTCTTTTTCTTTAATCGCATAAAAAAATTATAAATACACCAAAAATATTCCCTTGAAAATCTAAAATTGAAATTGACTTCAAATTCACCTAAGGAGAAAGCTTCCTCCTTGAGTTCGACCTTGGGCTTGCCCTAAGTAAAAAATCTTCCGCTTGTGTTTAATTGAATATTAATCTGAGTGGTTTTGAACAGTTTGAATTTATCCGACTACAAAGAACATCATTAAAATTTAATCATTAATTTGGTTGAATTAAGTAGGGTAACCGAAGGGCTCTTCAAATGGCGCCGTTGCCGGGGAGGCACGGCTTAGGTAAATTTTTAGGAAATTTTGATTTCAGATTTTCCATCCCCGGGTAGTATGATTCCCGGCTTTTATTGTGAATATTTTTCTGTCGTTTTTATTAGTTTATTTTGTGTCATCCTTTATCTGACCTCCATTTATTTTTGTGTGAGGAATACGAGGGGTCGAAGGCGCTTCGCCAAGCAAGCCGAGGAACCTGCATTAAAATAATTTGAGTGTTTTTGTGAGGACTTGTCATTTTTATTTTATTATATTTAGCATTTTTCCAGCGGTTCCTGTTTGGGTTCTCGCACGTGTAAGTCATAATAAAACGAGTCCCCCGCATGTTATGTGGTTTCTTTACATAGAATAGAACATGCACTTGCGATTCTTGGAGCTATCCTAGGACTGTTTGTGCTCATAAAATTCTAGGACCACACTTCACACTTAAAAGACACACTTAGACTGCAGGACTAAGCCAAATCTAACTGGTTCTTCACTCCCTAATAGAACTGCTTATCTAGGAGCGGCTTTTTCGCTTGCATTGCATATAGTGTAAAATTCAATTCTATTTTTCATCCCGCATATAAAGCGAAAGGATCACTGTAAATATTCTAAACTTGGCATTCATCATTGTTTTATCGTACATCGGATTTTCTCGATTCTTTCTCCCTTATTTTTTTAAACATAGGTTTAAAGAAAATTGGGACTGGATGATATGTGTGCCTTGTGTGTGGACTAATCAAGTGGTCACCTAACTTAAAATCGAGACTGCTAAACAAAATTGGCAAAAAAATCAATAAAATCAGAAATTATGTTTGTGGGAGAATAACCTCGACCTTGATTTCAGGCTGAGTGAGGGTACTCGAGTGTGTGCGCACACACTAAGGCAGAGCCTAAAATCCCCGTCTTCCATATCGCGTACCCCGATCCGAGCAAACATCACAGGGTGAACAATGGGCTCAACTGACCAGCGTCAAGTAGCCTCCGCCTACTCTGGTAGGTAGATAGGGGCGAAATTGCGGTGCACCGTGACAAGTTGCTAGTAGCCTCCGCCTGCTCCGACTGGTAGATAGGGGAGAAGTTAAAGCGTTGTTAGCCTCCACCTACTTCTGTAGGTAGATAGGGGCAGGTCCTTGAACTCCCGGCCGGTGATAGGAGCGAAGAAAGGAAGTGCGTTGGTATCTCATGCAACATGTTAAATAGGGGAGACACATACGCCTTTGAGCCGACTCCCCTATAGGTCACGTAACCTTTGCTACTTGCTTGCAAAATCATACTTAAAATCAACTAGACTAATCGGAGTCAGTTTCGGGTCCTTCACCGTGTTGAGTGTGAAAATCAGGGTTTGTGATTCACTTGCTTGCTTCAGGTCGGAGTAAAATCCTATCTTTACATTTATACTCCCGATTCTTCCTTCTTCCATCAAGATGACTGACTGGGGGGATATCCACTCATGCTTCGCAAATCTCTCCTTGAGTCCCTCACAAAGTTCGTCTTCATCAGCCCAAGCGCAACTTGGGCCAACCCGAGCTCATGACCCTCTTGAGCTCGGATCTATCACCCTCAGCATGGTTATCCTCAAACCATCCCTTTTCTCCCCTCTCATCTCACAGAGGAAAACCATCACCTCGATGAGAATGTCTTCATTAATACGTCCTCTAACTTAGATCAATTTATTTACCCAGGTAAATAGGAAAAGATACCTCCTAAGAAACCCTCGGAAGAAGAGGATGATACCGTGCACCAAGTCTTCGCCCGATTGGCTAGAGCCGAGCAGCTTAATGCCAAACTTATGGTTAGGATGGGATAGGTGATAGAGGCAGGAGGAATTGACCGACCGATGGTAGATGCCTACAACCCTGCAGAAAATGAAATACATAGTTGGCTTGTACCTGAGGTGCCCCCAGAAGCGTTCGAGCTGAAGCCCCACTTTCTAAGCCTGCTACCGAAGTTTAATGGGAATTCCAACAAGGAACCATATGCTTTCCTTAGATACTTTGAGCTGGTATGCAACAACCTTAGTCACCCTAGGGTTGGGCAAGATTACATCAGGTTGAAGGCTACCCTGTTTGCCTTAGGAGATAAGGCTGCTCATTGGCTGAAGAACATCGGGATAAGATGTACGACCTGGATGCAGTTCAAGGATTTATTCTTGAAGAAGTTCTACCCACTCATTAGGACTAACCAGATGAGGACCAAGATCGCTAGTTTTTCCCAGGGCCCCGACGAACCATTTCATGAAGCATAGGATAGATTCAATGACTTAACTTAGAAATTCCCCTACCATGCATTACTAAAGCGATCTTAGTCTAGACCTTGTTCTGTGGAATGACACCGGAAATGCAGGGATTAATAAGTGCAACCTGTGGAGGCATCTATATGAATAAGAACGAAGATGCCGTATGGAAGGTTCTAGAGCAGATGGCAGAAACATGCAGATCTCAGGCCACCAGGACCTATCAGTTGTCTCCCTCAAGCCTATTTAACGAGACAACTAGGAGGACTGTAGTAGATCTGACAGATGACCTCATCCCCAGCATGGAGATAATAACTGATAAGCTCACCATGGTAATACAGATCTACAAGAGGATCACTGACCTTGAGGCGCTTTTACGATTGCCAAAACAAGTGGAGGAATTGATTGAGAAGGTAGCCAAGATAAGACTACCTGCCCCTTCTACACCACCTGTGCCTGTACATCGAGTCCATCTTGTACAGGAGCAGGTACAGGGGCCTCAGGGTAGCTGGGTTGAGGAGCAGTAATACACTCAGCAGGAGCAACACACACCCCCACAAGTGGGGACAGTCTACGAGGAGCCTCCACAGGTGTTCGAGATCAATGGATTGTGGTACAGCCATGACCCCGTCGGTAGATAGTCGGGGATAGGGAACGGTCAGCCACACCAACCTTCCCTAGCTTACCAGGAAACTGGCTTCGTCCCCGCACTGCGCTTTATACACCCTCGACTTGGACAAGGGTACCAGCCTCAGCAGCACCGGCATCAGCGCATGTTCCACTCAGTCCAGCAGGGCCCTCCACTACCTTCCCACCACCGACAGTATCAACATGGTCAACAGGGCCAGTATAGACATCCAAATCACTCGTTCTCTAGTCAGAAGCAGCAAGCCCCGCCCGCTAGTGAATTGGAGTCCCTCACCTTGGCGATCCAGACCCTGACTACTAGGGTCCAACAGATACATAATGATTACCTGGATATCCGAACTGATCTGAACCACATTTCACATACCCAGGATCAGCAGATGGAGCCCAAGACCCCAATTCCCGCCCAGGTTCAGGCTAACCCAAATAGCCTGAATCAGGATCAGAACCAACCACGAGATCAGGTATACTATTTAGACGACTCTCTATCTGAACGTGAGATCCTTTCGTACAATAATGTTAATCATATGTCCCTCAAGAGCAGAAGGACCATGATCCTACCTGATCGAGCACGGGCACAGGATGAAGACACCGCCATGTTTCTACCTGAGGAGAGCTTGGAGGCAGAGAAGCAACAACAACACCACCACCACCAGGAGAAGAAGAGGATTTCCAAGTCATCTAAGAAGAAGTAAGGAGCACCGGCACTGAGTCCGGCGAACCAGATGAGGAGCCCATATCTCCATTTGAGGAGGACGTTCCAGAAGCTGCCGAAAATGCATCACCTGTTTTGCCAAAGGAATTTCTTTTTCGTCCGAGTCAGAGTCAGTGTTAGAGTCAAAGTCCTGTAAAGAACTCAGTTTCTCATTTCAATGAATATCTTTTAGTTTCAGAATATGAATCAGCCTCAATAATCCCTTTCCCCCGAGCCCTTAAGGGTGGAAAGAAGAAAACTAAAATAATCCAAAAAGATGACCTTGAGATGGCAGAGTTCTGCAATAAGTATATCAAGGTCACAATCCCCTTCGATAAGTATGTGGATATGATACCTCCTTTTCAGAAGTACCTAAAGTTGAGATGCTCACCTACTAGGGTCAGCAGGAAGACCAAAAGCCATGTTGAGAAGCACGTTTTGTCAGCAGCCACTACTTGCGCCAAAAAGAATGTGTTTCCAAGGAAACAAAAGGACATTGGTGCCCATTATGTGGTGATTCATGTTGATGACACTGCGTTTGCACGCACTCTCCTAGATAATGGATCCTTAATTAACTTGATGCCTACAACCCTCTATGAGCGGCTAAATCTAGGACGTCTTAGGAAATCTAGAGCATTACTCCAGTTTACAGATAAATCAACCAAGAGGTCCCAGGGAGAATTGATGAACGTTATCATCAAAGTCGAGGGTCAAGATTACATGGTGGACTTTACAGTCCTTGATATGGAGACCCCTAGAAATTGGAGATATTCCCACATCATCCTAGTAAGGCCCTTCCTCAGAACAACAGGGGGCCTTATTTGATTACAAGATTGGGAATATTCAGTTCCAAACTCCTGGCGGAGATGAGGAACTTGAGATGAAGCAGACAAGGTGGCAGAGGCCAGATTTAGAATCCAGCACCAAGTACTCTTCTTCAGAAGCAGATTGCGTTCATGTAGACACCGTTGGTCTATGGAGACAGAACCCAGCCAGTACTGATGAGTCCCTCTCCTTTGGAGAAGATCTTGTGCATGAGACAGTTTGCGAGAACCTTAGGAACGAGTACATCACAGAAATTGTATCTCCCTACATATTTGATGATGTAGAGGCCCAACTGGGCCTGTCAGTCCTTCCCTCGTTAGGACAATCAGAAGATAAGGATGATGAGTCGGACATGGCTTTTGCCGATTGCTTGGAGACTTTTGACGATCCGACTCCAGAGCTGAATGAGATGGTGGCAGTTACTTCCAAGATAGATCCAGCCACTACCAGCACAGAGCCATAATCGATTGAGCCAAACTTCCTTGATGATCAAACCTTACCTAAGTTCAAACCATTACCCACAACCCTTAAATACGCCTTCCTTGTGGGTCAAGAAAGTAAATATCCAGTCATCATCAGTTCGCGATTGACCGAGGAGCAGGAATCCCGCTTGCTAGAGATCTTGGAGAAAAACCACAAGGCAATAGGCTGGAGCATCTCCGATCTCCATGGAAAAAATCCCGCCCTGTGTTCGCACCATATCTACTTGGAGAATGAAGCTAAACCCTCTCATGAATTCCAACATAGGTTGAATCCAAATTTGCGAGAGGTCGTGAAGAAGGAGATTGAGAAATGGTGTGACGCGGGTTTTATTTACCCCATCTCTGATTCCAAGTGGGTGGCACATATCCATGTTGTCCCAAAAAGTCGGGAATTCAGACGACCACCATTGAGGACGGGGAGGTGATCGTGACATGAGTACCCACGTCGTGGTGCGTTTGTGTAGATTACAGACGCCTGAATGCCGTGACAAAGAAGGATCATTTTCCCCTACCATTCACTGATCATATCTTAGAACGATTAGCGGGAAAAGAATTCTTCTGCTTCTTAGATGGATTCTCGGGCTACAATCAAGTAGCCATCATTCCTGAGGACCAGGAGAAAACCACTTTCACATGCTCCTTTGGTACCTATACTTTCGGGTGCATGCCCTTTAGGTTATGCAATGCTGCCGGTACATTTCAAAGGTGCATGATTGCGGTATTCGCCGAAATGGTCGATGAATTCCTGGAAGTCTTCATGGATGACTTCTTGGTCCACAGCGATTCCTTCGATTCCTATCTTAGGAATTTGGACCATGTCCTCATAAGGTGTTGTGAGGTCAATCTGGTGCTCTCTTGGGAGAAAAGTTACTTCATGGTGACGGATGGCATTGTGTTGGGGCATGTCATCTCCAAGAGAGGAATGGAGGTTGACCCTGCCAAGGTGGATGTGATTAGATGACTCCGGCCACCAATCAACGTGAAACAGTGGCGGTCATTCCTTGGGCATGTTGGATTTTATCGGAGATTTATCAAGGATTTTTCGAAGATTGCCTGACCGCTAACTGAGCTTTTAGGTAAAGACATGGAGTTTATTGTTGATCATTAATGTCTTGAGGCCTTTAAGCAACTGCAAGGGATGATCATGGATGCCCCGACCCTACAAGCTCCAGATTGGTCTCTTCCTTTTGAGATCATGACGGACGCCTCAGATTTTGCTGTTGGGTTGTGTTAGGACAGAGGAGGGATGACGTCCCATTTGCCATACACTATGTAAGAAAAGTGCTTGATACTGCTCAGCGTAACTATACAGTTACCGAAAAGGAGATGGTTGCAGTAGTGTTTGCCTTGGATAAGTTCAGATCGCATCTAATTGGATCTAAGGTGATTGTGTTCACGGACCATACAACACTACGATACTTAATGGAAAAGAAGGACGAGAAGGCACGTCTTCTTAGGTGGATTCTACTCATCCAGGAATTTGATTTAGACATTAGAGATAAACCTGGAAAGAAAACCATAGTGGCTGATCACCTCTCCCATCTCGAAAATCTTGATACTTCTGATGATACGCCTATTCGAGACTCCTTCCCTGACGAGTTGGTTTTTGTTATCGACTCGCTCCCATGGTACGCCAATATCGTGAACTATCTTGTCTCCAAGAAAGTTCCCAAAGATTGGCCCAAGAGCCACACAGACCGACTCAAGTAGGATTCAATACATTACCATTGGGAGGATCCAATCCTTTTTTTTGAAGGATCAGATTGTGTCTGGAGATGATGTATTCCTCAGGAGGAATATCAAAGTGTCCTTACTTTGTGCCACAGTCTGGAGGTAGGAGGACACCATTCCGGGAAGAGGACCGCATGGAAGGTACTTCAATGTGGCTTATATTGGTCGACTCTATTTCGCGATGCACTCACCTTTGTGAAGTCGTGCCCAGTATGCCAGCGAATGGGAGGAACCGTTGGTTCCAAGGATGAGATGCCAATGTAGCCTATCATCATTTGTGATGTCTTTGACACCTAGGGCATCGAGTTCATGGGCTCATTCCCAGTTAGCCAGGGATTCGAATATATCCTTCTTCCGGTAGACTATCTGTCAAGATGGGTGGAGGCTATCCCAACCCAAGTCGCAGACAGCAGGACTGTCTGTAAATTCATTAGAAATCACATCATCTCTAGGTTCGGGATTCCCAAAGTAAAGATATCTGATGGGGGTAGCCATTTCGTGAACAGAGATGTGAAGAAACTCTTGAAGGATTACGACATCGAACACCGTGTCGCTAGTCCTTACCACCCACAGACCAATGGCATGGTTGAGGTGTCGAATAGGGAGGTAAAGACCATATTGCAGAAGCTTGTCCGCCCATAAAGGAAGGACTGGTCTCAGATCTTGGATCGTGTCCTTTGGGATTATAGGACAGCTTACAAGACACCTTTAGGAACCTCCCCATTCAGAATGGTGTTTGGAAAGCTGCGCCATTTGCCCGCTGAGCTAGTGCATAAATCCGAATGGGCAATCATGAAAGTCAACTGGAACACACACCTAGGGAAAAACAGAGAGAGATGGATCCGAATGAGCATGTGGAAGTCAGAAACCGAGCATATGACAACAGTTTGGTATACAAGGACAAAGTAAAGCATTGGCACGATAGATATATCAGACGAAAGACCTTTGTTCCTGGACAGAAGGTATGGTTGTTCAATGCAAGGCTGAAGGTTTTCCAAGGTAAGCTGAAATCCAAATGGACGGGTCCATTCATTGTTTGTGCTGTGCATGACAGTGGATGCGTAGAGATCTCAGATCCTACAGATGGAGCACATACATCCCTAGTTAATGGAAAACTGCTGAAACACTTTGTCGAGCCCAATGAACAATTAGTCCATGTTGAGGAGATTGTTTTCATGCATGAGACATATTTAATAGACACACATAGAGTCACACATGAGACCTTGCAACAGTGAGCTCTCACCATCAGCAACATTGAAAAGATTCAGATCACGATCCTTGTATATACTCATCCTTCCTGTATATTCTTTCCCTCCCTCCCGCGACTCTAATCACTCGCCCCTGCTCCATATCTTTTCATTACTATACTTAGGATGACCAGATCTGAGAGTGACCCGAGTCTATCCACCATTCATTATACATCCTCCAGATCTCATAGGTCCTCATACTCACTCCTGTCCTATACTTAGGATGACGAGAACCTAAGTATAGGGGGGACCGATGCCCTTCATGTGTATATTTATCCATTTCCGCTCTTGACCTCGTTCACCCCATTTTGTTCTTCTTCTACACTTAGGCTATCAGAGCCTAAGTATAGGGGGCGGGACGACATCTATACTTTTTTTAGCTCTCCTACGCTTAGCACGAGCTATGTCTTCTTCCTCGCTTTTCATGCTCTGAGGACATAGCACATGCTAAGTATAGGGGGGCATGTATATATTACATATATACATACCCATAGTTCGTACTTTTGCGTATTTTTGTATATATTATACAATAATTATGGGATGGGTAAAAATTGATTTTTTTGTAAAATACATGTATATTTGTAATACTCTTTTATAATTTCATCGAAAAAAACAAAATAAAAGGCTTCTTATTTATTCATGCATATCGTCCCTGCATTTAAAAATAAAGAAAAAAGAGTCTTACATTCATCTACATAGCATGTCATCTGCACATCATCTGCATATCCAGCATATGCAATGTGAAAAGTTAGTGAGTTCTGAACCACGTTATGAATAGATGTTGAGGAAGGACTTTATTTGACCTAAATCCACCTAATTTCAGAGGAACATTATAGGAACTAGAGTTAAGATTTTTCAGGTCAAGTGTCTTAATTCTTTGAGTCCGCAAGTCTATGTTCACATGTCATCTTGATTGGTCTAAGTAGAATATTTCGTACACACGCAAGATTCTTTTAGACAGTGACCTAACTTGGACAAGCACCATGCTGCAGCTCTTCATTGATGAGGAGGTGAGGAGGTAGAATCCTTTAGCTTGGAGTAGCACACGGGTGGAAACATCCGTCCTCCTCTAGGGAGGGTAGTGCATCTCAACCTAGTATGGTGGTGTTGACATCTAAGGACGGGATGTTGTGGGTTGCAATAATGCTTCAAAAGAGGGATAGTCTACTCTCTCAAGAGGAAAAACTCCTGGTGTACATACTGCACCTTGTATATAGTTCAAAAAAATGCAAGAACTCCAAAAAAATAAGACAGGCCTGAGTGAAAATATAATGCCTGTCGGAGTATGTATATTAGCAAGAAGTCTGCAGCTGGATGACTTGGCTACACTGGTCATGCATCCTGGGATAGGTAGCTACATTGGCTACCATCTATTCTTTTCTCCACCCCCTCCTCTTGAGCTGGTCGCACTTGAACTTAGATGGGAATACCCCGCTCCTCGAGGAAAGAGTTACTGGACTGGGGAATTAGAGTTACCTTGTTATAAGAGGCAGCTTCTTAGCCATTTCTGATGTGGAGAGCTATTTTTCACTTACACCGTACAAGTAAGAATCATAGTCATCAGGAATTTGCGTTTGAGGATTTGTTCTTACCTGACTATCAAGTCGTCTTGAATAGAAGACTTGTGGAACTTAAAGTCTGTTAGGTCTTAAGTTCAGATCCCAATAAAGTTCCGCCATGCTATTAATCCAAAGGTCGAGTCAGTCTCCATTTTTAACTCTTGTTCATGACCTTGGTATGGAACCCAAAATCATTTCACTCTTGCATTTCATTTTAGTTGCTCAGGGACGGGAAAGATTTAAGTATGGGGGTTGATGAATATGTGATTCTTCACTCTAAAAGTTGAAAATAGATCCTTGTTCCCGAGTAATTAGAGGCATATTTCTGTCTATATTGCATAATTAGCATTCAGCCATGCATTGATAACATTTGCATTTTAGCATTCACATTTGCATTAAATAAGAAGCCAGTTTCACTTGTAAAAATCACCTACTTGTATGTATTTTACACTAACTCTAAACTCCATAAATTCAACTCTATACTGTATATATTACTAACAATAATACAAGAAAAATATCAAAATAATGCTAGCTTGTAAAATTGGCCAATAAACCCGAGTCCAAGTTTGAGACCATGGACCTTAAAATGCACATATCACTCTCATACCACCTCCGATTTAGGTCTACTCACTTTTAAAATAATATACATTTAGAGACCTTCAAAATGAGACCAATTTCATTTAAATCAGAGCTCGTAAGAAAAAACTTGGGTGGCCCCCATTGTATACTATATGTATGTATATTTATACCTTTTTATTTTATCATTTTATTCTACCTCGTTTCCGTTTTTGGTCAACATGAAACTTCTAGATCTCATTGAGATCTACAACTTTCATGTTTTGAGTTTTTCCAAATTCAGCCGTTTTCTCCTCTTATTTCACCTTCTCCCTCTACCCCTCTGGTTACGCCATGTGGTCCTACCCATCTCTCGCCACGTGGATCGACCACCGCCCTTCGATTGCATCACCAGGATCTAATACTACCCGCTCCCTCGCGCCCATCTCTTGGACGTTGGATCGTGAGATCCAACGGCTACGACATCGTCTTCCACCTTTGAGAAAGCCTCGGCCACGTCGTCGCCCACCTCGCGTCATCTCCTCCCCAATTCTATTTTCAACGCCACTACAGCCACTATCTCCACTCGATCTTCGACCCACGATGTCACTCGCACCTCTGTCATCCTCACCAGTACCCATGATCACCATGATGCCCTCTCCTTCGCTCCACAAACCCCACTCAAATCACTCCCTTCGTCGCCCAGACCACCACCTTCTCCCTTTAAATACCCCGCCTTCGGCCATTTTCACGGCCACCCACCCTAGCACGAGGTACCTCAGAGATCTCCTCTACCCATCAGTGATAGTGATCAAGTGTGAACGTAAGCGAGGATGGTGGTTCATCTCCGGCGAGATCCACGACGAGCTTCGTCGTACTAGCAGCCTCCCCGACGAGCTGCTAGAGCTCGATCCTCTACCGACCCTCGAGCGACGACCGCAAGCTCTTCCCTGAGCCTCCCATCCCATGTAGCCTCCTCCATTTCTCCTCCGATCTTCTTCCTCTTTTTCATTTGATTTTCTCCTAATTTTCCTTCCTTCTCTGCTCAACAACACATCTCATTAACTATCGCCTGCGCTCAGCCTTGGAGCTCTCACCTTCACGCTACCAATCATTCGCCCCTACGACGAATCGAGCCCCCTCCGACCACAGCTCTGCTTCCCGACGGAGAAGTACGCCATACCGATCACAACTTTACGACACATGCCTCCAGTCACCCCCTTGCACTCCACGTGAGCACCTGCACGCTTTGGCTATAGTCACTAACCCTGTAGGGACCATTCTCTTCATTGGCCAGAAGTGTCACCGGAGCTACTTCAAGCTTCATCGCCACCGGTCTACGGACCTCCCCAGCTTCATCCAGAGCCTCCGACGGCTCCCAGATGCTTCCACGGTCAGTCCCAGCCGCTTAGCAGCTTCCAGCGACCTTCACTGAGCTAGGCAGAAGGTGACAGAGCTGACCACCCATCGCCGAAGCAAAGCCACGACCGTCATAGGAGGCATCGGCCTGGAGGATATGACACATAGTCACCGTCCGATCGTCATGATCGGACGGTCCTCATCGCGACACGTTACCATCGCCTGCTACTCCAGACTCTGTTGGATCGTGAGGATCTAACGACCCACATCAAGCCACGCCGCCTGCTCTAGGAGTTTCCCCCCACCATTAGATCTATCTTGATCTGACGGATCCTTAGCGCGCCACGTCCTCCACTTCAGCAACCGTTGGATCAATCTCGATCTAACAGATTACCTCGCGCCACGTCTTTAGCTCCGAGCCGCTTCCCCGACCTTTAGGCTCGGAGCATCCGAGCCAGTTCCGAAGCTACCCCGAGCCTGCAGCACACCCGATGCTCAGTCCGAGCCACCGACGCCGTCCAAGCCTAGTACCTCACGTGTCCCTCACGTACGGGCTGGGAATTTTGCATTGAGGACCCTACAAGTTTTCAATATTACATTCCAGTCCCTATTAGGCACATCACATGAGGCGTACGTGTTCCCGTGTACAAATTGCAATCATACCCCCATTATTATAGGTAATGGCATTTTAGTCCCTGTACACATGTTTCAGAATTAATCAATTTTATTTTTTATTTGCATTTTGGTCCCTGTGTTTGCATGTTCATTTAGGCATTCATTTAGCCACATTTTTAAATTCCAAAAATTGCATGTTGTAGGTAAAGTTGTGCTTTATCTTTATGAACACGTGTCATATTTCTGTGAGCATTGAAGAATTTAATATTATTTATTTTGTGGAAATTGACATAGTTTGCTTACTGTGTGCTTTAAATTCTATATCAAATTATTTGTTGATCCAAAAATCACCAAAAAAACACAATAGGTTTAGTTTAAGTAGATATTTGTTGATCCAAAAATCACCAAAAAAACACAATAGGTTTAGTTTAAGTAGATCTACACTATGCTAAATAATCAAATCATTTGCATGCATCACGAGGCCTGAATAAATTAATTAGTATTTTGCTAAATTGAATTTTAATAGGTCAAATTTACATCATTCCTCCAGGAGAGGGGCACCGGATCCCCCTCCCAAAATCTAGGGCTGGGCTTGGTCAGAGCCCCCCTTCCACTTGTGAGACCCCCAAAAAACAAATTTTTTAGGTCTATCAATTTTCCTGGATTCCTCTCATATAGAACCATCTAGGATAAATTTTACATTTGAAAATAATGTACTTTGGTATTTATTAAAATTAATTTTGCAAAAACTACCCTGTATTCATTTTTAATTCATTTTTAATTCATTTAGAGTCCAAAAATTCCAAAAACATTGGAGTAGCTTGTTTCATAGCATTTCATCTTCTGGCCAAGTTTCATTATTTTTGGATTTAATTTAACCATCTTTTAAATTTAACCATGAAATTTGGCTCGAATTGCATTGTCTTTTTCTTTAATTGCATAAAAGTTATAAAATCATAAAAAATATTCCCCTGAAAATCTAAAATTGAAATTGACTTCAAATTCACCTAAGGAGAAAGCTGCCTCCCTGAGTTCGACCTTGGGCTTGCCTCAAGTAAAAAAATCTGCCGCTTGTTTTTAATTGAATATTAATCTGAGTGGTTTTGAACAGTCCAAAGTTATCCGACTACAACGAACATATATTTAATCGTTAATTCAATTGAATTAAGTAGGGTAACCGAAGGCCTCTTCACACACCATGTAGAAAATAACAAAAAATTTGAAATATTCAAAACACCCAAAAAATTGAAAATCCAGAAAAATACAAAAATTGAAACTAAAGAAGATTTGAAGAATTTTGATCCTTCTCTTAGGGAAGCACTGGAAAAAATATTGACTTTTGAACTCCCCTTGATACAAGCCATTGAACACTTCCCCAACCTTAAAGGATTTGTAATGGGCAAATTAATGACGAAAAAGTCAGGCACGATAAGAACAAAGACTGAAAGAAATATCTTGTCAATGGCCACCTCCTTGGTGTTGAAGAGAAAAACCAAGAGCCGCATAGTGAAGCGGTTGCCCAAATTTGATTGTGGAATCAAAGACGCAATATTTACCCATGCTTGAATCAATGACGACTCACCAATCAATATTCTCCTGACCTCTGTATTTGACAAGCTCAAACGTAGACCAATCAGGAAAATAAGAGAGATCGTTCAAATGGCTGATCGATCTATAAAGCAGCCAAGAGGAACAATTTCAATCATCGTTACATTCCAAGATGCTCCGCTCAAAGTAGACTTCACGATCATTGATATTGAGCATCAAGAAGAATTCACCTAGTCTCCAATCATTCTCAGAAAGCCATTCTTGGCATTGGCTAAGGCAATTATTGAGTGCGAGACTCGGAAAACCAATTTTATAGCAATGGGAGCACTCCGATCTCACCTAGTCTTTGAGGAAACACGATATTCTGAGGCGACCCACGAAGCCGTCAACAGTTGTAACCACCGAAAGGTAGAAGAGCCCTACCTCGCTGCTACACCTGAGATAACGACTGTTGAAGAGACTATTGTTTTAGAGAGTCTCCTCCTATTCCATTTCCCGCTTCTCTCACCATGGGAAATGACTTGTCATGTGATCCTGAGACATATGCATTGATGCATCCTGAGTCAGACGATATCTCCTTTGATCACTTTGATCAAATCAACCTGACACAGAAATGCACCAACATCAAGTCAATTGAGAATGAATATGCAGAGACTCTCCCCACTGTTCCATTTCCCGCTGCTCTCACCATGGGAAAGGGTTTCTATTATGATCATGAAACTTATGCATGGGCGCATCCTGAGTTGGCTGAAATCTTCTATGACCCCCTTCACCAATTCAATCCAACTCAAGAGTACACCAACATTAAGATACCACGAAAAAAATGGCAGCCCCTTCATATAAAAAGAAAGTCGCCTTTGACCTTCCGGAAGAGGAATCGTCTGATGATTCCTCATCAGGTCCAGAATGGGTAATCTACATGAGTGAAGTATGTTTTGCAGTCCTAAAACCCTATTTACGCAAGGATCTAGATTTCGATTCCCATTGGACGACTTCCATTCCTCACTATTATTCATTCAAAGCTGATTCTCCTGGTCTCATTAAATATACTGAAATAAATTCTTATGAGCTGACTGAGACTGGTGCTTCAGAGTATTCATCATCTGAGGACAAATCTCTTTATCCCAAGAAGGAACAAATACTGAGAAAACAACTGAAGCAACTAAACAATAAGAATATCTGGAGTGCCTCCACTTTCAAATACTATTCCTATGAGGATAACTCTGATATGCTTCATCTACTCTCCAACATGACTTTTCTGAGGATAACACTGACAATGGTTGGGAATCATATGCTTCATCTCCTTTTTATCATTACAATCTCCCACCACAGGCTCACAAAAAGATTGGCCAAAAACTGCCTTAATCATCGACTACCCACCCTCCCTCTGGACCCCATCGGTCTCCTTGTACATCTTCTTCCTCTACTTAGGCCAAGGCCTAAGTATAGGAGGGGATCGATCCCATTTGTATATACCATTCTCCCCTTCTGACGATCGCCCCATTTCCACCCTTCTTCTTTACTTAGGCTGACTAGAGCCTAAGTATAGGGGGAACTGATACTCATTTGTATATACTCTCCTCATTCACATCCCACAACCACCTCAGTTTCGCTCTTCTTCTATACTTACTGTTCACGCCTAAGTATAGGGGGCGGGCCGATATATCTTTTTCTTTTTCACTCGCATACGCTTAACCCGAGCTATGTCTTCTTTATGCTTCTTGTGCTTTGAGGACACATCACTCGCTAAGTATAGGTGGTGTACATGTACTATGTATATATTTTACCCATAGCTCATACTTTCACGTAAGTCTATATGTATTTACGGGGTGGGTAACTAACTTGAAAAAAACAAAGCAAAAAAACAAATAAAAAACAAATAAAAACAAAAAAAACAAACAAAAAAAGAAGTTTTGCTACTAACACTGACTGTGTCCAACTATTTTTTTTGAAAAAATGGTTTCTTATTCATTTTTGCATAATAAAATTCTTCAAAAAAATCAATTATCACAAAAAAATGTGTCTACATTTCACGCACCAGCACTTCGTCCAGCATGACATGCATTTGCATTTGTGAAAATCCCTTGGGTTCTGAATTAAGTTATGAGCAGAAATCGAAAGTGGTCTGGACTTGACCTTAATCCATCTAATTTTTAGAGGAACTTCACCGAGAAAGAGGATTCTAGAAGCTTCAGGTCTTTGACCTAATTCTTTGAGTTCCACATGACAATGTGCAGCGTTTGACTCTTAGTGTATAACATGTTTTCTTCATTCTGGGTACAACTTAGGAATAGGTAATTAATTTGTACTCTCCCACTATGCACTTAGCTCAACTCAGAGAGGGTGTTGGAAGACTGTGTGAGTTTCTTTTCTGGTAGTGTGAATATCTAAAGACCAAAGTACATGTTGAAATAAAGCTTCGGAAAAGGATGGGTAGCTGGACATAATTTTTTCTAAGACCCAAAAACATGTACGAAAAAAAGATTCCATATCCATAGGGGCACAACAAGATCCATGCAGAGCTATAAAAAATCCAAACACAAAGAAGCCACTATCAAATAAATATCTGACCAAAAAGGTCCAAGTTTCAAGAAAAACATGTAGATCTTGGTGAAGACATGGCTAAACTAGCCCACTTCACAAGGAGAGGTGACTACACTGACCACCCTCCAGTTGTTTTCTCCTTCTTCTAATTTCTCCCTCTATTCGATTGTGAACACAATACGACAAACCTTAGAAGGAAATACCTAACTCCCCGAGGATGAGTTATTGTAGAGGAGGTTTGCATGTTAGTCCGGCATTCTGGATGGGAAGGGCTAAAACCTTTCACATACATGAGTCGATTGTTCAATGTTCATGGGGCATGCTTTGGGAGGAGGATTGATCTAAGATGACTTCTGAGCCGAAACTGTGACAATGATATGTAGAACTTGAAGGCTGTTGATTTTAAAACTCTAAGTCTCACAGAAGTTCTACCACACTAATAATCCAAAGGTTGGGTATAGGTCCATTTTCACCTTTAGTTCATGGTCTTAGTATGGAACCCAATCTCATTTCACCTCATTGCATTGCTTTTGATGCTCAAGGACGAGCATGGTTTAAGTATAGGGGGATGATGAATCTCAGATTCATCACTCTAAAAATGATTAATTAAGCTCAAATCCCTAAAATTGGCATTTTTTTCATTTATTCTGCATAATTAACATTCATGCATGTATTGATAAGAATTGCATTTTATCACTCATTATTGCATAAAATAAGAAGCCAAAAATCTCAGTCCAATTGACATGTAAAATAGCCCAACTTTCTTGATTTTTAACTAATTTATTCTAATTCCAAATGACCTGAAATCACTCCATTATATACATATCACTAACAAGAACAAATGAAAAATACAAAAAAATTACTGACCTAAATAAGTGGACGAAAAACCCAAATCCTAGTTGCAGGATTTCCAGACTAAAACCTCGATATCTTCCTCATAAAGTGTTCGATTTGATCACTCTCACTTTTGAACTAATGTACATTCAATTACCTTCAAAATAAGACCAAGTTAAAGTGAATCGGAACTCATATATGAAAGTTGGGTTTTGGGCCTCTTTTGTACATTTTGTATTTTAGCAATTTTTGACCTATTATTTTATGTACATAATTAACCCAATTTATTTTATTTCTTTATCATTTATTTTATTTGATAAAAATTTATTAAAATGCGTAAAAATTCAAATCCAAACTGAGCCTGAAATCAAAGAAACTAAAAGAGTCCGAGGCTTCACCAACAGTCTATACAAAAGTTGTTGTTTTCGTATTTTATTTTATTTCTTCTTTCTCTTACTTAATAAAAATTTAAAAATTAGATTACTGTGTAAATATTTATCTTTTTTTATCATATTTTTTCAGATTTTATCTGGTTTAACAATGACAAAATAATATAAAATTCAAAAATCATGGTATTCTATGTACATAGAGAACCTTAAAAATATCACTTTATGCAAATGATCGATTTTGGTTTTGATCTTTGTACGAAAGTTGTAGATCTGATAGAGACGAATAACTTTTGTGAAGAAAATTTTTCGATCTGAGGTTGTTTGCTCTTTCTTTTTGAATTATCTTTGTACTTATTTTTTTGAATTTTCTAGGGATGACACGTGGCAGCTCTTGGAGCTGCCATATGTCACCCATTTTTAGACTTATTTTTTATTTATTTTATAAAAAATTTATACAATAAAAAAAATAAAAAAATAAAAATGCCATGTGGCAGAATCTTGGTTGTCTGATCTCGGCCGATCGGGAGGTCGCTGCTCATCTCCCTCTTTCCCAATCTGGGCGATGCCGTCGCCTCCTCCCGAATCCCGAGACCACCGCCTCTTCCGTTCCATCTTCAGATGCTCCTCAACCGGCGTTTCCAGGAATCATGGGACCCCTGCTTCCTCTTCCGAATGTGTATATCACCACCTGATTCCCTTCCCCATTGATTATTGCCGCCTTCCAAATCTAACCATCCTTTAGTTCCGCCGCCCCTCGACGATTACCTCCGCGAATCTTGCGTGCCAATCACCGATGTCGGCCTTCCTATTCAAACCTCGTCTGATCCTTATCAATTCCCCATCCCAGATCTCCTACGATTATCCACCATCTCCAATACCCTTGCCTATTCTATTTAGCACCGCTGCTCCCTCGAAAATCTCCATCCGCCGTTAGCACCCATCAAGAAGATGGGACCAGTGGTGACAAACCGACCTTTGTCTCCCAGCAGCAATATCCGAGGAACCCTCCTTGCAGCGCGGCCTCCCTCTCAGCCTCTACTGCCCCTTCTCCGGTCTTAGCACCGTCGAGCCTACATTTTCGCTTCACCATCGGAGCTCTGCTCCTCCACTCCAACAACGACGCCTCCGCTTCAGTCCATCAATACCGACAACGACGCTCGATCATCGACTTTACTATCACTGGCACGTCGACTACACCGCCACTCCCTGCGAAGCTCCTGCTGTGCCTGGACTGCACCTTCAACATCGTAGCGGAGCACCGTCCACGCCTCCGCCTCAACGCCCACCGCCGTATCAGCATCGCCTCCACCGACTCTGTCTCTCCCCATCACAAGCCAATCGAGCACAAGACCCGAGGCCACCCCACGTGTACCGCATGTGTGTGGAGAAATCTTTGTAGAGTTCACCCCCACAAGTTCAATAATCTCTAAAAGAATGCCCCCTCACGTGATATTTACGTCAAAAGCCCTAGAGGACTGTCAAATTACCACAGAACCCCAGCCGCCCAAGGGTCACATGCTTGGCACGTGATTGCTTGGGATTTTTGCTGAAATACCCCTAGGAGTTTAGGTAATTACTTTTAATACCCTTCACTGCTTGTTTTTAATATTATTGTAATTATACCTCTATGTTCCCCCTTTGTACTAGACCTCTATATGATACTATTTTTATTATTCAAAATAGCACCGTGTTCTTTAATTAATTCTCTACATTATGGCATGCTTGTGAGATTTTTTTAGATTGTTATCATTATTAATTAACATTCTCGTGAAAAATTGTGTATTTTCCCATCTTATGCTTCGAAATTCATAAGTAATTAACCATATCTCTAAAAATCGTAAAAAATCCATAGATTGTAGAATAGGTTGTGTTTTACATCGTGCCCAAAAAGAAGAATTGCATTTGCATGCATGATTTATCCTATAAAAATTATTTTACATATTTCAATCTTTAATTTTTAGGAGGTATTAAATCTAGTATATTTGAGGTTTAGGAATTTTCTGAGGTCAATCACCTAGTGATAGATCTTAGGTGATTTTATTCCTTGAAAATAAATAGGTTTAATATTTATTTTAATTAAATATTTAAATTCACACCGTTTGCATTCATAAATTCATAAAATATTTATCTTGCATCGAAAAATTCCAAAAAAATTACAATGCATTTATTTTATTGTTATTTATATTTCGATCAAATTTCATATTTTTCAGAATCGTTTGACTGATCTTTACATTTTAGTCCCTAAAATTGGCCACATTTGCATTTTGCATCCCAAAATTGCATCAAAAATAAAAAATACCGTCCCAAAAATCGTGCACGAACTTTGATAGACAAATTTCTAGGCTGTTCCTTTGCCTCCTTGAGTTTGACCTTGGGACTTGCCCAAGTAAAATGAACATAAACCCACACTGAAGAAAATTGATTAATTTATTGTGGTTATTTCTTGATCGATTCCGAATTCTCGACGTAATTACAATGGCATATTCATCATTAACATTAAAGCTTAATTCAAACCGATTAACATAGGGCATTTTCGGACTCGTTAATAGTAGAAATCACATAGTGGTTATAATAATTATTGAGCAACTGACAATATTGAGTATTGGTTGCATAAGATGCAACATTCGCATTGGATGCGAGCATTGTTACTAGAAGATATGCAAGTGCCGTAAAAGGACTTGGCATAGTCTCTTGGGATCAAAGTGACAGATCAGCTTACCTGGCTATGTTTCTATAGGGATATTTACACCCATGACTCTGAGTAATTTCAAAATTATCCCATGAACCCTCTGTAATCACGAATTACATGAGAAACCTCGAATACTTACTCCGTCTCACATCGATAACCTTTCGTTAGTTTCAACCATTAACTCAACCACATCATCGAGTCAATCTAACCTAACATCGATCGAATGGATAAAATTAAATCAAAAGAAAAAGAAGAAGAAAGACGATGGGGGTGGCCTCGTCGGGGATTGTAGGTGAGGGAGGGAGATCAGGGGATTGCTAGCGCGTGGGTGGTGGTGGGGGGCTACGATATTAGTTATCCCCAACGGGGTAGGAAAGGCCATCGATCACTCAAAGATGCACAAGAGCGACGATCCCAAAGTCAAGGGCGCCGTTGAGGACTGCAAGGAACTCTTCGACCATGCCACCAATGAACTCTAGAGCATGCTGAGAAACGTAGATGACATCGAGATGAGCGAGATCTCCAAGAAGTCCCACGACCTTAAGAACTGGTTGAGTGTCCTGATCTCGTACCAACAGACATGCGTGGATGGTTTCACGAAGGGAAAATCTAAGAATAAGATGGAGGATGCAGTTAAGTTGTGGAAGTAGCTCACGAGCCATGCTCTGGCAATCATCTCATAGGCCTCGTCGCTACTCGACACTCTCCACATCAAGGACCTCCGCCTGCGAAGGCGACTTCTACAAGAGAAGCCTGTGTGCGAGGAGGAACATTACCATGTATGGTGATAGATCCAGAAAGACTATTGTCACCGGCAACGACAACTTCGTTGTTGGGACATGGGCCTTCCAGACCACCACCTTTGGTGGGTTTACTAACTTCAAAGCCACCTTACTAACTTATCTACCACAACTACAAGTTTCTAGTGCATAATTCCATTTGACATCCATATATCATAGTAAATTTCTCCTCCATTCCTGCACAGTTGCCATCGGAGACGGATTCATGGTGATATCCATCTGCTTCAACAACACCATCGATGCAATCAAACATCAGGCTGTCATGATCCGTGTCCAGTCCGACCAAAGCCATCTTCCTCAACTACCGCATGGAAGGCTACCAAGACACGCTCTACGCGTAGACCCATCATAAACACTACCGATCTCGCATCATCGCCGGTACCATCGACTTCATATTCGGTGATGCAACAACCATTTTCCAGAACAACATCCTCCTCGTGTGGCGCAACCTCGACAACCAGCAGAACATCGTCACAGCTCAGGGTTGCATCCACAAACGCGAATATGTGATTCATCACACTAAAAGTTGAAAATAGAGCATTGTTCCCGAGTAATTAGAGGCATATTTCGACCTATAATGCATAATCAGCATTCAGGCAAGCATTGATAACATTTGCATTTTAGCATTCACATCTGCATTAAATAAGAAGCCAGCTTCACTTGTAAAAATCACCTAATTTTATGTATTTTACACTAACTCTAAACTCCATAAATTCAACTCTATACTGTATATATTACTAAAAATAATACAAGAAAAATACCAAAAAATGCTAGCTTGTAAAATTGGCCAATAAAACCCGAGTCCAAGTTTGAGACGATGGACCTTAAAATGCACATATCTCTCTCACACATCCACTGATTTATGTCTACTCACTTTTAAAATAATACATATTCAGAGACCTTCAAAATGAGACCAATTTCATTTAAATCAGAGCTCGTAAACAAAACTTGGATTTTGGGCCCCCATTGTTTACTATATATATTGTACCTTTGTAATTTATCATTTTATTCGACCTCGTTTCTGTTTTTGGTCAACATGAAACTTGTATATCTCATTGAGATCTACAACTTCCATGTTTTGAGTTTTTCCAAATTCTTCCATTTTCTCCTCTTATTACACCTTCTCCCTCGACCCCTCTGGTTGCACCACGCGGCCCTACCCATCACTCGCCACGTGGCTCGACTACCGCCCTTCGATTGCATCACTCGGATCTAATCCTACCCTCTCCCTCATGCCCATCTCCTGGCCGTTGGATCGTGATATCCAATGGCTATGACATCATCTTAAACCTCCGAGAAAGCCTCAGCCACACCGTCGCCCACCTCGCGTCGTATCCTCCCCCTTTCTAATTTCGAAACCACTACAGCCACCATCTCCACTTGATCTTCGACCCACGATGTCGCTCGCACCTCCATCATCCTCACCAGTACCCATGATCACCATGACGCCCTCTCTTTTACTCCACAAACCCCACTCAAATCATTCCCTTCGTCGCCCAGATCACCACCTTCTCCCTTTAAATACGCCACCTTCGACCATTTTCACGGCCATCCTCCCTAGCACGAGCTACCCCAGAGCTCTCCTCTACCCATCAGTGATAATGATCGAGTGTGAATGTGAGTGAAGACGGTGGTTCATCTTCGGTGAGATCCATGATGAGCATAATAAGTAATTGCATTTTAATCCCTGTACGCATGTTTCAGAATTAATCAATTTTAATTTTTGTTTGCATTTTGGTCCATGTGTTTGCATGTTCATTTAGGCATTCATTTATACACATTTTTAAATTCCAAAAATTGCATGTTGTAGGTAAATTTGTGCTTTATCTTTGTGAACACATGTCATTTTTTTGTGAGAATGAAGAATTAAATATTATTTATTTTGTGAAAATGACATAGTTTGCCCACTGTGTGCATTAAATTCTATATTAAGTTTTTTGTTGCTAAAAAAATCACCAAAAAATCATAATCGGTTGTAGATCTACACTGTGCCCAAAAATCAAATCATTTACACACATCATGAGGCCTGAATAAATTAATTAGTCTTTTGCTAAATTAAATTTTAATAGGTCCAATTTACATCATTTTTAGGTCTATCAATTTTCCTAGATTCTCTCACATAGAACCATCTAGGATAATTTTTATATCTGAAAATAATGTACTTTAGTATTTATTAAAATTAATTTTGTAAAAACTACCTTGCATTCATATTTAATTCATTTTTATTTCATTTAGAGTCTAATTATTCCGAAAAAATTGCAGTAGCTTAGTTTCATGGCATTTCATCTTCTAGCCAAGTTTCATTATTTTTGGACTTAATCTGATTTTTTTTTAACTTTGAAATTTGGCTCGAATTGCATTATCTTTTTCTTTAATTGCATAAAAAATTATAAAAACACCAAAAATATTCCCCTGAAAATCTAAAATTGAAATGGACTTCAAATTCACCTAAGGAGAAAGCTGCCTCCGTGAGTTCGACCTTGGGCTTGTCCCAAGTAAAAAAAATCTCCCGTTTGTTTAATTGAATATTAATCTGAGTGGTTTTGAACAGGTCGAAGTTATTCGACTACAAAGAACATCATTAAAATTTAATCGTTAATTCTGTTGAATTAAGTAGGGTAACCGAAGGGCTCTTCAAATGGCGTCATTGCCGGGGAGGCACGGCTTAGATTAACTTTTAGGAAATTTCGATTTCAGATTTTCCATCCCCGGGTATTCTGATTCCCATCTTTAATTGTGAATATTTTTCTGTCCTTTTATTTGTTTATTTTGTGTCGTCCTTTATCTAACCTCCATTTATTTTCGTGTGAGGAATACGAGGGGTCGAAGGCGCTTTACCAAGCGAGCCGAGGAACCTGTATTAAAATAATTTGAGTGTTTTTGTGAGGACTTGTAATTTTTATTTTATTATATTTTGCATTTTTCCAGCGGGTCCTGTTTGGGTTCTCGCGCATGTAAGTCATAATAAAACGAGTCCCCCGCGTGTTATGTGGTTGCTTTACGTAGAATAGAACCTGCAGTTGCGGTTCTTAGAGCTACCGTAGGACTGTTTGTGCTCATAAAATTCTAGGACCACGCTTCACACTTAAAATACGCACTTAGACAGCAGGACTTAGCCAAATCTAACTGGTTCTTCACTCGCTAATAGAACTGCTTATCTTGGAGCGGCTTTCGCTTGCATTGCATATTGTGTAAAATTCAATTCTATTTTACATCTCGCATATAAAGCGAAAGGATCACTGTAAATCTTCTAAACTTGGCATTCATCATTGTTTTATCATGCATCGGATTTTCTTGATTCTTTCTCCCTTATTTTTTTTAAACTTATGTTTAAAGAAAATTAGGACTGAATGATTGGCGTGCCTTGTGTATGGACTAATCAAGTGGTCACCTAACTTAAAATCGGGTCTGCTAAACAAAATTGACGAAAAAATCAATAAAATCGAAAATTCTATTTGCGGGAGAATAACCTCGACCTTGATTTCAGGTTGAGAAAGGGTACTAGAATGTGTGCGCACACCCTAAGGCAGAGCCAAAAATCCCCGCCTTCCATATCACGTACCCCGATCGGATCAAACATCACAGGCTGAACTATGGGTTCAACTGACCAACGTCAAGTAGCCTCTGCCTACTCCGGTAGGTAAATAGGGGTGAAATTATGGTACACCGCGACAAGTTGCTAGTAGCCTCCACCTGCTTCGGCGGGTAGATAGGGGTGAAGTTAAAGCCTTGTTAGCCTCCACCTACTTCGGTAGGTAGATAGGGGAAGGTCCTTGAACTCTCAACTGGTGATAGGAGCGAAGAAAGGAAGGGCGTTGGTATCTTAGGCGACAGGTTAAATAGGGGAGACGCATACGGCTTTGAGCCGACTCCCCTATAGGTCGCGTAGCCTTTGCTACTTGCTTGCAAAATCATATTTAAAATCAACTAGACTAATCGGAGTCAGTTTTGGGTCCTTCACCGTGTTGAGAGTGAAAATCAGGGTTTGTGATTCACTTGCTTGCTTCAGGCAGGAGTAAAATCCTATCTTTACATTTATACTCCCGATTCTTCCTTCTGCCATCAAGATGACTGACTTGTAGGATATCCACTCACGCTTCGCAAATATCTCCTTGAGCCCCTCACGAAGTTCGTCTTCATCAGCCCAAGCGCAACTTGGGCCAACCCGAGCTCATGACCCTCTTGAGCTCGGGATCCATCACCCTCAGGATGGTTACCCTCAAACCATCCCTTTTCTCCCCTCTCATCTCACCGAGGAAAACCATCATCTCGATGAGAATGTCTTCATTAATACGTCCTCTAACTTAGACCAATTTATTTACCTAGGTAAAGAGGACAAGATGCCTCCTAAGAAACCCTCGAAAGAAGAGGATGATACCGTGCAACAAGTCTTCACCCGTTTGTCTAGAGCCGAGCAGCTTAATGTCGAACTTATGGTTAGGATGGGATAGGTGATTGAGGCAGGAGGAATTGACCAACCGATGGTAGATGCCTATAACCCCGCAGAAAATGAAATACATAGTTGGCTTGTACCTGAGGTGCCCCTAGAAGCGTTTGAGCTGAAGCCCCACTTTCTAATCCTGCTACCGAAGTTTAATGGGAATGCCAATGTGGAACCATATGCTTTCCTTAGATACTTTGAGTTGGTATGCAACAACCTTAGTCACCCTAGGGTTGGGCAAGATTACATCAGGTTGAAGGCTACCCCGTTTGCCTTAGGAGATAAGGTTGCTCATTGGATGAAGAACCTCGGGGTAAGATGTACGACCTGGATGCAGTTCAAGGATTTATTCTTGAAGAAGTTCTACCCACTCAGTAGGACTAACCATATGAGGACCAAGATCGCTAGTTTTTCCCAGGGCCCCCATGAACGATTTCATGAAGCCTGGGATAGATTCAATGACTTAACTCAGAAATGCCCCTACCATGGCATTACTAAAGCGATCTTAGTCTAGACCTTGTTATGTGGAATGACCCCAGAAATGCAGGGATTAGTGAGTGCAGCCTGAGGAGGCAGCTATATGAATAAGAACGAAGATGCCGTATGGAAGATTCTAGAGCAGATGTCGTAAACAGGCAGATCTCAGGCCACCAGGACCTATCAATTGTCTCCCTCAAGCCTATCTAATGAGATAACTAGGAGGACTGTAGCAGATCTGATAGATGACCTCATTCCCCAGCATGGAGATAATAGCTGATAAGCTCACCATGGTAAAATAGATCCACAAGAGGGTCACTGACCATGAGGCGCTTTCACGATTGCCGAAACAAGTGGAGGAATTGACTAAGAAGGTAGCCAAGATACGACTATCTGCCCCTTCTACACCACTTGTTCCTGTACATCGAGTCCATCTTGTACAAGAGCAGGTACATGGGCCTCAGGGTAACTGGGTTGAGGAGCAACAGTACACTCAGCAGGAGCAGCACACACCCCCACAAGTGGAGACCGTCTACGAGGAGCCTCCGCATGTGTGTTCGAGATCAATGGGCTGTGGTACAACCATGACCCCGTCGGTAGACAGTCGAGGATAGAAACGATCAATCACACCAACCTTCCCTAGCTTACCAGGAAACTGGCTCCGTCCCTGCACTGCGCTTTGTACATTCCCGACATGGACAAGGGTACCAGCCTCAGTAGCCTCAGTAGAACCAACATCAGTGCACGTTCCACTCAGTCCAACAGGGCCCTCCACCACCTTCCCACCACCAGCAGTATCGACATGGCCAATAGGGCCAGTATAGACATCCGAATCACTCGTTCTCTAGTCAGAAGCAGCAAGCCCCACCCGTTAGTGAATTGGAGTCCCTCGTCTTGGCGATCCAAACCCTGACTGATAGGGTCCAGCAGATACATAATGATTACCTGGATATCCGAACTGATCTGAACCACATTTCACACACCCAGGATTAGCAGATGGCGTCAAAGACCCCAATTCCTGCCCAGATTCAGGCCAACCCAAATAGCCTGAATCAGGGTCAGAACCAACCATGAAATCAGGTATACTATTCAGATGATTCTCTATCTAAACATGAGATCCTTTCGTACAATAATGTTAATCATATGTCCCTCAAGAGCTGAAGGACCATGATCATACCTGATCGAGCACGGGCACCGGATGAAGATTCCGCCATGTTTCTACCTGAGGAGAGCTTGGAGGCAGAGAAGCAACACCACCACCACCAGCAGGAGAAGAGGAGGATTTCCAAGTCCTCTAAGAAGAAGTAGAGAAGAACCAGCATTGAGACCGACGAACCAGATGAGGAGCCCGCACCTCCATTTGAGGAGGACGTTCCAGAAGCCGCGGAAGATGCATCACCTGTTTTGCCAAAGGAATTTCTTTTTCGTCCGAGTCAGAGTCAGTGCCAGAGTTAAAGTCCTGTAAAGAACTCAGTTTCCCATTTCAATTAAGATCTTTTAGTTTCAGAATCTGAGTCAGCCTCAATAATCCCTTTCCCCTGAGCCCTTAAGGGTGGAAAGATGAAAACTAAAAAAATCCAAAAAGATGACCCTGAGATGGCAGAGTTCTGCAATAAGTATATCAAGGTCACAATCCCCTTCGATAAGTATGTGGACATGATACCTGCTTTTCAGAAGTACCTTAAGTTGAGATGCACACCTACTAGGGTCAGTAGGAAGACCAAAAGCCATGTTGAGAAGCATGTTTTGTCAGTAGCCACTACTTGCGCCATAAAGAATGTGTTTCCAAGGAAATAAAGAGACATTGGTGCCCATTATGTGGTGATTCATGTCGACCACACCGCGTTTGCACGCACTCTCCTAAATAATGGATCCTTAATTAACTTGATGCCTACAATCCTTTATGAGCGGCTAAATCTAGGACCTCTTAGGAAATCCAGAGCATTACTGCAGTTTACAGATAAATCAACCAAGAGATCCTAGGGAGAATTGATGAACGTTATCATCAAAGTCGAGGGTCAAGATTACATGGTGGACTTTATAGTCCTTGATATGGAGACCCCTAGAAATTGGAGATATTCCCACATCATCCTACTAAGGCCCTTCCTCAGAACAGCGGGGGCCTTATTTGATTACAAGATTTGGAAGATTCAGTTCCAAACTCGTGGCAGAGATGAGGAACTTGAGATGAAGCAGACAAGGTGGCAGAGGCTAGATTCAGAATCCAGCACCAAGTACTCTTCTTTAGAAGTAGATTGCGTTCATGTATATACCGTTGGGCTATGGAGACAGAACCCAACCAGTACCGATGAGTCCCTCTCCTTTGGAGAAGATCTTGTGCATGAGACAATTTGAGAGAACCTTAGGAACGAGTACATCACAGAAAATGCATCTCCCTACATCTTCAATGATGTAGAGGCCCAGATGGGCCTGTCAGTCCTTCCCTCGTTAGGACAATCAAAAAATAAGGATGATGAGTCGGACGTGGCTTTTGCCGATTTCTTGGAGATTTTTGACGATCTGACTCCAAAGCTGAATGAGATGGTGGCAGTTACTTCAAAGATAGATCCAGCCATTACCGGCATAGAGCCAGAATCGATTGAGCCAAACTTCCTTGATGATCAAACCTTACCTGAGTTCAAACCATTACCCACAACCCTTAAATACGTCTTCCTTGCGGGTCATGAAAGGAAATATCCGCTCATCATCAGTTCGCGATTGACCGAGGAGCAGGAATCTCGCTTGCTAGAGATCCTAGAGAAAAACCACAAGGCGATAGGCTGGAGCATCTCCGATCTCCATGGGAAAAATCACGCTCTGTGTTTGCACCATATCTACATGGAGAATGAAGCTAAACCCTCTCGTGAATTCTGATGTAGGTTGAATCCAAATTTACGAGAAGTCATGAAGAAGGAGATTGAGAAATGATGTGACGCATGTTTTACTTACCCCATCTCTGATTCCAAGTGGGTGGCACCTATCCATGTTGTCCCAAAAAAGTCGAGAATTCAGACGACCACCAATGAGGACGGAGAGGAGATCGTGACACGAGTACCCACGTCGTGGTGCGTATGTGTAGATTACAGACGTCTGAATGCCATGACGAAGAAAGATAATTTTCGCCTACCATTCATTGGTCATATCTTAGAACGATTAACGGGAAAAGAATTCTTCTACTTCTTAGATGGGTTCTCGGGCTACAATCAAGTAGCCATCGTTCCTGAGGACCAGGAGAAAACCACTTTCACATGCCCCTTTGGTACCTATACTTTCGGGCGCATGCCCTTTAGGTTATGCAATGCTCCCGGTACATTTCAAAGGTGCATGATTGCAGTATTCGTCGAAATGGTCGGTGAATTCCTGGAAGTCTTCATGGATGACTTCTCGATCCACGGTGATTCCTTCAATTCCTATCTTAGGAATCTGGACCAAGTCCTCATAAGGTGTTGTGAGGTCAATCTGGTGCTCTCATAGGACAAAAGTCACTTTATGGTGACGGATGGCATTGTGTTGGGGCATGTCATCTCCAAGAGAGGAATGGAGGTTGACCATGGATTCAAATATATCCTTCTTGCGTTAGACTATCTGTCAAGGTGGGCAGAGGCTATCCCAACCCAAGCCGTAGACAGCAGGACTGTCTGTAAATTCATTAGAGATCACATCATCTCTAGGTTTGGAATCCTCAAAATATTGATATCTGATGGGGGTAGCCATTTCATGAACAGTGATGTGAAGAAACTCTTGGAGGATTACGACATTGAACACCGTGTCGCTAGTCCTTACCACCCACAAACCAATGGCATGGCTGAGGTGTCGAATAGGGAGGTGAAGACCATATTGCAGAAGCTTGTCCGCCCAGACAGGAAGGACTGGTATCAGATCTTGGATCATGTCCATTGGGCTTATAGGATGGCTTACAAGACACCTTTAGGAACCTACCCATTCAGAATGGTATTTGGAAAGCCGCGTCATTTTCCCGCTGAGCTAGTGCATAAATCCGAATGGGCAATCATGAAGGTCAACTGGAACACACACCTAGGGCAGAAACAAGGAGAGATGGATCAAAATGAGCTTGTGGAAGTCAGAAACCGAGCATATGACAACAATTTGGTGTACAAGGACAAAGTGAAGCATTGGCACAATAGATAAATCAGACGAAAGACCTTTGTTCCTGGACAGAAGGTATGGTTGTTCAATGCAAGGCTGAAGGTTTTCCAAGGTAAGCTGAAATCCAAATGGACGGGTCCATTCATAGTCCGTGTTGTGCATGATAGTGGATGCGCAGAGATCTCGGATCCTAGAGATGGAGCACAAAAATCCCTAGTTAATGGAAAACTGCTGAAACACTTTGTCGAGCCCAATGAGCAATTAGTCCATGTTGAGGAGATTATTTTCATGCAACGAGACATATTTAGTAGACACATATAGAGTCGCGCATGAGACCGTGCAACAGTGAGCTCTCACCATCAGCAGCGTCAAAAAGATTCATACCTTGTATATACTCACCCTTCCTGTATATTCTTTCCCTCCCTCCCACGACTCTAATCACTCGCCCCTGCTCCATATCTTTTCATTACTATACTTAGGATGACCAGATCCGAGAGTGACCCGAGTCTATTCACTATTCATTGTACATCCTCTAGATCCCATCGGTCCTCATACTCACTCATGTCCTATACTTAGGCTGACCAGAGCCTAAGTATAGTGGGGAGCGATGCCCTTCATGTGTATATTTATCCATTTCCTCTCTTGACCTCGTCTGCCCCATTTTTGTTCTTCTTCTACACTTAGGCAGTTAGAGCCTAAGTATAGGGTGGCGGGACGACTTCTATACTTTTTTAGCTCTTCTACGCTTAGCACGAGCTATGTCTTCTTCCTCGCTTTTCGTTCTCTGAGGACATAGCACACGCTAAGTATAGGGGGGCATGTATATATTACATATATACATACCCATAGCTCGTACTTTTGCGTATTTTTGTATATACTATACAATAATTATGGGATGGGTAAAAATTGATTTTTTTGTAAAATACATGTATATTTGTAATACTCTTGTATAATTTCATTGAAAAAAAATCAAAGGCTTCTTATATATTCTTGCATATCAACCCTGCATTTAAAAAGAAAGAAAAAAGAGTCTTGCATTCATCTACATAGCATGCCATCTGCACATCATCTGCATATCCAGCATATGCAATGTGAAAAGTTAGTGGGTTCAGAACCAAGTTATGAATAAATGTTGAGGAAGGACTTTATTTGATCTTAATCCACCTAAGTTCAGAGGAATCTTATAGGACCTGGAGTTAAGATTTTTTAGGTCAAGTGACTTAATTCTTTGAGTCCGCAAGTCTATGTTCACATGTCATCTTGATTGGTCTAAGAAGAATATTTCGTACACACGCATGATTCTTTTAGACAATGACCTAACTTGGACAAGCACCATGCACGTAGCTCTTCATTGATGAGGTGGTGAGGAGGTAGAATCCTTTAGCTTGGAGTACCACACGGGTGGAAACATCCGTCCTCCTCTAGGGAGGGTAGTGCATCTCAACCTAGTGTGGTAGTGTTGACATCTTAGAACAGGATGATGTGGGTTGCAATAATGCTTCAAAAGAGGGATAGTCTACTTGCTCAAGAGGAAAAACTCCTGATGTACATACTGCACCTTGTATATAGTTAAAAAATGCAAGAACTCCAAAAAAATAAGACTGTCCTGAGTAAAAATAAAATGCCTGTCGGAGTATGTATATTAGCAAGAAGTCTGTAGCTGGATGACTTGGCTACACTGGTCAAGCATCCTAGGATAGGTAGCTACACTGGCTACCGTCTATTCTTTTCTCCACCCCTCCTCTTGAGCTGGTCGCACTTGAACTTAGAAGGGAAAACCCCGCTCCTCGAGGAATGAGTTACTGGACCGGGGAATTAGAGTTACCTTATTAGAGGAGGCTGCTTCTTAGCCATTTCTGATGTGGAGAGCTATTTTTCACTTACATGGTACAAGTAAGAATCATAGTCATCAGGAATTTCTGTTTGAGGATTTATTCTGACCTGACTATCAAGGCGTCTTGAATAGAAGACTTGTGGAACTTAAAGTCTGTTAGGTCTTAAGTTCAGATCCCAATAAGGTTCCGCCACACATTAATCCAAAGGTCGAGTCAGGCTCCATTTTCAACTCTTGTTCATGACTTTGGTGTGGAACCCAAAATCATTTCACTCTTGCATTTCATTTTGGTTGCCCGGGGACGAGCAATATTTAAGTATAGGGGGTTGATGAATCTGTGATTCATCACTCTAAAAGTTGAAAATATAGCCTTGTTCTCGAGTAATTAGAGGCATTTTTCCGACTATATTGCATAATTAGCATTCAGGCATGCATTGATAACATTTGCATTTTAGCATTTACATCTGCATTAAATAAGAAGCCAGCTTCACTTGTAAAAATCACCTACTTGTATGTATTTTACACTAACTCTAAACTCCATAAATTCAACTTCATATTGTATATATTACTAACAATAATACAAGAAAAATACCAAAATAATGCTAGCTTGTAAAATTAGCCAATAAACCCGAGTCCAAGTTTGAGACCATGGACCTTAAAATGCACATATCTCTCTCATACATGCTCTGATTTAGATCTACTCACTTTTAAAATAATACACATTCAGAGACCTTCAAAATGAGATCAATTTCATTTAAATCAGAGTTCGTAAGCAAAACTTGAGTTTTGGGCCCCCATTGTATACTATATGTATGTATATTTGCACCTTTGTATTTTATCATTTTATTCGACATCGTTTCCGTTTTTGTCAACATGAAACTTCCAGATCTTATTAAGATCTACAACTTTCATATTTTGAGTTTTCCAAATTCGGCCATTTTCTCTCTCTTATTTCACCTTCTCCCTCGATCACTCTGGTTGTGGCATGTGGCCCTACCGATCACTCTCCACGTGGCTCGACCACCGCCCTTCGATTGCATCACCAGGATCTAATCCTACCTGCTCCCTCGCGCCCATGTCCTGGCTGTTGGATCACAATATCTAACGGCTACGACATCGTCTTCCACTTCCGAGAAAGCCTCGGCCACGTCGTCGCGCACCTCGCGTCGTCTCCTCCCCAATTCTATTTTCGATGCCACTATAGCCACTATCTCCACTCGATCTTCGACCCACGATGTCGCTCGCACCTCCATCATCCTCGCTAGCACCCATGATCGCCATGAAGCCCTCTCCTTCACTCCACAAACCCCACTCAAATCACTCCCTTCGTCGCCCAGACCACCACCTTCTCCCTTTAAATACCCCGCCTCCGGCCATTTTCACGGCCATCCGCCCTAGCACGAGGTACCCCAGAGAACTCCTCTACCCATCAGTGACAATGATCGAGTGTGAACGTGAATGAAGATGGTGGTTCATCTCTGACGAGATCCACACCAAGCTCCGCCGTGCCAGCAGCCTCCCCGATGAGCTATTACAGCTCGGTCCTCTACTGACCCACGAGCGACGACCGCAAGCTCTTCCCTGAGCCTCCCTTCCCATGTAGCCTCCTCCATTTCTCCTCCGATCTTCTTCCTCTTTTTCATTCGATTTTCTCCTAATTTTCTCGCCTCTCCGATCAACAACACATCTCATTTGCTATCGCCTGAGCTCTGCCTTGGAGCTCTCACCTTCGCTCCACCATTCATTCGTCCCTATGACAAATCGAGCCCCCTCCGACCACAGCTCTGCCTTCCCGACGGAGAAGCACGCCGACTCGATCACCACTTTACGACACAGGCCTTCAGTCACCCCCTTGCACTCAACGTGAGCACCTGCACTCTTCGGCTATAGTCACTAACCTTGCATGGGCCATTCTCTTCATTGGCCGGAAGTGTCACCGGAGCTACTTCAATCTTCATCGCCACCGGTCTACGGACCTCCCCAGCTTCATCCAGAGCCTCCGGCAGCTTCCCGACGCTTCCACAATCAGTCACAGCCGCTCAGGAGCTTCCAACGACCTTCACCGAGCTAGGAAGAAGGTGGCGGAGCTGACCACCCATCGCCGAAGCATAACCACATCCTTCGTAGGAGGCGGCGGCCCGGAGGAGACGACACATAGTCACCGCCCGATCGTCTTGATCGGACGGTCCTCATCGTGACACGTTGCCATCGCCTGCTGCTCCAGCCTCTATTGGATCGTGAGGATCTAATGGCCTGCATCAAGCCACATCGCTAGCTCCAGGAGTTTTCCCCCATCGTTAGATCTATCTTGATCTGACGGATCCTTAGCGTGCCACATCCTCCACTTCAGCAACCGTTGGATCAATCTCGATCTAACAGATTACCTCGTGCCACGTCTCTAGCTCCGAGCCGTTTCCCCGACCTTTAGGCTCGGAGCACCCGAGCCAGCTCCGAAGCTACCCCGAGCCTGCAGCGCACTCGAGCCTCATTCCGAGCCACCGACGCCGTCCGAGCCTAGTACCTCGCGTGTCCCTCACGTGCGGGCTAGGAATTTTGCATTGAGGACCATGCAAGTTTTCAATGTTACATTTCAGTCGCTGCTATGTGCATCGCATGAGACGCACGTGTTCCCGTGGATAAATTACATACATACCCCATCATTATAGGTAATTGCATTTTAGTCCCTATACGCATGTTTCAGAATTAATCAATTTTAATTTTTGTTTGCATTTTGGTCCATGTGTTTGTATGTTCATTTAGGCATTCATTTAGCCACATTTTTAAATTCCAAAAATTGCATGTTGTAGGTAAAGTAGTGCTTTATCTTTGTGAACACGTGTCATATTTTTGTGAGCATTGAATAATTTAATATTATTTATTTTGTGGAAATTGACATAGTTTTCCCACTCCGTGCTTTAAATTCTATATTAAATTATTTCTTGATCCAAAAATCACCAAAAAAACACAATAGGTTTAGTTTAAGTAGATCTACACTGTGCTCAAAAATCAAATCATTTGCATGCATCACGAGGCCTTAATGAATTAATTAGTATTTTGCTAAATTGAATTTTAACAGGTTCAATTTACGTCAATCCTCCAGGAGAGGGGTACCGGATCCCCTGCCCAAAATTTAGGACTGGGCTTGGTCAGAGTCCCCTTTCCGCTTGTGAGACCCCCAAAAAACAAGTTTTTTAGGTCTATCAATTTTCCTGGATTCCTCTCACATAGAACCATCTAGCATAATTTTTATATCTGAAAATAATGTACTTTGGTATTTATTAAAATTAATTTTGCAAAAACTATCCTGTATTCATATTTAATTCATTTAGAGTCTAAAAATTCCAAAAAATGTAGTAGCTTAGTTTCATCGCATTTCATCTTCTGGCCAAGTTTCATTATTTTTGGACTTAATTTAACCATCTTTCAAATTTAACCTTGAAATTTGGCTCGAATTGCATTGTCTTTTCTTTAATTGCATAAAAAAATTATAAAAGCACCAAAAATATTCCCCTGAAAATCTAAAATTGAAATTGGCTTCAAATTCACCGAAGGAGAAAGTTGCCTCCCTGAGTTCAACTTGGGATTGCCTCAAGTAAAAAAATCTGCCTCTTTTTTTTAATTGAATATTAATCTGAGTGGTTTTGAGCAGTCCAAAGTTTTCCGACTACAATGAACATCATTTAAATTTAATCGTTAATTCAGTTGAATTAAGTAAGGTAACCGAAGGGCTCTTCACACACCATGTAGAAAATACCAAAAAAATTGAAATATTCAAAAACAACCAAAAAATTGAAAATCCAGAAAAATACATAAAAAATGAAATTAAAGAAGATTTGAAGAATTTGGATCCTTCTCTCAGGGAAGCACTGGAAAAAAGGTTGACTTTTGAACTTCCCTTAATACAGGCCATTGAACACTTCCCAAACCTTAAAGGATTTATAATGGGCAAATTAATAATGAAAAAGTTGGGCAGGATAATAACAAAGATTGAAAGACATATCTTGTCAATGGCCACCTCCTTGGTGTTGAAGAGAAAAACCAAGAGCCACATAGTGAAGCGGTTGCCCAGATTTGACTGTGGAATCAAAGACACAATATTTACCCATGCTCGAATCGATGACGACTCACCAATCAATATCCTCCCGACGTCTGTATTTGATACGCTCAAACTCGGACCAATTAGGAAAATAAGAGAGATCGTTCAACTGGCTGATCGGTCTATAAAGCAGCCAAGAGGAACAATTTCAGTCATCGTTACATTCCAAGATGCTCCACTCAAAGTAGACTTCCTGATCATTGATATTGAGCATCAAGAAGAACTCACCCAGTCTCCAATCATTCTTAGAAAGCCATTCTTAGCATTGGCTAAGGCAATTATTGAGTGCGAGACTCGAAAAATCAATTTTATAGCAATGAGAGCACTCCAATCTCACCCAGTTTTTGAGGAAACACAATATTCTGAGGCGACCCACGAAGCCGTCAACAGTTGTAACCGCCGAAAGGTAGAAGAGCCCTACCCAGCTGCTACACCTGAGATAATGACTGTTAAAGAGACTATTGTTTTAGAGACTCTCCCCCTGTTCCATTTCCCGCTTCTCTCACCATGGGAAATGACCTCTCATATGATCCTGAGACATATGCATTGATGCATCCTGAGTCATACGATATCTCCTCTGATCACTTTGATCAAATCAACCTGACACAGAAATGCACCAACATCAAGTCAATTGAGAACAAATATGCAGAGACTCTCCCTACTATTCCATTTCCCGCTGCTCTCACCATGGGAAAGGGTTTCTATTATGATCCTGAGACTTATGCATGGGCGCATCCTGAGTTGGCTGAAATCTTCTCTGACCCCCTTGATCAATTCAATCCAACTCAGGAGTACACCAACATTAAGATAACACGAAAAAAATGGCTGCCCCTTCATATACAAAGAAAGTCGCTTTTGACCTTCCGGAAGAGGAATCGTCTGATGATTCCTCATCAGGTCCGGAAAGGGTAATCTACATGAGTGAAGTCTGTTTGGCAGTCCTAAAACCCTATTTACGAAAGGATCCAAATTTCGATTCCCGTTGGACGATTTCCGTTCCTCACTATTATTCATCCAAAGTCGATTCTCATGGTCTCATTAAATATATTGAAATAAATTCTTATGAGCTGACTGAGACTGGTTCTTCAGAGTAATCATCATCTGAGGACAAATAGCTTGATCCCAAGAAGGAACAAATTCCGAGAAAACAACTGAAGCAACTAAAGAACAAGAATATCTGGAGTGCCTCCACTTTCAAATACTATTCCTATGAGGATAACTCCGTTATGCTTCATCTACTCTCCAACATGACTTTTCTGAGGATAACAATGACAATGGTTGGGAACCATATGCTTCATCTCATTTTTATCATTACAATCTCCCACCATAGGCTCACAAAAAGATTGGCCGAAAACTGCCTTAATCATCGACTACCCACCCTCCCTCCGGACCCCATCGGTCTCCTTGTACATCTCCTTCCTCTACTTAGGCCAAGGCCTATGTATAGGAGGGGATTGATTCCATTTGTACATATCATTCTCCCCTTCTGACGATCGCCCCATTTCCACCCTTCTTCTATACTTAGGCTGACTAGAGCCAAGTATAGGGGGAACCGTTACTCATTTGTATATACTCTCCTCATTCAAATCCCACAACCACCTCAGTTTTGCTCTTCTTCTATACTTAGACTGTTCACGCCTAAGTATAGGGGGCGGGCCGATATATCTTTTTCTTTTTCACTCTCATACGCTTAACCCGAGCTATGTCTTCTCTATGCATCGTGTGCTTTGAGGACACATCACTCGCTAAGTATAGGGGGTGTACATGTACTATGTATATATTTTACCCATAGCGCATACTTTCACGTAAGTCTATATGTATTTACGGGGTGGGTAACTATCTTTGAAAAAACAAAGCAAAAAGACAAATAAAAAACAAACAAAAACAAACAAAAACAAAAAAACAAATAAAAAAAAGAAGTTTTACTACTAACACTGACTGTGTACAACTAGAATTTTTGAAAAAATGGTTTCTTATTCATTTTTGCATAAATAATTCTTCAAAAAAATCAATAATCACAAAAAAATGTGTCTGCATTTCACGCACCTGCACTTCATCCAGCATGACATGCATTTGCATTTGTGAAAATCGCTTGGGTTCTGAACCATGTTATGAGCATAAATCGAGAGTGGTCTGGACTTGACCTTAATCCACCTAATTTTTAGAGGAACTTCACCGAGAAAGAGGATTTTAGAAGCTTCAGGTCTTTGACTTAATTCTTCAAATTCTACATGAGAATGTGCAGCAATTGATTCTTAGTGTCTAACCTGTTCTCTTCATTCTGGGTACAACTTAGGAATAGGGAATTAATTTGTACTCTCGCACTATGCACTTAGCTCAACTCAGACATTGTGTTGGAAGACTGTGTGAGTTTCTTTTCTGGTAGCGTGGACATCTAAAGACCGGAGTACAGGTTGAAATAAAGCTTCGGAAAAGGATGGACGGCTGGACATAATTTTTTCTAAGACCCCAAAACATGTACGGAAAAAAGATTCCATATCCTTAGGGGCACAACAAGATCCATGTAGAGCTACCAAAAACCCAAACACAAAGAAGCCACTATCACATAAATATCTGATCAAAAAGGTCCAAGCTTCGAAAAAACATGCAGATCTTGGTGAAGACATGGCTAAATTAGCCCACTTCACAAGGAGAGGTGACTACACTGGCCACCCTCCAGTTGTTTTTTCCTTCTTCTAATTTCTCCCTCTATTCGATTGTGAACACAACACGACAAACCTTAGAAGGAAATACCTGACTCCCCGAGGACGAGTTACTGGAGAGGAGGTTTGCATGTTAGTCCGACATTCTGGACGGGAACAACTAAAACCTTTCACATACATGAGTCGATTGTTCAATGTTCATGGGGAATGCTTTGGGAGGAGGATCGATTTAAGATGACTTCTGAGCCGAAACTGTGACAATGATGTGTAGAACTTGAAGGCTGTTGATTTTAAAACCCTAAGTCTCACAAAAGTTCCACCAAACTAATAATCCAAAGGTTGGGTCTAGGTCCAATTTCACCTTCAGTTCATGGTCTTGGTATGGAAGCCAATCTCATTTCATCTCATTGCATTGATTTTGATGCTCAGGGACGAGCATGGTTTAAGTATAGGGGGATGATGAATCTCATATTCATCACTCTAAAAATGATTAATTAAGCTCAAATCCCTAAAATTGGCATTTTTTCATTTATTATGCATAATTAACATTCATGCATGTATTGATAAGAATTGCATTTTATCACTCATTATTGCTTAAAATAAGAAGCCAAAAATCTTAGTCCAATTGACATGTAAAATAGTCCAACTTTCCAGATTTTTAACTAATTTATGCTAACTCCAAATGACCTAGAATCTTCCATTGTGTACTCAATAACAAACGAAAAATACAAAAAAATCACTAACCTCAATAAGTAGACAAAAAACCCAAATCCTAGTTGTAGGATTTCCAGACTAAAACCTCGATATCTTCCTCATATAGTGTTCGATTTGATCATTCTCACTTTTGAACTAATGTACATTCAACTACCTTCAAAAAAAGACCATGTTAAAGTGAATCAGAACTCATATGTGAAAGTTGGATTTTGGGCCTCTTTTGTACATTTTGTATTTTAGCAGTTTTTGACCTATTATTTTATATACATAATTAATCCAATTTATTTTATTTGATAAAAATTTATCGAAATGCGTAAAAATTCAAATCCAAACTGAGCCTGAAATCAAAGAAACTAAAAGAGTCCGAGTCTTCACCAACAATCTATACAAAAGTTGTTGTTTTCGTATTTTATTTTTGGGTTTTTATGACTTGTGCCCCTCCGAGATATCACAATATCAGTTATGCCCCTATCTTTTTTGTAATATTAGTTATGCCCCTCACTTCTTGCCTTTTTATCAGTTGTGCCCCTTGGGTTAGTTGCAGTCCATCCACAATGCAAACAGACGTTAACATTAAGGACATAAGCGGAAATAATTTAAAAAAAAAGGGTTTAGTGGTCATTTAACACCCTCTTTATCATACCCTTCTTCTTCCTCCTCTTACCCCATCCTCTTCCTCCTCCTCCTCCAACCTCCTCCTCCTCCTACTCCGCCTGAAACTCCTCCCCCACCCCCAGCATGTCCTCTTCCTCCGCCCCAGCCTCCCTCCGCCCCACGTCGTGCATCCCCGCTGCCACCGATGACCGAGCAGCACAAGGGGAACGGCTCCTCCCCCATTCCTCCCCTACCCCCGCCGCCCCCCGCGTCCAGGTCGTCCCCTGAGTCTTCTTCTTCCCTGCGTCTAGGTCATCCCTGCGCTCCCTTGCACCTCCCCCCACCTCCCCTGCCTTCACCGCCCCCCCGCACCCAAGTCGCCCCCCCGCTCCCCCGTGCCTCCCCAGCTCCCACCGCTCCCCGTGCCTCCTCCTCCCCCGCGCCCAAGTCGCCCCTCTCCCCTGCACCTCTCCCGCGCCCAGGTTGCCCTCCGCGCTCCCCTGCGCCTCCCCCGCCCGCACCTCCCCTGCCCCCGCCGTCTCCCCATGCCCAGGTCACCTCTTATGCTCCCATGTTCCTCCCCTGCCGCCGCCGCTTCCCCACCGCCCCATGTGCCTCCTCCCACCTCGTGCCCAGGTAGCACCCCGCACCTCCTCCCAGCCCGCCACCCCCGCCCCTGCCCCGTGCCGCCCATCCCCGCACCCCCTCCTAGCCCCACACCTCCTCCCATCCCGCCACCCCCACCCCTGCCCGTGCCCCTGCCCTCTCCCCTCCCCAGCATCGTGCTCCCTCCCTTGGGCCGCCCCTCCCCTCCCCGGTGCCATTCCCTGCTCCCCCTCCCCCTGGGCCTCCCCCTCCTTCCGTCGCGGTCTGCCCTGAGCTCGTCCCTCAAGATCCTCCTTTGCCCTGATTTTGTTTTGACCATAATACCCTTCTTAACCACACCATGCTTTGAATAAACCATGGTTATTTTAATTTTTTGACGGTCAATCTGACGGAAGGGCACAACTGATGATGGAGAAAGAAGTGAGGGGCACAACTAATATTACCAAAAAGATAGGCATAACTGATATTGCGATATCTCGGAGGAGCACAAGTGATAAAAACCGTTTATTTTATTTCTTCTTTCTCTTACCTAATAAAAAATTAAAAATTAGATTACAGTGTAAAAATTTATCTTTGATTTTATCATATTTTTTCCGGATTTTATCTAGGTTAACAATGACCAAAAAATATAAAACCCAAAAATCAAGGTATTCTATGTACATAGAGAACCTCAAGAATATCACTTTGTGCAAATGATCAATTTTGGTTTTGATCTATTTACAAAAGTTGTAGATTTGATAGAGACGAATAACTTTTGTGAAGAAAATTTTTCGATCTGAGGTTGTTTGCTATTTCTTTTGAATTATCTTTATATTTATTTTTCGAATTTTCTAGGGATGACACGTGGCAGCTCCTGGAGCTGCCATATCTCTCCCATTTTTAGCCTTATTTTTTGTTTATTTTATAAAAAAAATATAAAATTTAAAAAATAATATAATAAAAAAAATAAAAATACCACGTGGCAGAATCTTGGCCGTCTGATCTCGGCTGATCGGACGGTCCTTGCTCATCTCCCTCTTTCCCAATCTGGGCGACGCCGCCGCCTCCTCCGCGAATCCTGTGACTGCTGCCTCTTCCCTTCCATCTCCAGCTGCTCCTCAACCGGCACTACCGTGAATCATGGGACCCTGCTTCTCTTACGGCTGCGTATATCGCCACCTGATTCCCTTCCCCATTGATTGTCGCCGCCTTCTAAATCTGACCATCCTTTAGTTCCACCGCCCCTCGACGATTACCTCCGCGAATCTTGCACGCCAATCACCGATGTCAGCCGTCCTATTCCACCCTCGTCCGATCCCGATCAATTCCCCATCCCGGATCTCCTGCGATTATCCTCCATCTCAAATACCCTCACATATTCTATTTAACACCGCTGCTCCCTCGAAAATCTCCATCCGTCGTTAGCACCCATCAAGAAGATGGGACCAGTGGTGACAACCTGAACTTTGTCTCCCAGCAGCGATATGCGAGGAACCTTCCTCATTACAATGTGGCCTCCCTCTCCGCCTCTACTATCCCTTCTCCAATCTTAGCACCATCGAGCCAACGTTTTCGCTTCACCATTGGAGCTCTGCTCCTCCACTCCAACAACGACGCCTCCGCCTCAGTCCATCAATGTCGACAACGATGCTCCATCATCGACTTTACTATCACTAGCACGTTGACTACACCGCCACTCCCCACGAAGCTCCTGCTGCACCTGGACTGCACCTTCAACACTGTAGGAGAGCACCGTCCACGCCTCCGCCTCAACGCCCACCGTCTCATCAGCAGTGCCTCCACCAACTCCGCCCCTCCCCACCACAAGCCAATCGAGCACAAGACCCGAGGCCACCCCACGTATACCGCATGTGTGTGGAGAAAACTTTGTAGAGTTCACCCCCACGAGTTCAATAATCTCCAGAAGAACCCCCCCTCACGTGATATTTACGTCAAAAGCCCTAAAGGACTGCCAAATTACCACAGAACCCCCGGCGCCCAAGGGTCACATGCTTGGCACGTGACTGCTTGCGATTTTTGCAAAAAAACCCTAGGAGTTTAGGTAATTACTTTTAATTCCCTTCACTACATGTTTTCAATATTATTGTAATTATACCCATGTGTTCCCCCTTTGTACTAGACCTCTATACGACACTATTTTTATTATTCAAAATAGCACCGTGTTCTTTAATTAATTCTCTACATTATGGCATGCTTGTGAGATGTTTTTAGATTGTGGTTAATTATTAATTAATATTCTCGTGAAAAATGGCGTATTTTTCCATCTTATACTTCGAAATTCATAAGTAATTAACCATAGCTCTGAAAATTGCCAAAAATCCACAGATTGTAGAATTAGTTGTGTTTTACATTGTGCCCAAAAAGAAGATTGCATTTGCATGATTTTTCTTATAAAAATTATTTTGCATATTTAAATCTTTAATTTTAGGAGGTATTAAATCTAGTATTTTTAAGGTTTAGGAATTTTCTGAGGTCAATCACCTATTGATAGATCTTAGGTAATTTTATTCCTTGAAAATAAATAGGTTTAATATTTATTATAATTAAATATAGAAATTCACACCATTTGCATACATAAATTCATAAAATATTTATCTTGCATCCAAAAATTCCAAAAAAAATTACAGTGCTTTTATTTTATTGTTATTTACATTTCGACCAAATTTCATATTTTTCAGACATCGTTTGATTGATATTTACATTTTAGTCCCTAAAATTCGCCACATTTACATTTTGCATCCCAAATTAGCATGAAAAATAAAAAAAAAGTCGTCTCAAAAATCGTGCATGAACTTTGATAGACAAATTTCTAGGTTATTCCTTTGCCTCTTTGAGTTCGACCTTGGAACTTGCCCAAGTAAAATAAACATAAACCCACACCGAAGAAAATTGATTAATTTATTGTGGTTATTTCTTGATCAATTCCAAATTCTCGACGTAATTACAATGTCACATTCATCATTAACATTAAAGCTTAATTCAAATCGATTAACATAGGGCATTTTCGGACTCGTTAATAATAGAAATCACATAGTGGTTATAATAATTATTGAGTTGTAGTGTCAAGGACACTACAACTGACAATATTGAGTATTGGTTGCATAAGATGCAACATTCGCATTGGATGCGAGCATTGTTACTAGGAGATATGCAAGTGCCGTAAAAGGACTTGGCGTAGTCTCTTGGGAACAAAGTGACTGATCAGCTTACCTGGCTATTTTTCTAAAGGGATATTTACACCTATGACCCTGAGTAATGTCAAAATTACCCCAGGAACCCTCTGTAATCACGAATTACATGAGAAACCTCGAATACTTACTCCGTCTCACATCGATAACCTTCAGTTAGTTTCAACCATTAACTCAACCACATCATCGAGTTAATCTAACCTAACATCGATCAAATGGCTAACATTAAATCAAAAGAAAAAGAAGAAGAAAGACGATGGGGGTGGCTTCGTCGGGAATTGCAGGTGAGGGAGGGAGATCAGGGGATTGCTAGCGCGTGGGGGGGGCTATGATATTATTGATCCCCAATGGGGTAGGAAAGGCCATCGATCACTCGAAGACCCTCAAAAGCGACGATCCCAAAGTCAAGGGCACCGTTGAGGACTGCAAGGAACTCTTCGACCATGCCACCAATGAACTCCAGAGCATGCTGAGAACCATAGATGACATCGAGATGAGCGAGATCTCCAAGAGGTCCCACAACCTCAAGAACTGGTTGAGTGTCCTGATCTCGTACTAATAGACATGCGTGGACGGTTTCCCAAAGGGCAAATCTAAGAATAAAATGGAGGATACGGTTAAGTTGTCGAAGCTCACGAGCCATGCTCTGGCAATCATCTCGTAGGCCTCGTCGCTACTCAACACTCTCCACATCAAGGAGCTCAGCCTGCGAAGGCGACTCCTACAAGAGAAGCCTGCGTGCGAGGAGGAACACTACCATGTATGGAGATAAATCCAGAAAGACTATTATCACTGACAACGACAACTCCGTTGATGGGACAAGGACTTTCCAGACCGCCACCTTTTGTGGGTTTACTAACTTCAGAGCCACCTTACTAACTTATATACAGCAACTACACGTTCTAGTGCATAATTCCATTTGACATCCATATCTCATGGTAAATTTCTCCTCCATTCCAACACAGTTGCCATCGGAGACAGATTCATAGTGATATCCATCTGCTTCAACAACACCGTGGATGCAATCAAACACCAGGCCTTCACGATCTGTGTCCAGTCCGACCAAAGCCATCTTCCTCAACTGCCACATGGAAGGCTACCAAGACACGCTCTACGCGTAGACCCATCATCAGTACTACCGATCCTGCGTCATCGCTGGCACCATCGACTTCATATTCGGTGATGCAACAACCTTTTTCCAGAACGGCATCCACCTTGTGCGACGTAACCTTGACAACCGGTAGACCATCGTCATAGCTTAGGGTCGCATCAACAAACGCGAATCAACCGAGTTTTTCATCTAGGCCTCCTAATTCGAGGCTGAGTCGGATGCGTACGATGGTGGACTGTAGGGATTTGTCAGGGGGTTACAGGGGGACGACAGGGGTTGGAGGGGTGGGGGGAAAGGGATTCGTCGGGAGATTGCAAGGGGGCGAGATTGTAGGAGGATGACTGGGGTGGTGGGCTTTGCTGGAGGGTGGCGAGGCGGGGGTAGGATGTGGATTTCGATCGATGGTGAGGGGGGCTTCCAGCGGGGGGGCTTGCTGATAGGGCTGGAGGCGGTGGGTCGAGCTTCCACCGGATCTGGAGGCGGGTTGGAGGAGGGGTTGCAGGCGGAGGAGGTTTCGACGAGGGAAAGAGGAGTTCGGCGAAAGACGCCGACGAGGGGATAGGTTTGGGAGGGAGGGGGTTTCTGACGGGAGGAGAAGGCGGAGGATGTCAGCAGAAGTTAGCTGGTTAGAGGAGGAAGGAAGATGGGGTATTTTTTGAGAATGTGATTTTGTTTGTGGGGTAAAATTGTCTAAAACAGATGGAATCTGTCAAAGTTAACGACATATATGGGTGAAATTTGACACAAGGTTATGTCATGTAAGGGTTAAACATTATTCGAGGTTCTGGGTGTAATTCGTGATTACACAGGGTTCATGGGGTAATTACGAAATTACTCAGGGTCATGGGTGTAAATATCCCTTTTCTAAATAGCTTATGATTGTCACATGAGGGCAAGTTTAAATATTAGCCCATTAATGTCTCTTTAGGCTAGTGGGACATTGTTGGACATGCGAGCCCACGGCGAGCCATTATGTAATAAATGTTATTCCCTGTTCTGAAATGAGGAATAATTAATTTGCATAATAGGTCCATAGTATAATTAAGGTAATGTACCATGACCATCTTAATGATCATACAACCGCTGATTCAATTGTTGAATCATAGAGGCTGTTGCTTAGATGGATATCCAAAGAGTTAGATTGAGAATTCATCAAGCACCGTCAAATAAATACCTTATTTTTACTTTGAAAAATTAACTAAAAAACACATAAAATAGAAAATATTAAAACAAAAAGATTTCATGTTTTGAGTTTTAATTAAATAAGCCATTTGCTATTTGTAATCGAATTTCCAAGTAATTTCCAGGTGGCAGCTTCCTATTGGTCCAGGGGTTTGTTGACCGCCCAGTCAACTCCCCCCCCAGGACCACCTTGCACGGGTCCTTAGCGGGTAACCCGACTTCTCCCTATTTTAGCACCTAAACCCGATCCCCTCTCGCCTAAACCCCGAGTCCGATTCCTTCCTGCTATATCCGAGACCCTCGCCGGATCCCCCGCCTCGAGATCCACACCTTCCATTGCCCTACCCGACCTCATCTTCCCGGACCCTCCACCGTATATAGCTCGAGCTCCGCCACCTATTCTTCCATCCTTGGCTTGTCGTTCCTCCTTCCAGTGACCTCCACCTTCATCGCGAGAGTGACAGCTCGCCCCGGAGGTGTTGCAGCGAGGCTGAGGGCGCCCAGACCACTGATCCGGCGAGTCTCCACCGCCGTGCTCCGCCCAGAGCAGGAGCTCGAGCCTCGGACGTCGACGCTCCTTGAGGCGAGGACCCAGAGCTTCGCAAGCTCGCCCCCAGTCCATTTATCCACCCAGGTAGAACCATTGCCCTTTCTTTTTCGCTAATTTTAGATTACCCCCAAATCTCGCTGTCGCCGTTCATCTCCGATTCCGGCCACCCCTACCTTTCACTCAATCATCGGACCATACCATCGGATTCACCCTTCCCTCGTGCACGTTCTGCACCCCTCCATTCAACCCAGCTCGCACAGGAGCTGGGGTTCGAGCTCCTCCGTCCACACCCTCGCCGGAGCTCACCCACACCGACCCCCCGACCACCTTCACCACGCCTAACGGGGTCGAGGCAGTTTGCCCTCGACCCGCGAGTCTTCTGGACCCATTTTGCAGGTACCACGAGGACCATCTGAGGTCCTCCGACTCGAGCTAGGAGACGCTCCTCTGCCAGAGCTGACCGGGCTCCCTAGAGCTCCGTCGCTTCATCGGAGGAGCCCATTTGACGCGGAGGCCCCCAACGATTCTTCCCCGATCACCAGAGCCCCGCGAGGAGGTCAGGGGCGTGCGCCTTGGGCCGGCGAACTTTGCCGGCAGCCAGTTCTTCCACAACCTTCGTACACCGTTCGATCATCCTCCCACTCTAGTTTCGATTTGAGCCCTTCATTCACGGAGCAGCAGCCACCGCACGATCCTCAGAGGACTGATCCCAGCCGTCCGATGGCCGAGGTTTAGTAGCGATGCATCTCCACCGCCAGATCTAGCACGTGGCGAGATCTCGACCGTCAGATCCGCGCGAGGAGCCCAGCTTTGGAGCGCCAGCCGTCCCTCACCGTCTGATTCACCACGTGGCGTCCATCCAGCGGCTCCATTAATAAAGGGTAATTTACCCTTAGGCCCTCCTTTTTCTTTTATTTAGCATTTAGTCTTGTAAATACATAGTGTAGTTATTTAGTTTTGGTACAATTGCATTGTGGACCCTGCACTTTACTTTCTTTGCTTATATGCCCCTGTGTATGGTGTAGCACGTGCTTCGACACGTGGTTTTCTGGGCTATTTGTATTTTATACCTTGTAGTTCTGAGATGTTATGGAATGAATGAATAGTTTTGGATTATTGCTTTTATACCCCTGTGCGTAAAGTAATTATGCATGTGCGTTTTTTATTGGGTATTTTGCAGACAAGCCCTTGGGCTTTTGGTACCTGTTACCAAATAGCCCTCGGAACTTGTTTTCCTTACATTTGGGTCCCTGAGTGCCCCTGGCACACATGACGCGCGTGTTTTCCTTGGTATTTTGCACCAGACCCCCCAGGACTCTTGGTATTTGCACTCAGGTCCCTATGCACAGTACCAACTTTCTATTTTTGAATAAAATAGCAATCCAACTCCAAATCCAACGAAAATTGGATACATGGCTCTTGCCATAGTGTAAAATTTTCTGGAATTTTTGGAGACATTTTTGTTTTGTTCTGATATTTTTAAAAATTTAAAAACATCCATTTTCTTTACTGTCTGATTTGAAAAATCACAAAAAAATATTAAAATTCATCTAAAAATCACAAAAAAATTATCTATGCTTGTTTTGTTGTGCTTGATTTTCTAGCCAATTTTGGCTCTTTTGCATTACCTAAAACTTATAAAAATTTAAAAACACTTAAAAAAACCCTAAAAATTCTAATAAATAAACTAAAAATTCAAAAATAATAATTTAGGTGCCAAAATTTTCCTTGTTTCTTTCTCTATACAGGAAAATTACTCCAGGCTTATTGGGGATTTCTAGATATTTTATCTAGGTCCCTTAAGCTCAGCTGGACAGTACCTTCTTTTCCTTTCACTGTTTGATTTTTAGAAAATTAAATAAACATCAGAAAAATCCCAAAAATTCATTAAAAATAGTAAAAATTATAAAACACACAAAAACTCTTTTTATTTGAATTTTTGGTTGATTTTTAGTGCATTAAATAAATAGTTGAATTGCTTGCTTTGATTGTTTTCTTTGTTTCCTTAATATCTTAAAAATCCAAAAAATATAAAAAGACTTAAAAACCACCAAAAATACCTTTTGATTTCCTTTTCTTTTCTTTCTGACTACTTCGTAGGCCGAAAGGCCATTTCGTGCTCCTTGTGTTCGACCCTCGTCGCTACACCAGGTTAAAATAATAGCAAGACCGCTATCGTGATTTGAGTTGATTTTATCTTTTATTGGTGGTCTATTTTTCTTGATTGACACAACCGAGTGATTGAGGTCGTTAGTACCTTTACCTTAGTCGCTCGATTTTTGTGTTATCAGAATGGCGCCGTTGCCGGGGATATGAGCCAGAGGAGAGATTAGCAGATTTGACAGCACCTGAGTTTAGCTCATTTGATTTTGCAGACGTCATGGCCAATAGTTTTGATGATCGTTCTCGAGGTCAGCCTGAGCACTTTGTGCTAGACCAGGGTGCGATCAACTCCACCCTGATCGCCTCACTAGAGATCGTTCAACAGCAGCTGAGGGATCAGGGAGCATTCATGCTCGATATGAGGAGAGAGATGGAGCAGATGAGAGCAGAGAGAGCAGAGCGAGAGCAGAGGATAGAGGGACCGAGGATCCCAGAGGATGCAGATGCAGCAGCCGCAACAGCAGCTGCAGCAGCCGCCGCAGCGGCAGGAGGACCACCGAGACCGATGCGGGAGTTACACAACACCGGATCGACGCTGACACACCACTGGGTTGTACTTCCAGCCATCGTGGGGGACTTCAAGTTCCCCCCGAACACTTTGCAGTTACTCCCCCGCTTCCACGGACTCGCTACTGAGGAGCCCCATCTCCACCTCCAGGAGTTTCTCATGATCTGCAGCACTGTCCACGACCGTCAGGTGGACCAGGATACGATTCGGATGATCGCCTTCCCCTTTTCCTTGGCCGACAGAGCAGCCACCTGGCTGAAGCACTTGGGGAAGTTTGTTTACACCTGGGAGCAGCTCCGCACCGAGTACTTGAACAAGTACTATCCACTCGGGCGGACCAATGCAACGAGAGCCCTCATCAGCAACTTCTCCATGCTCCCCAACGAGCAATTCCATGAAGCATGGGAGAGGTTTCGTGAGCTGACTGACCGATGCCCGCACCATGACATTTCGAAGCCCAACCTTGTGCAGAGCTTCTTCAGCGGGCTGACACCAGAGCTCCAGGGCTTGGTGAATGCTTCTTGTGGCGGGTCTTACTTCGCCAAGGATCACGACCAGGTCTGGGCCATCTACGAGGAGATGGCCGAGAACTATATGGTGATGTCCCAGACCAGGTTGTACACTCAGGGCAGACCCCAGTAGTAGCCAGGACCCGTGCAGTACCAGAGGATAGCACGGGTCGACGCCGGTCCATCCAGTTCATCCGCAGTAGCAGCAGCACAGGCAGAGTCGTTCGCTGCGGATATGGGTATTATCAGCGAGAAGTTGGATCGGATGGAGCTGATCGAGAAGAAGCAGTGCCAGGGCATCACTCAGATGGAGCAGATGGCACAGACTCTGAGCGACATGAAGACCCAGCTCATGTGTCTCCAGGAGACACAGACGGCTCCACAGCCCCGTCTTCAGTCGCGAGGCGATACCGGCGGCAACAGCAGCTCGTTCCAGCGCTCCAGCTCACACCAGCAGCCTAGACAGGTTCACCTTGTACAGGCGGAGCCGTACCAGCAGCAACAACCCTCCTACCAGTCACCACCATCTCCAGACATGCAGATGGTGGTATACCAGCCGGATCAGCCTCTGGCAGTACTTCCGCCAGCCCAGTACGATGTAGAGCCATTGATGGATGTCAACGGGATTTGGTATGACCGTCCTCAGCCTGGGATCCGACGAGACCATCCCGGATTCAGGTGGGGGAACGGAGGTGCCCAGCCCCAGCAGCAATCATCCGGTCAGGGAGGGCAGTATAGCCAGCAGAGAGATCACCAGCAGCAGCAGCCCCCAGCCTATCAGTCACAGCAGCAGTCATCCTTCGTTCTGTGTCCCTATCAGCAGGGACAATCTTGGAGGCGAGAGCAACCTCACCAGCCACACCAGTAGCAGCACCCTTCCTCTTACCCCTCTCAGCAACAACAGCACCAGTTCCAGCAGCCTCATCACCAAAGAGGCTACCCGTCGGGCTCCCATGGTACACCATACGAGAGCCCCACCTTGGACGACATAGCCCGCCTCCTCACGGACCAGCAGGCCACTTTCAGACGGGAGATGGACGAGTTCCGCCAGGAGATGCGGGACATTGTGAGAGGGAAGGCCGCCATTCCTGCCCAGATAGAGCCGAATCCTAACAGCCTGAAGCAGAAGTCTGAGCAGGTAGCTTACACTGAGCACGCCACTCCTAGTGATCCATTTGATGATACATCTTCAGACCTTTTTGATGCTGATTTTGTCACACTTAGGAGCGGTAGGGCACCGGCAGGAGGCACCTCAGCTGAGCGACATCATGAGGATACATCCAGGGTGCCAGATGAGGAGGAGGAGAGCGGTACTGAGGCCGCTCATGATGATGACGGTGGTACTGATGCCACCAAGGATGTTGATCCCACCGGTGGTACTGAGGCCGCCAATTCACCAGTTCGAGGAGGTGGTACTGACGCCACCCGAGTTACCGAGCCAGCCCGCGGTACTGAAGCCGCGAGACGTCCAGCAGAGCCAGCCCGTGGTGGTACTGAGGCCACCGGTGTTCATGTGGAGAGAGCTGTTGTTTTTCCTTCCACTGATGTAGCTCGGAACCATGTTTTGAATAAAGGAAAAGGTTTAGTTTACTCTGGTCCCACTGTGGTGCTTGATGTATGTGTGGATCCAGCCGTCGAGCCGTCTAGACCTATTCCTAGTCCTTCATCTGAGAAGGACCCTGTGATCCCCTTCCCTAGAGCCCTACAGATGGGGAAGGGGAAGAAAAAAGAAAAAGATCCAAAAAAGAGAGAGCAGGAGGAGTTCAACCAGAGCATGATTGATCGTTTCCATATCCAGCTGACCCTTCAGGAGGCTTAGCAGCACATCCCCCTTCTTCAGCATTCTTTGAGAGACAGGACTACAGTAAGGAGGAGGAGGAGGAACCACCATTCAGAGATACATGTGCTGACGAAAGCCACGTGTTTCGCGATCCAGAACCGTCTGCCGGCCAAGAGGCCAGATTCAGGAGCCCCATATGTCAGATGTCATATCAGAGAGCAGAGGTTCGACCAGACTCTACTGGATAGCGGATCGTCTATCAACCTCCTTCCGGCAGCCCTTCTCGACCGCTTCGAGTTAGGCACTCTTAGACAGAGCAGGACAGTCCTTCAGTTTGCTGATCGATCTGTCAAGAGGCCGAAGGGGTTGTTGCGAGATGTTATCGTCACTATTCAGGGCCTGCAATTCCCCGTGGACTTCGTAGTGTTGAACATGGAGATCCCTGATTCAGTGGTCGATACCCCCATCATCCTTGGTCGTCCGTTCTTGGCCACAGCCAAGGCGGTGACTGACCATGATAGCGGGAAGGTATACTTTCGCGTCGAGGGCGAGAGTGTACAAATAGAGACGGTCGAGGAGTACAGAGCCAGAGACAGAGCATGCTCAGAGACCAGCACAGATACAGAGCAGCTGACAGATGCCGGGTTAGACATCCACCAGGACTGTGATTTTGTGATCACAGATGATGAGGCAGCATGGGCAGACCTTGCAGCACAGGCCATCCTCTCATATTCAGACACCGCTGATGCCGAGTTGATAGCATAGGAGAGCTTGGAGAGCACAACCCTGGTCCAGGATACTTCAGTGGCAGCAAAGCCGGTTCTCGACCGCGACATAGAGATTAGTGATGGTGGTACTGATGCCACCTTGTGTGACGGTGGTACTGATGCCACCTTGTTTGATGCAGATCCCTCGGATTCAGAGTCTGATTGAGCAGATTGCGAGGATCAGATGCCAGACCTGAGTCCCACAGAGCCTACAACTGAGGAGGAGGTAGATGCAGAGCAGATCAGAGACAGCTCAATCGAGCAGCCTTCTCCAGATCCAGTTTGCGAGAGTTCGTTTTCATTCTCCGAGGCAGACTTGGCAGCATACACGCATCTTCTTCCGAAGCCAGATTTGCCAGCACCCAGCTGTCCAGAGCTGAAGCCGCTCCCTACTTTGCTGAAGTATCGATTCCTTGCGGGCGAGCCTGAGATGTACCCAGTCATCATCTCCGTCGATCTGACTGGAGAGCAAGAATCCCGTTTGATGGGGGTTCTTGAAAAGAACCGCAAGGCAATCAGATGGAGCGTAGCAGATCTCCATGGGATTAGTCCATCGTTGTGCTCCCACCATATTTATCTCGAGGAGGGGGCGAAGCCATCGCGTGAGTTCCAGCGGCGGCTGAACCCCAACCTGAGAGAGGTCGTCATGAAGGAGATTTCAAAATGGTGGAGCGCAGATTTTATTTATCCCATTTCCGACTCCAAGTGGGTCAGCCCCTTGCATGTGGTGCCCAAGAAGACGGGCATCACGATTGTGATCGGTGAGTCGGGAGAGGAGATTGCTACTCGAGTACCCACCTCTTGGCGGGTCTATGTTGACTACCGGAGACTCAACCAGGCCTCTAAGAAGGACCATTTCCCCCTGCCTTTTATTGACCAGATCATTGAGAGACTGGCAGGGAAGAGCCATTACTGTTTCTTGGATGGGTACTCGGGCTACAACCAGGTGGCCATCGCTCCTGAGGATCAGGAGAAGACCACCTTTACCTGTCCCTTCGGCACATACGCCTTCCGACGCATGCCATTTGGGCTATGCAATGCCCCTACGACTTTTCAGAGATGCATGCTGTCGATCTTTTCGGACATGGTAGGGGAGTGTTTGGAGGTCTTCATGGATGATTTCTCGGTCTACGGCAACGGATTCGACTCCTGTCTTGACTGCCTAGACCGGGTACTCCAGCGATGTATAGAGGTCCATTTGGTGCTTTCTTGGGAGAAGAGTCACTTCATGGTGAGTCAAGGGACGGTGCTTGGCCATATCATCTCCAACAGGGGCATGGAGGTTGATCCGGCCAAGGTCGATGTCATTAGAAAACTCGCAACGCCGTCCAATTTGAGGCAGCTACGGTCATTTCTGTGGCATGTTGGTTTCTATCGGAGATTTATTCATGATTTCAGCAAGATTGCCCGGCCGTTGACTGACCTCTTGACGAAAGACACCGAGTTCCTTGTCGATGACAAGTGTCTTTCGTCCTTTGCGACTCTCCAGCAGTGTGTGATTGAGGCTCCTGTTCTCCAGCCACCCGATTGGTCTCTCCCATTCGAGATCATGACGGATGCCTCCGATTTTGCCGTGGAGGCCGTGCTGGGACAGAGGAGGGATGGAGTCCCCTTTGCTATCCACTACACTAGCCGCACATTGGATTCCGCGCAGCGGAATTATACCGTAACAGAGAAGGAGATGCTAGCCGTAGTGTTCGCCCTAGATAAGTTTCGATCTTATATCATTGGATCTAGAGTGACCTTGTACACTGATCACACCGCCATCCGATACCTCATGGCAAAGAAGGATGCCAAGGCCAGACTTACTATATGGATCCTTCTACTCTAGGAGTTCGACATTGAGATCAAGGATAAGCCTGGAGTCAAGAATGTGGTGGCTGATCACCTCTCCCGTATAGAGCAGCCTGAGGAGTCTGAGCAGATTGATCCCATTTGTGAGACCTTCCCAGATGAGGCGATCCTTGCTATCGCCTCACTCCCGTGGTATGCCGATATTGTGAACTTTCTCGTTGCTGGGAAAGTCCCACAAGATTTGCCTAGGCAGAGGCTTGAGACCTTCCTTGTGAAGGCCAAGTCCTACCACTGGGAGGATCCCATCCTTTACCATGAAGGAGGGGATAGCGTCTGGCGTCGGTGCATTCCTCAGGAGGAGCACCATAGCGTCCTCACTTACTGCCACAAGCTTGAGGCAGGAGGACATCATTCTGGGAGGAGAACGGCACAGAAAGTGCTCCAATCCGGCTTGTGGTGGCCTACCCTCTTCAAGGACTCGGATGAGTTCGTGAAGAGGTGTACTGACTGTCAGAGGATGGGCACTTGTGGACAGCGTGATATGATGCCGATGCAGCCCATTCACTTCTGTGAGGTTTTTGACGCATGGGGCATCGATTTCATGGGTCCATTCCCTAAGAGTCAGGGATTCGAGTACATTCTGTTGGCCGTGGATTATGTTAGTCGTTGGGTTGAGGCTATCCCCGCCCGAGCCGCTGATGCGAGGACAGTATGCAAATTTTTGAGGAAGCACATCATCACGCGGTTCGGGGTAATTCGAGTTGTGATTTCAGATGGGGGATCTCATTTCATCAACGACCAGGTGAAGGCCCTTGCTAGCGAGTTCGGTATAGACCATCGTGTTGCTACACCTTACCATCCACAGACGAATGGTCTAGCCGAGGTGTCGAATAGGGAGATCAAGACTATATTGCAGAAAGTCATCCGCCCTGACCGAAAGGATCGGTCACAGCTTTTGGACTCGGTCTTGTGGGCATATAGGACGTCTTTCAAGACACCATTGGGCACATCTCCCTTTCGCCTCATATATGGCAAGCCGTGCCATTTACCTGTTGAGCTGAGGCACAGGTCACTATGGGCAGTTACTGATATACTTATGGATCCAGATGGTGTAGGAGACCAGAGGAGGGTAGAGCTAGCAGCCCTGGAGGAGTTGAGAGATACCGCCTTCTCAAACAGCCTACATTATAAGGAGAGAGTGAAGGAGTGGCATGATTCTCACATCAACCACAAGCATTTTGAGATTGGACAGAGAGTATGGCTGTTTGATGCAAGGCTTCGTTTATTTCCAGGGAAGCTACAGAGCAAGTGGAAGGGACCCTACTTGGTGAGAAAGGTACACGACAATGGTAGCATTGATATATCCGAGTTGTCTTCTGAGAGTACCTTTCGTGTGAACGGCCAGCGGCTCAAGCCATTTCTAGATCATGAGTCGCGTGTCGTTGATCTTGCCCCTATTCATTTTGCGTGAGATGTGGTCTTCGACTCACATCTAATGCATCTCACGCCTGAGTTTCATTGATCTTCCGCCTTGTATAGATCCAGATGTCTATATCACTACATTCTTTAGTCCAACATCCCTTTCTTTATCCTTTGATTATGCTATACTTAGGATGCACTTTATCCTAAGTATGGGGGGATGTAGGACCTTCGGGTATTTCTTTTGTTTCTTTCTACCCCTATTTTTGCTGTCTATACTTAGGGATATTTCACCCTAAGTATAGGGGGGGTAGACCCTGTACATTCTCCACTCGGTTTTCCCTTAGTATACAGCCTGCTATACTTAGGATTACTTGATCCTAAGTATAGGAGGAAGACCTGAGATCCTCTTGACTTTTCTATTTCATCTATTCGTCTTTGTATATAGCCTTCCTTTTCACTTCCCTATACCTAGCACGAGTTGTCTTCTTCATCGCTCTTGACTATGAGGACATCGTTCGAGCTAAGTATAGGGGGGTGTGTATATATTTCATATATACTTTAGCCATAACTCGTACTTTGTGTGAGTGGGTAAATAAATAAAATGGCTGAAACCCCTAAAAAACACAAAAATTAAAAAATTTTCATGTACATAAACCTTCTTTTATTTGCACATAAATAGCTAGTGTACAAATTATTTTTGTAAAAATGATTTCAGAAATCTTTTGTGTAAAGTTTGTGTAAATATTTTCTTAGCAAAATTATGTATATAGTACAAAATTTTTCCAAAATGTTTTGAAAATCAAAAGTTTGCAAAAATCTTGTGTAAATGTGTGTAAATACCTTTTGCAAAACTTGCACTTCATGCATCATCCATTCATGATTTCAAAACATTTTTCAAAAATTTTGCATGATTGTAAAAATTTGTGTAAATAGCATCTTTTGTACATATGTATATAGTTTTTCTGGATGATAGTTGACATTTAAACTAGCCTGGAATCAAATTGAGAAATGGAGCTTGATTAAGATCTTAATCCACCTAACTTCTAAGAGGAACCTTATAGGGCTTAGGTTTAAGGCTTTTCAGGTCCATGGTGACTTAATTCTTTGAGTCCACTAGGCTATGATCACATGTCATCTCAAGGAGCCTAAGTAGAACACTTAACAACAACACATGACTCATATAGACAATGGCTTTACTTGGACACCATCACTATGCACCGAGCTCTCTACGGAGGAGGTGGTGAGGAGGCAGTCTTCCTTGACTTGGGGTAGCATATGAGGGAAGTACTTCTAGGCGGAACCTCTCTTCTTCTTTTAGTGAAGGAAGTGCGTCTCAACTTGGTCTGGTTGCCGTGAAGTCTAACGACGGGAGTTGTGGGTTGCAATAAAGCTTCAAAAGAGGGATAGTCTACTGGCTCAAGAGGAAAAACTCCTTGTATATATGCTGCACATGTATATGTTGTATAGATGCACTTGAAAAAAAAATGCAAAAAGAAAATAACTCCAAAAAAGTGGTGGGTCTGATAGAAAATGATAATCCCACCGGAGTATGTATATAGAGTGCAATAAGCAAAGCTTGAGTTCATGATTCACTTTATGTAGCTTGCAGCAGGGAGACTTGGCTACACTGGTCAAGCTCCCAAGGGTACATGGCTACACTGGCCTTGACCCATTCTCTTCTTCTTCCTCTTCTTGAGCCAGTTGAACTTGAACTTAGAAGGGAATACCCCGCTCCTCGAGGAAAGAGTGGCCAGATTGAGGTCATAGAGTTACCTTGTTGGGGAGGGTTGTCAAGTTACCATTTCTGAGGTGGAGAGCTTAGACCTCACATTCACAGGACAAGAAAAGATTCATGGTCTTCAGGGTTTGTGATTGATGACTTGTTCTGATCTGGAGCATTGAGGAGTCTTGGTTATAGATTAGTAAAACTTTGAGGTTGTTGAGTTTTAAACTTAAGTCCAAATAAGGTTCCGACACATTAATAATCTAAAGATCTGATCGAGCTCCATACCTTAATTTAATGAAGACAAGTTTAATAATCAGCCTTGATCCATGTACATTCTCTTTTTCTTTTTCTTTATTTTATTTTCACTTCTTTTTCAAATAAGTGTTTGCTAAGGGACTAGCAAAGTTAAGTATAGGGGGGTGATGAATACTCATTCATCACTCTTTATTCTTATATTTTAGCTACAAAAACCTTTGCAAATGCATGTATATCGTTGTAAATATAAATAATTACCAAAAGCATGCATTGTGTAAAAACCTATAATTAGCATGTTTTTGTGCAAAAATAAAAGAATAAAGATTAAAAATAAAAAGAGAGAAATATTTAGAATAAATATTGAGCAACCTAACCCAAGGGAGGGCTCAGCATGGGCCTGACCGCATAAAAGCCAAAGTAGAGGGAGATAGGGGCTCATGTGTATAAATATATATGTAAATAAAATAAAAATATTTTCCTCCCAAAAAGAGACTAAAATAGGCTTGTAAATACTTGTATATATTTATAATTATAAAAACAAGATAAAAATAGAAAATTTAAAAAGAAAACAAAAACACCACTCATGTACATAATCACCATGTATATAGTCCACTCATATTTATTTATTTAGCCTTATAAATAAATAAAATTAATTTCCAAAAATCTTGTGCATATTCTATGTCTTATGGTGTAAATAAATAAAATAAATTAAAACAAAAACAAAATAAAAATCACAAATTTAAAAATAAAAAATATTATTGTAAATATACCATGTATATATATGTACATATGTATTTATTTCACCTATGTATATAAATAATAAAAAATAAAATAAAAATATCTTTTTATTCCTTATTTTATGATATAAATAAATAAAATATAAAATGGGAATAAAATTGTATAAAAATAACAAATTAAAAATCAAAATTAAAAACCCTATATTGTATATATAACTATGTATAGTACTATATTGTAAATACCTTATTTTTACTTTGAAAAATTAATTAAAAATCACAAAAAATAGAAAATATTAAAACAAAAAGATTTCATGTTTTGAGTTTTAATTAAATAAGCCATTTGCTATTTTTAATCGAATTTCCAAGTAATTTCCAGGTGGCAGCTTCCTATTGGTCCAGGGGTTTGTTGACCGCCCGGTCAACTCCCCCCCCCCCAGGACCACCTTGCACGGGTCCTTAGCGGGTAACCCGACTTCTCCCTATTTTAGCACCTAAACCCGATCCCCTCTCGCCTAAACCCCGGGTCCGATTCCTTCCTGCTATATCTGAGACCCTCGCCGGAGCCCCCGCCTCAAGATCCGCGCCTTCCATTGCCCTACCCGACCTCATCTTCCCGGACCCTCCACCGTATATAGCTCGAGCTCCGCCACCTATTCTTCCATCTTTGGCTTGTCGTTCCTCCTTCCAGTGACCTCCACCTTCATCGCGAGAGTGACAGCTCGCCCCGGAGGTGTTGCAGCGAGGCTGAGGGCGCCCAGACCACTGATCCGGCGAGTCTCCACCGCCGTGCTCCGCCCAGAGCAGGAGCTCAAGCCTCGGACGTCGACGCTCCTTGAGGCGAGGACCCAGATCTTCGCAAGCTCGCCCCCAGTCCATTCATCCACCAGGTAGAACCATTGCCCTTTCTTTTTCGCTAATGTTAGATTACCCCCAAATCTCGCCGTCGCCGTTCATCTCCGATTCCGGCCACCCCCACCTTTCACTCGATCATCGGACCATACCATCGGATTCGCCCTTCCCTCGTGCACGTTCTGCACCCCTCCATTCAACCCAGCTCGCACAGGAGCTGGGGTTCGAGCTCCTCCGTCCACACCCTCGCCGGAGCTCGCCCACACCGACCCCCCGACCACCTTCACCACGCTTAACGGGGTCAAGGCAGTTTGCCCTCGACCCGCGAGTCCTCTGGACCCATTTTGCAGGTACCACGAGGACCATCTGAGGTCCTCCGACTCGAGCCTGGAGACGCTCCTCCACCAGAGCTGACCGGGCTCCCTAGAGCTCCGTCGCTTCGTCGGAGGAGCCCATTTGACGCGGAGGCCCCCGACGATTCTTCCCCGATCACCAGAGCCCCACGAGGAGGTCAGGAGCGTGCGCCTTGGGCCGGCGAACTTCGCCAGCAGCCAGTTCTTCCACGACCTTCGTTCACCGTTCGATCAGCCTCCCGCTCCAGTTTCGATCTGAGCCCTTCATTCACGGAGCAGCAGCCACCGCACGATCCTAAGAGGACTGATCCCAGCCGTCCGATGGCCGAGGTTTAGCAGCGATGCATCTCCACTGCCAGATCTAGCACGTGGCGAGATCTCGACCGTCAGATCCGCGTGAGGAGCCCAGCTTTGGAGCGCCAGCCGTCCCTCACTATCTGATTCACCACGTGGCGTCCATCCAGCGGCTCCATTAATAAAGGGTAATTTACCCTTAGGCCCTCCTTTTTCTTTTATTTAGCATTAGTCTTGTAAATGCATAGTGTAGTTATTTAGTTTTGGTACAATTGCATTTTGGACCCTGCACTTTACTTTCTTTGCTTATATGCCCATGTGTATGGTGTAGCACGTGCTTCGACACGTGGTTTTCTGGGCTATTTGTATTTTATACCTTGTAGTTCTGAGATGTTATGGAATGAATGAATAGTTTTAGATTATTGCTTTTATACCCCTGTGCGTAAAGTAATTGTGCATGTGCCTTTTTTATTGGGTATTTTGCAGACAAGCCCTTGGGCTTTTGGTACCTGTTACCAAATAGCCCTAGGAACTTGTTTTCCTTACATTTGGGTCCCTGAGTGCCCCAGGCACGTGCGACGCATGTGTTTTTCTGGGTATTTTGCACCAGACCCCCCAGGACTCTTGGTATTTGCACTCAGGTCCATATGCACAGTACCAACTTTCTATTTTTGAATAAAATAGCAATCCAACTCCAAATCCAACGAAAATTGGAAACATGGCTCCTGCCATAGTGTAAACTTTTCTGGAATTTTTGGAGACATTTTTGTTTTGTTTTGATATTTTTAAAAATTCAAAAACATCCATTTTCTTTACTGTCTGATTTGAAAATTCACAAAAATTATTAAAATTCATCTAAAAATCACAAAAAATTTATCTATTTTTGTATTGTTGTGCTTGATTTTCTAGCCAATTTTGGCTATTTTTCATTACCTAAAACTTATAAAAATTGAAAAACACTTAAAAACCCCTAAAAATTCTAATAAATAAACTAAAAATCCAAAAATAATAATTTAGGTGCCATAATTTTCCTTGTTTCTTTATCTATACAGGAAAATTACCTCCAGGCTTATTGGGGATTTCTAGATATTTTATCTAGGTCCCTTAAGCTCGGCTGGACAGTACCTTCTTTTCCTTTCACTGTTTGATTTTTAGATAATTAAATAAACATCAGAAAAATCCCAAAAATTCACTAAAAATAGTAAAAATTATAAAACACACAAAAACATTTTTATATGAATTTTTGGTTGATTTTTAGTGCATTAAATAAATAGTTGAATTGCTTGCTTTGATTGTTTTCCTTGTTTCCTTAATATCTTAAAAATCCAAAAAATATAAAAAGACTTAAAAACCACCAAAAATACCTTTTGATTTCCTTTTCTTTTCTTTTTGACTACTTCGTAGGCCGAAAGGCCATTTCGTGCTCCTTGTGTTTGACCCTGGTCGCTATACCCGGTTAAAATAATAGCAAGACCGCTATCGTGATTTGAGTTAAATTTTATCTTTTATTGATGGTCTATTTTTCTTGATTGACACAACCGAGTGATTGAGGTCGCGACGACCATTTAGTACCTTTACCTTAGTCGCTCGATTTTTGTGTTATCATCGATCATCGCTCAATCCTATGCCCTTGGATCTTCTCCCCTGATAAGATCACATCCACTCGCTTCCACCCTCCTCTCAGCCGAGCGATTTATCATATGCCTCTGCTTCCTCCATGTCATTCACTCTTTCTAGCCGCAGGATCAACCCTTCATCCCATCTCATCCATTCGCTCCTGCCTTGATCCCTACCCTTAGATCTCTCCCTCAGATCTAATCTGAGGTGCTCGTCCCCGCCTCCATGTGGATCGTTGGATCACTAAATCCAACGGCCCACAACCGTTATCTTCCTCATGTAACGGCCAACTCCCTCTCCCATCTCATCACCCCCTTCCATTTCTAGATGCCAAAATAAGCCACCTTCCGTCAACCTAGTAACATCTACACGCAACCCCATCGTCTACCATCCTCGCGTAACCACCAACCATTCAAAGACCCATCTTTATCCCCATGTACGACCATTATGATCACCCCTACAATCATATGTAACGCTGGAGATCCTCCCCTATAAAGCTCCTCCTCCTCCTCCGCTCTAGCTCATTCACCAATTAGGGGAGCTCCGCCTAGATCCTCTTCCCCTCCTCGTGACAGGAAGAGGCGGAATTGAAGGGCCACATATGTCGTTGTCTTCTCAGTGAGATCCATGGCTTCGGCCATGTATCTCCACCACACAACGGTTGCTCGAGCACTGAGGACCGGTTGGCCTCGTCGAGCGACAACTAGAGGGACACATCGGCCCTCAGCCCAAGCCCTGCTCTGCCAAAGCACCTACTCCGATTATGTAACCTTTCTTCTCCTCTTTTTCTATGATTTTTTTATTTTCCACGCTGCCTACGACCATCATCACCGTCGCCTAACCATCTCATTATCTCTACCATACACCCACCATCTTCGGGATACCATTCACACACCACCTTCCCTTCTCCATAACCTCAACCACCTCAACCCATTTTATCTCTGGTCCGCCAGAGGTGAACCACCGGTCCCCCGCTCCTCTGCCTCCTATGTGGTTGAAGTATTTATAAATAATTGATAAGGACTAACCACTTTTGCACTCGGTCAGCCCATTCCACTCACAATCGCAATCACCACGCTTAAGCTACTCACAATCGCAATCACCACGCTTAAGCTACATGGACTAACCACTTTTGCATGAATGCATGTTGAATAGCTAGAATTCGGGGGGAGCTTTATTCTCCAACTCCGCCTCTGACGAGCGTTCATCGACAACCCGATCTAGCGTTGCCGCCCTCATGGTTGGGAATGAAGAGCAGTTGCAATTGGATGGCCCTCCCTCAGTGGCCATCCAACGATTGAGACGAAGCCACATTGCGCCACTAAACCTCCATGCTCGGGTGAAACCATGCCGACTTCCAAAGTGTGAGGCCATGACACGTGGCCTCCGTCCCTGAAGATGCCCGAGCCACAGTCCGAACTAGCATCGAACCTTGTTCTCCTCTGTACCTAGCCCGCACACATGCAACACGCGTGCATGCTGGGTATTTTGCACTGGTGCCTTGCTCCTTTTCAGATATTGCAACTAAGTCCCTCCATGCGCGCCTTATGTGGCATTTCTGGTAAAATTACGAGAAGGCCCAGTTGGGTTTTATCATTTGCATAAATGCCCCCCAAGGGATTGAATTACATATTTATCATTTTTATTCCTCATATTTTCATTGCGTTTATGTCTTTACATTCTTTTGCTCATATCTTGAGCATACGAACTCTTATTCAGTCGATTTCAATTTCATTTTGATGCTTACCTCATCATCTAAACAATGGCATATTTTATTTTCTAATTTGACACTAAATTTGATATGCTAAAATTCTATATCTTTTCTGTTTCACTTGTGCTTATTTTTAATGCCATTTCTTAGAACATTGATGCATTTTTGTGCTTCAATTGATAATGATCTTGAATTAACTTGAATTTCTTAGTAAATGAAATATTCTTAGGGCATAATCGTATATGCATCATCATACCTCATAACATCCACACGCATCTTATTTTAATTGCATAAAATCAAATAAAAAAATGCATGCATCATATTGCTTCATCTCCGCATAATCTTTGCATTATTCATTTCTGTGCCATTATCACATTATATATTTGAACATTTTGCTGCATACATTATACCTGCATTTCGAAGAACTAAATGATTGAATTTAATCACATAAATTGAATTAGTAATTTTTGATAAATGGATGAGGAAGCTCGTGTCCTTGTGTTCGATCTTGGTACACTTACCAAGTAAAAATTAACCACAAATTCAGAAGTGTGGTTTTTGATAGCTTGATTTTTGTCTCCTATACTACGATAATACGACCATATTAAAGAGATGGATTTTTGCATTCATCGAGCTTCATGCCGTGCATGGAGATGATACAAGGAAGACACCACCTTGGAACCCTCCTCTGATGGACCCTCTTTCACTCGAGGCTGCCCATTGGTGTTCTCACCATTGGAATAGGGCAGAGCAAGGCAGAGAAGTTGGCTAGGTCAGTCTATTCTTTCTAGAGTAGATGGAGTTTGGAAGAGTTAATTATGAATGATTGACTTTGGGAAATTAAATAGAGGTGAATGGTCGATTGGTAGAAGAAGATCTAATGGATGGCGTTGAAGAGGGTCGTTAGGGCATGAAGATGAGAGGTTTAGATAGAAGTTTGGATGGATGATGAAGCATGAAGAAAATAGGGAAATCGAGTGGTTAGAACAGAAGAACAACAAGAGTTCTTGAGGAAGATGAGTTGTGTTGCTCCCATGTGTCAGTTCTACATTGGCCCATAAATTAAATACTTTATTAATTAGATATTAAATAAAAAATATCATTAATTTAAATAAGTATAAAATGAAAAGTGTAAATAATTAAATTACATAAATTATGGTACAACTTATTTTTATAAATAATATATCTTTTTTTATGATTTATAAATATAATATTAATAAATATATACTGACATATCTTATTCACTTTTATTTAAATATTTTAATAAATAATATAGTATTTTTATATTTTATTAGTTAATATAATAATAAATAGGAGTTGTATGATTTTTATGGATTTTTAGAAATTAATTTATCAATATTAATAAATATAGATAACTGGTCTACAATTAAATACCATCTACTTTTTAGGGTTTTTGATTTATTTAAAATAATAATTAAAGGTTTTAAATTTCTAAATATTATAAACAAACTAAAAGATCAAGAAAATAATTAAAATCACAAAATTAATTATTTTTTAAATAGTATTTACAGAATAAAGTAAATAGCCTAGACACCTAGTTATCTTTAGGTCCCAAAACAGACCTTTTGCAAACCGACTCCGATTTTAATGAAATCATCTTTATTAATTAGATAATATTTTTTATGAACTTTAAAGGTGCGTAGATTGAAATTTGATTGTATGAAGAAGTGATGAGGTTCCGAAGTAGGGAAATTGATAATTTGAAAACCAGATTTCTTGGCATATATACAGTTTGGATTTTTTTAGGATTTTTATATTTTTATATACATTTTTATAAACACATAGGAGAAGAGTTTGGTAAAAAAATAGTTGAAGTATTTATAAATAATTGATAAATAAGGTTAAATGTTCTATGCACACAGTTAGTTATTTTTGGTCTTTTCTTCCTTATCTCCCCCTACTTTATTGTTTGTCGACTAATTCATGTTGACTTGGTCTCGGGGTTAGGTTATATAAATATATCTTATTGCTATATTTATCTTTAATTAGTCATCCTTTATAATATACACATATTTACAGTCTGCCTTCTTTTCTTCTTTCTTTTTCTTCTTTTATTTATGCGTATGTTTTTGATGCATAAAAATGCATTTTTATTTATAAATGATATTTTATAAAAGATGTTAATTAATGTATATTTACATGTATTTGTTAAGTATTTTAAGACAAAATGCAACAAAAGTGTTAATGAATCATGGATTCATCACCAATAAATGATATGTATTGTCAGCATGTTTTGGGGTCGAACCGCTGAGAGAAAAATGTGGATACGTATAATCATTATTATTAATTTTTAGTCAATAGTAATTATCTTGATTCTTTTTTTCTTTTTTGATTTTTATTGGTTTTTAAGTATATTTAAATTTTATGTACTTTTTATAATTTTATAATTTTATATTTTTAAATTTCAAATTTTTATTTTCTTTTTAAAATGTAATTTTTAGCTTATTTTTTTATTTTTAAAGTTATAATATCTATGTATAGTAATAATAATAGAGATTATAAATAATATATAGGATATATATGAAAAATAGATATATAAATATATAAAAGAATAATTCTTTTATTTTTTAAAGGTTTTTAAATATATAATAGATATTTATAAGTAATAATAATATGAATATAAGTAATATAATGTAAATATAGTCTATATAGAGTTTTATAATTTTAAATATATAAAAATATAATCAAAAATCAGAAAATAAAATGTTTTTGTGTTTTTAATATTTTATTAATTTTGTGGTTTTTATATTTTTTGCTAATTTTTATGTTTTGCGAAACCTTAATTAGCACAGTACATTAAGTGTAAGGACCTGGATGCAAATATTAATGAGTTTAGGGGTCCATTACAAATATTACAAAAGTTTTGAGCCCTTACCTAATATTTACATGAGCTAATAATAAATGCAAAAGTGATGGGGGTTATATGTAATTTACCCCATAAGGTGCCTCATCGGCAATGGGCGTGCTCCACATCAACGCCACTTACTCGATCAACGACGGGGAATGAACCACTTCACCTTGATTTGGATGGCTCAGATTAGATTTGGGTCGACCTAATGGTCCCATGGCTTTCAAGGGTTCATGAAGAACACTTCAAGAACACGACCTTAGCAAACTTCAATCGATCATTTCTCCTCGCTCCGGGATCCAATCTCGTAGCTGACGGGTTCCTTCACTTCCTAGAGTGCACCTGCATCTGCAGGTGGCTCAAATGAGTCTGAGCCCCATCAATAGGGGCCTAGTGCACAAGGACACCTAAAGCTCTGAGATGAACTTTGAGATACTGCTCCAGTTACTGCCAATCTCCTGGACCCGTGCAAAAAGAGAAAGGAGGATGAGATGGTTGACCCTCTATTGAAGCTGGAAGCACGATGAACGGGCATGGTAGATCAGTTCCAACGATGCGGTGGATGGAAGCTTGACCAGACCTTGATTCTTGTATAATCAAGGAGAAAACAGAGGTGGAAGATGGAGAAAGCGATAGGGATGAAAAGTGAGATGAACTTACGGATCGGAGCACGGTGAGACACAATGACTCTAAGCTGGAGCACAAAGCTCTAGCAATTGAAAATCTAAGAAATCACACTACGCTACAGATTATCTGATGAAATTAAACGCTACCCTACAACACAGGAAGGAAATTCAAGAAGAAAATGCAAATAAATAATCTCAAACTTGTTTGGAACATGGAGTAGAAGGAAGTACGTCGGAGGAACTCTAGCGACACCTGGATCTCCACCTCAGCCTCTTATTCTCATCGATAATGGTCCACGGAGCTTATCCTGTCACTAGAGCTCAATGAAGAAGAGTCCTAGTGGGGTTACGAGGAGTAAAGTGGGGAAGAGGATTGGTGAAGTGCTCAAGTCTCCTCGAGCCATGGATTTCCTCCAAAAGAAATGGAAAAGATAGGGTGTGCATGCTTTCTGACAAGAGTGGCTGGAGGAGAGGACAGTTGACCTATGGCCAATAGTCCTTGTGCTCTAATTGGTCCACGTGGACCAACCAGATAATTCAGAGGATAAAGTACTTTATTAATTCAAAGAAGTGATTAATCGATTTATTAAATAAAAATCAAAACATAAAAAAATGTTTATTATTTTATGTATTGTTTTTAGGGTCTTTTTTACTTATTTTTATAACATTATTTATAAAGTGTTAATATTAACCTGTAGATATATAGGTATATATACCTTTATTTGGGGTGTTTTATTTTTATTTTGTATTCTTGTATGTGATTATTGTATACACATAACTTATACATTTAAATACATATTTACATATTTTTATTTTATTTTTCTGATTTTATTTATTTACTTATATATATATATATCTATTACATAGGTATATTTTACCTATATATTTTATTTCATTATTTATTGTAACATATTTTCAATGTTTTTCTTTGATGTTTATTATTTACATGTATTTCAAATAATATTTACAAGGAATTTAAAAATATAAAAAGATACAATATAAAGAATGAATATATTGAATATAATATACATGATATAGTATACTAGGGACCCAAAAGCCAACTTTCGTATCTTAACTCCAATTTTGATGAATTCATTAAATAGATAATTAAATTTTAAGAACAATAAAGGAGAGTTTGGCCAATTTTGAAACTGTATGGTGGAGATATAAGTCTGGAAAGTTTTATTTTTGATTTTTTGTTCTGTGTGGCTCGGATGCACTGTGCATTATTTTTATGCAAAATCTATTTTATATTTTTCTTTGCATTTTTATATACAACTTTCATGTTGTGGGTTTTATTATTTAATGCATAAAAATTGGAAAATCAAATAGGGCCTAAATTGTTATTTATTGATAATTAAATTAGGTTTTTAAGGTGTTTTCTATACAGTTTGTCTGCTCTATCTCCCCCTACTTTATTCCTTGTCGACCAAGTTAATATTGACTTAATCTCAAGGTCTAGGGCCATTCAGTGTCTTTGACACTTCATTTAATTTTCTTTTCTTTTCTTTATTATTTTATTTTGGGATTAAATACATGTTTTATACAATATTCATCAGTTAATTTATGAGTATTATTTTGTGTCAAACTATCTACTGGTTTTTGAACTTTTTATGGATTTAAAAAGCTTTTACAAATTTTTATGCAATTTTTGAAAAGTTTTTGCAAATCTTGATGTTTTTTGATAAAGGTTAGTGAATGACATATATGAAAATATTAATATGGGGGTGCATGCTTATTTACAAGCACTGAGTGTGGAATTTATACTAGGAATTTGTATATGGGTTAGTTGTTATTTACATATTTTATACAAGGGTTATATATAGATTTATTAAATATTTTTTTTGATTTTATACAGGATTCTCAATATAGATTGAAAATATTTTTATAAACATTTTAAAACTTTATTTTGCCAATAATTTTTACAATCATTTTACAAACTTTTACAAAATTTAAAAATCATTTTGCAAAGATTTTTCAAAGGTATATATAGATTTTTCCAAAATATTTCTACAATCATTTTCTAAATCATTTGCAAATTAAATTTTCAAAATATTTTATTTAAACAAATAAAATAAAAAATTTCAAATATTTACAAAAGGTTTTTACAAAGGTTTGAAAATATTTTACAAAATATTTTCCAAATAATTTTCAAACAATTTTTCATGTCATTTTACAACCATTTTCAAATATTTTACAAAACATTTTAACCAATTTAGATATTTACAAAGAATTTTAAAAAATTTTATACTTATTTATAGTGTATTCTTTTCAATTGATTAATTGTATACCCTTACCTAGTAAAGTATATTAGACATATTATTAAAAATATGAAAGTACGAGTTATATCTAAAGTATATACAATGTATATACGACCCCCTATACTTAGCTTGTGCTATGTCCTTATAGTGATCAAAGAGAAAAAGGAAGACATAACTCATGCTGCGTATAGGAAAATCTATACTACAATGACTAAATAAAGAACGAGAAATCGATCATACCCCCATACTTAGGATAAACTAATCTTAAGTATAGCAGACTATATACAAAACATGGATGAGTAAAGATCAGAATGTATGAAATCAATCAGCTCGGCTTGTTTCCCTATACTTAGGGTGAAGTATCCCTAAGTATAGACAAAGTATCAACAAATTGAGGAGATAAGCAAGGGGATCGAATAAATGAAAAATAAATAAAGAAATTAAAGATGAAAGAATGGGCAGTATCACATCCCCATTAATTATTGTAAGAGATCCTTGAGTATAAGCAACGATAGGAGTGACGAAACGAAATGAAGAATGAACACTCGACCCGTCCACCTCTCCTATACTTGGCATAAATCACTCCTAAGCAAGGCAAACATACAGATCGAGGGTGAGAGAAACAATTGATGGGATGAAATAAACACAAGCGAGTATATATAAGGTGATGATTGTACAATGATCAAGAAGGTAGAAATCGTACCTTCTTGCACGAATGTTGAGGAATGTATCTAACAAGGTGCATGTCGATGTCAGTGTCAACAACTGACAAAGTTTGATCAGGATCGGCATGGTGGAGATCCTCAATAATCTCAAATCGAAAATGCACTAACTCATCAGTGGATGTAGTAAGGTCATGTCAAGCCTGGGAAGTGACTACTTTTGTTGCCCTCTACGGTAAGGTATATATGGTGGAAATGTTGTGGATCTCATCGACACATTTCCACACACAATAAGAGGGACAATGTATGCTTTACGAGTCTTCCCCCTCTGAAGAGGAATTCTCACATCTCAGTATCATTCATAGTATAGGAAACATCTCTCATCTCAACAACAAGGTCATAGCCCTTTTAATCAACTGACTAGATACACTCTCATCAGGGGTGGGTTCCTGGTCGGTAGAGGGTGTAGTAATCGTCTCAATTAGCACACTCTCGTTATGGGAACGAAGGTGTTTCTCTCCAGATCCATGATCAATAATGGCCTTCGTCGTAGTGAGGAAAGGTTGACCCAAGATGATTGGAGTGCGCTCCACAGAGGTGGAGGTCTCCATGGGTAATATAACAAAATTAATAGTGTAGATCATGCCATGTATCTGAATGACAACGTTTTTAATAATACCATTCAAATTCTTTATTAATCGGTTAGCAAATTAACAAATCAACCTGGTTTTCTTGAGAGGCCCCAGATTTAGTGTCTCGATAAGTGAAAAGGATATTATATTAATTGATGTGCTGCTGTAAAAGAGAGTGTGATCAAAATAGTGGTCAGAAATGACACATCTAATGAAGGGTGCACCTGTGTCCCTTTTCCTATTAGGAAGATGATGAGTGATGGCTTGGGCAGTGGCCATGGTCAGAATGTGATGCTCAGTTCTGCGACATCTCTTTCTTTTCTTGGGTATAGGTGTAGGCAAAAGGTTCATGGCCTTTCAAAGTGGGACATCAAAAATATACTGAATAGCCTCCACTACTTCATGATTGGTCAACATTATTTTTAAGTTTTTCTATTTATTCCCACTAGGGAAGAAGTCAGAATCAATGTGTATACAAGGATAACTAGAATCAGCTTGTACAACCTTGGGAGGTAGGTGTGTGGGAATTGTGGTGTGTGTCTATGTAGGCAAGGTGGGTGGCACATGTGCCCTCTCCTCACACTCTATCCTCGCATGGTGTCTCCCATTATTGTCTTTTTGGATATCAATAGTTTGCTCACTTTTTTATATTTTTTGGTGACTGTGATCTCCCAAGAGTGGCTTCTCATGACTTTATATTCCAGAAGGTGAAGCAATAATGTGGCTCTTATTCGGGGATGTGAGGTCATCTATCCTCTTCTGCATTTGCTTCACTACCTAGGTTACATAGTCAAAAGTGGTGTCCATGAGATGTGAATCCAATAGCTCAGTACTGGGTGGGGGTGATGGTGGGTAGTGTGACTGTGGTGGTGAAAAATAGTCAAAATCCACTGGCTGACACTGTGGGTGTATATGATGCCCTAATGGATGTGTAAAATCAATGTGTGAAGGATATCCACGTGGATTTATACAAAAAGGAAAATCCGGGTAATACTCCTCCTGACAAAATGGAGGTGCATCGATTGGAGCGGAATGAGACGAGTCAGTGAAATTTGGATAAAAATAGCTCCAGTCATCCATCTCGGTTTTCAAGAGGTGGGGATCGGGAAGAGCAAGAAAGTCAAGTCAAAATATGAACAGAAAAGGCACAAATGCGTGGAGTGATCCAATATATACAAAACAAACACAAATAAAAACCCCTCAATTCACCAACTCAACACCATGAAAACCGAGAAGGTTCAGTCCTTATCTTTTCTCTTTTAGAGTTAGGTGACCAAGTAAATATTTACAAAATCATAGGTGCAGTCGCCTAGAGTGTTTGTGTTCGAGTCGGTGTAGCACACCTACTAGAACACCGAACCACTTCGTCTAAAGTTGGAGGCAAGCACTTTCAGCAATAACAGGGCCCAAGATCTAATCCAAGCACTTATGGCACAAGTCCAGAGATGGAAGCTCTAATCATTATATGTGTGTGCCTCACTCAGTTTGAAATGTACTTGTGACAATGAGGGGGTTACTCTCCCCAAAACAATGATATTTGTCCTTTACATTTAGTTTTATGGTCGAGTTCGGTTAGCAATCCCAATTTTATTGCTTGTCACTTTTTTGATCTTTTTTGAAAAGAAAATGTCTCACGAATTTTCCAATTCATTTTATTGCCTAAGTCCAAGAAACAGGGAAGGAGTTCAGAAAAAGCTGATGCACGAAAAATCAATGAATGTGGATGCTAGAAATATGGGTGCATACCTGACTCCAGCAGTCTATACGCAAAATGATCTGTGCATAATATAAATCTATCCTAAATCTGTGCAAGAGGGAACTGTCCTAGCAGGAACTTCTACTCGAAAGGCAGAGATTTATTAATTTTACTAAGTCCAATGATCTATAGGAACAAAATTCTTTTAGGTGCGTGAACCTAAGTCTACTTGGCTCAACCAAATAAAATCCTAAAACTCGGGGCTTCAAGCACGTAAAATAAAGAAAAAGAAAGCAAAAAATTCAAAACTTGAGAAACAAATCAAAATAAAGGGAAATAGAGAGAACAAATAGTAGAAGGTGAGAAAAACATGGAAAAACTGAGCAGACCCCCCCAGGTGAACAAACACCCGATGAAATGGGTTTGCGAGTGTCTGAATGTCCAAGTCATGTGTTATTACAAATTATATTACAGAAATAAAAGTCTCTCTCTCACACTCACAGAAAATAAAAATCTACACTAAGTTGCTCTTCTCAAGTACTTGTCTCCTTCTTGCTCTCTCCTACCGACTCGGCAAAGAAAGCTGGTCTCTGCTCTGCTTGGCTGCTTTGCGCCTCATAGAAGACTGTTCTTACATAGTGGACTCGTAAAGAAGTGAACAAAGACAGGGGTTAGAGCTGTCAAACAATTATTTTGAAAATGAAAGGAAGTAAATGTGAAGATAATATGTACACTATCATATCCTATGCATTGCTCCCCGACAATGGTGCCATTTTTTTGATAGATCAAAGAAAAGTGTCTAATGACCGGTCTTGGAGGAACCTGTAGTATCTGACAAAGTCGGATATAGCAATCATTGTATCGACCCTCTCTCGGATCTCTACATGTCACCAATCAATTCAAGCAAACAATCAATACACGATTTATTTTAAACAATGAAAACTAGTGGGGATGAAATTTATTATACCCTATAAAAGATATGTATAGCCAGCAAGTGTAGGGGTCGAACCAATGAGATCAAACTGTGGATAGGTGTAATTATTATTAACTAATAATACACAATAATTCTTTTATCAATTTTTTAACATTTTTCATTTTTGTGGGTTTTTAATATATTTTATTAAGTAATTTTTATTATTTTACAATTTTTAAATTGTTAAATTTTATTTTCTTTTTAATTTTACAAAATTTTAATTTCTTTTTTAAAGATATAATATCTATATATTGTAATAATCATAATAAATAATATACATAATAAATATGCTATATATAATAAATAGATATATAAATTTATAAAGGAACATTCCTTTTTTTAAGGTTTTAAAATATATAACAGATATTTATACGTAATAATAATAAGTATAAGTAATATAGGGTATATATAGTCCATATAGAATTTTATAATTTTAGATATATATAAATATAGTCAATATTCAGGAAAAAATGTTTTTGTGTTTTTAATATTTTTCTCTTTATATATATATATTTCTAATATTATGTATTTATAATGTATTTAAGTTATTAGGACAATGAATATATTAAATAGCCTGAATTGTATTAGGTATTAAAAATAGATAATAATCTAAACATTTCCAAAAAACTGTTTTTAATATATAATATATTATATAAATAAAAATATGAAACATAAAACTATTTTTTTAGAATTTTAAGGAATTTTCATCGATTTTTATACGTTTTTAGGATTTTATGATTTAGTATTTTTACACCCATGACCCTGAGTAATTTTGTAATAACATTCATAACCCTGCATAATTGCGAATTACATGAGAAACCCCAAGTAATACTTAACTCTTACATGACATAACCTTGTGATATGTTCCGTTTGAGATGCCAGATATATTTGACAGTTTCTATTAAAAAAGACAAAGTAATCCTTAATAGTCATTCTTATTTACAAATCACGCCATCGTGTTCTGCCTCCTCGAAGGTCACCGGACCCCGCCTGCAAGCTCCACGGCCTCCCGGTCAAACTTCTGCAAGACCCCTCCACCGTTGTTGTCGACCTCTACAGGCCCTTCTCCCCGTCGCCTTCGAACCTCCCCAAGACCCCACTCCCCCCGTCGCCACCTCCGTTGCAAGCCCTCTAATGGTCCAATCCTCTGCAACCTGTCACCGTCGACCCTTGCAAGCCCCCTCGGTCGCCACCTCCTCCGCACCCCCATCCCTCGCCACCTCCTCTGCAAGCCCTGCAAGACCTACCCCCTGTCGCTACCTCCCCTGCCCCCCCCTGTGTTGATCTCCGCTGCAAGCCCTCGATGGTCGAATCTCTGCAAGCTCCCTCCCCGGTCCAACCTCTGCAACCCTCGATCGCCATCTCATCTGCATGTCCCCCCTCCCCCCCTTTTGGAAGCCCCACAGGGCCCACGCCCATCGCCACCTCCTCTGCAATCCCCCCCGGGTTGCCACCACTTCCGCACACCCCACCCCCCTAGCATTGGTCGGACCTCTACAATCCCCAACCGTAATGCCTCCAACCATTGCCCGCAACACCCCCCCCCCCCCCCCCGTCGTCACCTCCTTTGCAAGCCCCGCAAGGCCTCCCCCCCGTTCCCACCTCCTCATACCCCCACCCTCTCCCCCTACCCCTACCCCAGTCCAACCTCTGCAACTCCCCCCACCCCTGGCCCACCGCGGACCGCACCTCTACAGGCCCTCGTCGACCCCCTCATCCCCGTCGTAGCCTTCCACCATAGTTCCGCATGCAAGATCTCTACGTTGGTTGTAGGCGCTGACTCAAGAGAAAAGAGTGGATTTTTTATTTAGGTTAATCCCTGCCATTAGATCGTTGATTGATTAGATTAAACTAATCACATGGTTAGTTAATGAAGTAAAGTAATAGAAGGTTATGAATGTAAGATGACCCAATTATTTAAGGTCCTGAGCGTAATTCACGATTATGCAGGATTATGATTGTTATTACGAATTTACTCAAGTTGTAGGTGTAAAAATCCCTTATGATTTTAGTATTTTCCTTTTATATTTTTTTGATTTGTGGTCTATATATAGTAATATATATGCTGATTTTTTTGGAATTTTTATAGTTGATTTTATAATTGTTTTGGATTTTATAAGCAAACACGGAATAAATAGCACCTAATCAATTTTAAATAAATGGGAAAATACAAGAACATGCCAAATAAAAGATCAAGCATGTATCTACATAATTTAAAGCATTTATTATATTTTCCCAACAATAATAGCATACATGAGCTATTTAATACAAATAAAAAGACATAAAATGAAATACATAGTCTAGTAAGGGTATATTTGTAATTAAAAATAAATACAAAAGTCTGCATGCAAAATACTCAGAACATTTACACTTAATTTACAAGTTTTCAGACTAAATTTAAATAAATAAAAGCTATGAAGCTTTGTTGCAAATTTCACAATACCTCACCTGGTGCAATACGTGAGGCGCAAGGACTTGGAAGCAAATATTAAAGAGTTTGGGTGGTCCACTATAAATATTACAAAAGTTTTAGCCTTTACTTAATATTTACAGGAGCTAATAGTAAATACAAAAGCGACGTGGGTTATATGTAATATATCCCATAAGACACCTCATCAGGTAGATAGTCATGCTCCACATCAACTTCACTTACTCGATCAATGGCAGGGTACGAATACCACTTCGCCTTGATTTGGACTTCCTGTCTTAGATCAGGGTCGACATGATGATGAAATGGCTCTCGAGGGTTCATGAAGAGAACTCAAGGATATAACTTGGGCAGACATTAATCCGTTGTTTCTCCTTGCTCCGAGCTCCAATCTCGTAACTGACGGGTTCCTCAGATTCCTGGAGTGTAACCATGTCTACATATCATTGAGTCTAGGCCCCATATATAGGGGCCTGGAGCACAAGTACACCTAGAGATCTGAGATGAGCTTTGAGATCCTGCTCCAAGTGCTACCAAGCTCCTGGTCCTGCCCAAAAAGATAGAGGAGGATGAGAGGGGTCTCTCTCGACCCTCTATTGAAGCTGGAAGCATGATAAACGGGTAGGGTGGATGAGATCAGGTGATGGCGGTGGATAGAAGCTCAATCAGACCTTAATTCTTGTAAAATCAAGGGGGAAATAGAGGGGAAGAGATGTAGAAAGTGAGAGGGATGAAAAGTGAGGTGAAATGGCGGGTCGGAGCACGGTGAGACATGGTGAATCAGAGATGGAGCATGAAGCTCCAACAATCGAAAATCTAAGAAATTTCACTAAGCTACAGATTATCTACTTAAATTAAACGCTACCCTACAATGCATGAAGGAAATGCAAGAAGAAATTCCAAATAAATTAGCTCAAACCTGTTTGGAACATGAAGCAGAAGTAGGTACGTCAGAGGGACTCTGGAGACACATGGATCTCTACTCCTGCCTCTTATCCTCGTCGACAAGGGTCTGTGGAGCTTCTCCTGTCATTGGAGATCAATGCAAAAGAGTCCTATTATGGTTACAAGGAGCGGCATTTTTAAGTAAAATTAGCCTTCCTTCACAAATATAGGCCTATTTTAAGTAAAATTAGCAAATTTCGTTGAAATTTTAATGAAATTTTGAAATTGTTTCATTTTTTCAACATCACGAAATGAAATCAAAATTGAGATTTAAAATCTTGAGGAGTAAAGTGGGGAAGAGGATTGGTGAAGGGCTCGTGGCTCATCGAGCTATGGATTCCCTCCAAAACAATTGAGAATATAGGGTGCACGTGCTTTCTGATAAGGGTGGCTAAAGGAGTGGACAGTTGATGTATTTTCAATGGTCCTCACGCTTTGGTTGATCCACATGGATGAACCATATAATTTAGAGGATACAATCCTTTATTAATTCGAAAAGAAATAATAAATGAAAATATTAAATAAAAAACACAAAAATTATTTATTATTTTATGTACTAATTTAGGACATTTTTATTTATTTTTATAACACTATTTATAAGGTGTTAATATTTATGTGTAGATATATAGGCATATTTATTTACATTTGGGGTTTTTTGTTTTTATTTTGTATTCTTGTACGTTATTATTGTATATACATATTAAATACATATTTTCATATATTTATTTTTCTGATTTTATTTCTTTACTTAAATAAATATGTATATGTATTACATAGGTATAGTTTACCTATATATTTATTTCACTATATATTTTAGCATATTTCAATGTTTTTATTCGATGTTTATTATTTACATGTATTCAAATAATATTTACAAGTATTTAAAAATATAAAAGACTAAAATATAAAGAATGAGTATGTTGAATATAATATACAGATATACCGTACAATAGAGACCCACAAGCCAACTTATGTATCTTAACTCCATTTTTAATGAAACATGCTTCATCAAATAGATAATTAAATTTTATAAACAATAAAAGTGAGTTTGGTTAATTTTAAGTATGTATGGAGTAGATACAGGTCTAGGAAGTTTTGTTTTCGGCTTTTTGTTCGGTGTATCCTGGGTGCACTGTGCATTATTTGTGTGGAATAAATGTTATATTTTTCTTTGCATTTTTATGTACAACTTTCATATTATAAGGTTTTATTATTCGAGATATAAAAATTGAAAAATAAAATAGGGATCAAATGGTTATTTATTGACCAATTAAATTAAGGTTTTGAGGTATTTTCTGTACAGTATATATGCCCTATCTCCCCTTACTTTATTCCTTGTCGACCAAATCAATATTGACATGGTCTTGAGGTCTAGGGTCATTTAGTGTCTTTAACACTTTATTTCTTTTGCCTTCCTTTATTCTTTTATTTTAGGATTAAATATAGGTTTTTATATAGTATTTATCATTCAATTTATATTGTTATTTTATACAAATTAATGATATATACATGCATTTAGATCGGTATTTAAGGCCAATATGAAATAATAAAAGTGATGAAATTGATATTCATCAGCTGCCAAAGTGGATGTGATCAAGAAACTGGAGCCGCTGGCCAACATCTTGTATTTACTGTCATTTTTTAGGAATGTTGGATTTTATCACATATTCATTGAGGATTTTCCGTGGACTATCTAAACGTTATTTGAGCTCCCAAGCAAAGACACAGAGTTCCTTTGTAGATCACATGTGTCTAGAGGCTTATGAGCTTTTGAAAATAAATATCATGTATACTCACATCCTACAAGCTCCAGATTGATCTCTCCCCTTTGAGATCATGATCGATGCTTCTGACTTTATAGTTGTGGCCATGCTAGGATAGAAGAAAGAAGGAAAATATATGATGAGCACTATGCAAGCAAAGTACTAGATGCAACATAAAAGAATTTCATACTCATTGAGAAGGAAATGCATGTTTGATGAAGCCTCATTCATCACTCTTTATTCTTTTATTTTAGCTAAATATCTTGGCAAAGCATCATGTAAATAGTTGTAAATACAATAAATTAGCAATAAGCATGCATGTATTAATATTTCATAATTAGCATGTATTTGTGCAAAAATAAAAGAATAAAGAATAACAAAAGAAGGAAATATTTAGAATAAATATGGAGTGACCTAAACCCAAGAGAGAGCCAAGCATTGGCATGATCGTCAAAAAAAATAAGTAGAGAGAGAGAGATAGGGCCACTCTACCTTGTACATATATACCATCTATGTATATAATTTATTTTTACAAAAATAAAAATAAAAAAGATGTTTTTTACTTCTTTGTATATATTTATAAAAATAAAACAAAAATTAGAAAAATAAAATAAAAATAAAATTAGAATAAAACTCTCTCTCACCTTGTATATACTACATGTATATATGTATCTTTCCCTATTTAATTTATACTTGTAAATAAATGATAAAAATAAAATAAAAAATTATTTTACACTCCAAATATTATGTTGCAAATAAATAAAATATAAATTTGGGGTATTTGTGTAAAAATAAGAAATTAAAAATAAGTGTACAAAATACATAGGTATTTTATACCTGTATATAATACATTACACTGTGTATACCATAAATTATTTTTCATAAAAATAACTAAAAATCACAGAAAAATAGTTTGGAAAATAACAAATATTTTTCATTTTGTACACTTTTTGATTTAAAATCATTCACTATTTTTAATTGATTTTGTAAATATTTTTAGATATATATTTTCTGATTAGTCCAGGAGGATTGTTGACCCCGGTCAACTACCCCTCCCAGACTCCCCCTTGAGAGGATCCGATTTTTCGTGCACTTTTTTCCTAATTTCAGCAACCCAATCCGACCACCTCCCTCTTCGCTTCAAGGCTCCGATTATCGAGGGGAGATCTAAGATACTCGCTCATTGATTTCCTTAGGGATCCACCCCTCGGTTCGCTTGCCTCGACCTGGTTCTTCCGACTACCTGGGACATCCTATAAATTCATTCCATCACCTCCCCAGTTCAGTAGCTTGTGCCGTACCCTTATCTGATACCCTAGACACCTTCGCCTTGGTGACAGCAACCAGAGGCCACTTTTGGCGCTCGGAGAGGAGCTGTGTAGCCGACGCTCAACTGTCGTGGCCGGAGCACCGCCGCGAGGAGCCTCCTCCGCCAGCCGCAGCGTAGTCGAGGCAAAGACCCTGCCGTTCACCTCCCCTGGAGCTTAGGATCACACTAGGTCCTTCAGGTAATCATTCCATAGTTCCTAGCTCCTTTGTTTATTCAATCTTTCATTTGTCATCTGTCGTCACTCCGCCAGCTCCGACCAACCGGTCGGAGCTTCGTCCCCTTCTTCCACCATTCAGATCGATGCTTTCGCTTATCCTCCATCTTCCTATGTAGCCTGATCACCCTGATCTTGGCTCGGATTGCCAAGATTAGGAGATAGGTCTCCCCTATCGCCTTCGCCGGAGACCCAGCCCACCGTCGCTTCTCTCTGTTTCAGACCCAATAACCCCGATCGGAGCATTGCTCCGAGTCCGAGCTCTCTTGTGCAGGCCTTGACGCGCGCGAAGACCATCCAGATCTCCCTTGACCACCTTCATCGGAGTGCCTCCATGTCTCAGTCGACGCCACGTTCATTCGACCGTCAGCCACTCCATCGGAGCCGACCACACGATGCGCAAGGGCCCTCCAGTCCTTTTGGCTCATCCAGATCCTTCATCGGAGCCACCGATCACCCCCGGTGCTCTGACGAAGTTCGCCCCAACCCAGTTCGTCCAGAGAACCTCTCCGTCATTGGATCTCCCGCACCTTCCAGACTCCATCCTAGCTGTCCATTCACCTGGAGGTGTCAAGCCATTAGATGTCAGATCTAACGACCCTGTACCAGCCACGTAGCCGACATCTGACAGCCGTCAGATCTGACACCTGACGCGCTAGAGCCGCATGATCACGCCTCCCCAACAGCTGACACCTGTCCCTCACGCTCCTCGTCACATGCCTGCTTGGGTATATTGCTCATTCTACCCTACATTTATTTTTGTTTTTATTTTAGTCTATAAAATAAAGTATACAGTTAGACCATTATGCACTTTGGTACCTATAGTTTTCATATTTGCACTTTAGTCCTGCCTGTATGGACCCACGTGCTTCGTCACATGTTTTTCTGGGATAGTTGCACCATGTACCCTGAAGTTTAGGTTTATATATTTGCAAATATGCCCCTATGAGTGCGGATTCGTGACATGTGTGGATTTTGATGGAAAAATTACATATCAGACCCTAGAGTTTTATTGCATGTTATTTTTTGGTCCTAGAATTTCTTTTAATTGCGTTTTGGTCCCTGTGTGCTGTGTGTTTGGTCTTTGATTAAATAAATAGCAATTTTACTCCAAAAATCATGAAATTTTGATACGTAGCTCCTGCCACTATGTAGGAATTTTGATGATTTTTGGGTTTTGTTTTGTTTTCATTTGTTATTTTTAAAAATTCAAAAACCTTAAAAAATATCATTGTCTGTTTTTAAATATTAAAATATCTTGAAAATTATAAAAAAAACTTCCTGATTGTGTGTTTTGGGTTGTTTGAGTTTCTGTTCAATTTTCATCTTATTCCCATTTGTAAAACTTATAAAAATTAAAAAAGATTAAAAACCTTAGAAAATTTACTAAAAATTCATAAAAATTCAAAAAAGTGTGTTTTCCTCTTCTGGAGTTAGATTTTGCTTTGTAGTTTCTCATAAAATTGCTGTTAGGATTTTATAGGTATTTTACTTAATTTTAACTTGCCTTTAAATTCCAGATGTATAGTGGTTACTGTTTTTGACTTTCTTTTATTTTTAGAAAATGAATTAAAAATCAGGAAAACCCCAGAAAATTCACAAAAACATTTTAATATTTTAGAAACAAAAAAACTTTTTTGTTTTGAATTTTTGAGTATTTTTGGACCATTAAATAATTAGTTGAGTGTTGATTTTTGCTTTGCTTTTATTCTTTTCTTATTTTATAATCATAAAAAAATTAAAAACCACCATTTTTATTTATTTTCTTGGATTCCCGAGTACTTCGTAGGTTTTCCATTTTGTGCTCCTTGTGATCGATCCTGGTAGCTATACCAGGTAAATTAAATTAGCAAGACTTCTTGCCATATTTTGATTGCTTTATTTCCTATGTTTGGTGGTCTGATTGTCTTGTTGAGTTTGGTCCGAGTGGTTGAGGTAGCAATGACCTTTGATATCACTTAACCTTAGTCGCTCGGGTCGCTCATCAGAATGACGTTGTTTTCGGGGAGCACGACTTAGTAGTTGGTTTTCTGTTTGCAGATTTTGTTTTGATTTTCTTTTTCTTTTTATTTTTCTTTTCTTTATTTGCTTTTTATATTTTTGTTTTTATTTCTTTTTCTTAGTTTTTGTTTTCCTTTATTTTATTTTATTTTTAATAACTATGGCATGATATATTTTCTGTTTCCCTTTCTTGTGAGGGCTCGACGAGCGAGGGTGGCGATCTTCAGATCGTCGGGGCACCCGAGTGACGCGGATGCGGCTCGTTTCTGCATCGAGCCGCAGGAGAGCGTAGGAAAGGAGGAGCAGGACTTTGGGAGTTGTAGTGTAGTTTAGCCTTAGTTTTATTTCTGCTATCATTGTTGTAATAATACAGGATAGGACTCAGGACTCAGACTTGGCTTGATCTCGGTGTCTATTTCACCGAGCACCGGTGCTGCTCAGAGGACCTCACCGTAGATTTTTCGTCGGTTTTGCTTTTATCGCATTTTTCTTTTATTTTTGATTCTTGAAGGTTTTGGGCCTTAGACTTAGGATTTCTGGCTTGATTGTGACGTAATTACTTAAGGCCCCATCCCTAATTGATTGCATGCTCCTATAGATCGATAACTGGACCTTATTAATTAAATCATAAAAGAAAAAGTTAACTCGGTCACCTGAGGGGTCACGTACAGCTAGAGGCCGTATACAACACTGGCAGGATCCGTTGTGGCGGACACCGATCGGCATCAGAGACCGGACCCCGACCCCTCTTGTTGACCCGTTAGCTATTATTCTTGTCGAGTAGAAATTATTTATATTAGGTCAATTTCTTCTTGCAACATATAGGTAATTTTATTTCAGTTTTTTATTTTATGCACGGATCACCCTGCATGTAGAGAGCTGGAGTCAGATACGCATTTCTTACTCTACTTTCATCATAGTGTTTGACCGCGTATCAGTTTTTTTGACTTCTCCCCCTATTTTTGGATTTGATATAATCAGGAGAATCAAAAAATTCGTTAGGCATTGATTGCTTTGAAAAATACCTAAAAAGAAAAAAAACTATAAAATTGGGACTGCTAAGATACACTTGACCCTAAAAGACACCATATTTAAAAAATTTGTCTTGGGAGAGCAATTCCCTCATTGTATGGTATGGATGAGCGAGAGAGTGACCTGCATACTAGGCTAGATCCACATCCGACCTCTCCTCAGACTACTAATTTCGAATTAGTTGTTCTCCATTAAGGATCGCTCCGGTTTCCGATAAAGTGGGCCGCGATATCCTTAACATAACGAGTCGATCGGGTAGTCGGTAAACGGTCAATGACTTGTAATGGCTGGGAAAGATCTAGCCTTGGGATCGAGACAGTCTCCTGGGAGTGTTGGATTCCCAACAGCTCGCTTAATCGCTCTGAAAGACTAATTGATCACCTAATAAAATCGATAAGATAAAAGACTGAACCTTTACGGTCATCAGCTCTGCGTGAGTAGGTGAATTGGGGGTTTGCTTGATCGATCTTGTGTGTTTTTCCAGATCTCATCCGCCTTCACTCGCAACATCAAGATGATGGGTTGGAGGTCCCTTAGGCAGTCTTTGGTTGCACCACTTTTGAGCACTCCGGTCCGCTCATCTAGGTTGGTTTGCGGGAGCCGAGACCTGCTCTTCGAATCCGAGTTTGACTCCACCATGTTCCCCCTCGGCCACCCTTCTACCAGTCCTGAGGTGCCCGAGAAGAGATTGCAGCAGACATTTGATGATTTGACGACATCTGAGTTTGGGTCTTTTGCCTTTGCAGAGACCATGGCCAGCAGTGAGGAGCACACCGATGGACCCAACGGGAACAAGACCTATGTATTAGATCAGGGTGCCATCAACAACACTCGGTTAGCCTCCTTGGAGACCATGCATCGTCAGATTAGAGACTGGGGAGCTTTCATGGTGGACATGCGCCGAGAGATGGAACAAATGAGAGCCGATAGAGAGAAGCGCAGAGCCGGTGGAGGAGGAAACAACCCTGAGGGAGAGTCAGATGAGCCAGCACAGCCAGCAGCACCTGCACGACCGATGAGAGAGTTGCACAACCCTGGTGTGACTCTAACCCACAGATGGATTCAGCTGCCAGCCATTTTGGGAGATTTCAAGCTCCCTCCTCAGAACATCCAGCTTCTACCCCGCTTCCACGGACTCGCCATCGAGGAGCCACACATCCATATCCAAGAATTTGAGATGATCTACATCACGGTCCATGATCGCCTCGTGGATGAGGATACCACCAGGATGATGGCATTTCCGTTCTCCCTCGTAGACATAGCAACCAACTGGCTGAAGCACCTAGGGAGATACGTCACATCATGGGAACAACTCCGGAACGAATACTTAAATAAGTACTATCCACTTGACTAGACGAATGCAGTCAGGGCCTTGATCAACAACTTTTCCATGCTCCCCATTCCATGAGGTATGGGACAGGTTCATAGAGCTCATTGACCGGTGTCCCCATCATGACATATCCAAGCCCAACCTTGTCCAGAGTTCCTTCTGCGGACTTACACCGGAGTTGCAAGGGCTAGTGAATGCATCCTGTGGGGGTTCCTATTTTGCCAAGGATGAGGATCAGGTCTGGTCCATCTACAAAGAGATGGCAGAGAATTACACAGTCATGTCCCAGACCCACCTCTATACACAGGGGAAGCCCACACCACATGTCGTGTCTTATCAGAGGATAGCACAGGTCGATGCAGGTCCTTTCACATCTTCAGCAGTCGCATCACAGGCAGAGTCGACTGCCACTGATATGAGGATCATCAGCGAGAAGTTGGACCGCATCGAGCTTATTGAGAAGAAGCAGTGCCGGGGCATGTTTCAGATAGAACAGATGGCACAGATGCTGAGTGACCCAAAGACCCAGATCATGTGTCGCTAGGAGGCACAGACGGCTTCTCAGCCCCATCTCAGGTCACGGGCAGATCCCAGCAGTAACAGCAGCTTGACCCAGCCCTCCGCCCACTACCGACAGGTGCATCACATTCAGGCGAAGCCATTCCAGCAGCAGCAACAGCAGCAGCAGTATGTCTAGCTACCACCATCTCCAGACACTCAGATGATGCCAGATCATCCCCAGGCAGTTCTCCCCCCACCCACTTACGAGCAGGAGCCGTTGATGGAAGTCAACGAGATTTGGTATGACTAACCTCAACCTACGATCCGACGAGACCATCCCCGATTCCGTTGGTCGACCGGAGGTGCCTCATCCCAGCAGCAACCTCCAGTTCAGGGTGGCCAATTCAGCCAGCAGCACCAGCAGCCCCAGTTCCCCTAGCCACATCCACCTTACCAGCAGCAAGGTCCACAGCCCTATCAACAAGGACAACCGTGGAGGCATCAGCAACAACCTCATCAGTTCTCTCACCAATATCCCTCTCATCCTTCTCAACAGCAACCTCACTTTCAGAGAGGCCACCCGTCTGGTTCTCATGGGCCTGCCTATGAGAATCCAGCTTTAGAGGACTTAGATCGCCTTATCTCTGATCAGCAGGCTACATTCAGGTGGGAGATGGACGAGTTCCATCAGGAGATGAGAGAGATAGTGAAGGTCAAGGCCACCATACCCGCTCAGATCGAGTCGAATCCGAACAAACTGAAGAGAAAGTCTGAGCGGGTAGAGTTTATAAAGGTTACCACTCCTAGTGATTCACTTGGTGATATTTCTGCATATACATTTGATGCTGACTTTGTTACACTTAGGAGAGGTAGGATGCCAGCCGACGGTTCCTCATTTGAGCGATGACAACATGAGGACTCATGAGCATTATATGAGGAGGAGAGCGGTGCTGATGCCTCTCACGATGATGTTGATGATTGTGGTGCTACCGCCACAAAGGATGTAGATCCAGCTGACGGTACTGAGGCCGTCACTTCGCCAGATGCAGGAGGGTGGTGCTGATGCCACCAGAGATGATGCTGAGCGAGAGTGCAGTGCTGATGCTGCAAGTCCAGATGCCACGGATGATACTGAGGCCACCCATTTTATTCCTGTTGCATTTCCTTCTGTTATTGTATCTCAGGACTATTCTAGAAAGATGAATAAAGGAAGTTCTTTATTTGTGAGTCCATCTGCGATGCATGGAGATGTGTGTATGGATTTTGTTTCACCATAGCAGGGACCCGATCCTAGCCCTCCATCTGAGAAGGGCCCAGCCATACCCTTCCCTCAAGCACTCTTCTTAGCTAAGGGGGATAAAAAAGAAAATCCAAAAAATCACAGCAGCTAGAGTTCAGCCAGCAGATGATTAATGGATTCCATATTCAGCTGACTCTAGAGGAGGCCTTGGAGCACATCCCTCTCTTCCAGAGGAACCTTAGAGAGAAGACCACTATTCGCAGGAAGAGGAGGAACCATCATTCAGAGATCCATGTGCTCACTCGTGCCACCTGCTTCGCCATCTAGAACCGTCTGCCAACCAAGAGGCCAGATGTAGGAGCTCCCTATGTCAGATGTCGCATACATGAGTAGAGGTTCGATCAGGCTCTATTAGACAGCGGTTCTTCTATTAACCTACTTCTGGCAGCCTTACTCGACCGATTCGAGTTTGGCCCTCTTCGAAAGAGAAGGACAGTCCTTCAGTTTGCTAACCGATCTGTCAAGAGGCCGAAGGGATTGTTGAAGGACATGGTCATCATAATTCAGGGCCTGAAATTCCCCGTGGACTTCATTGTGTTAGACATGGAGATCCCTGAGTCTGTGACTGATACCCCCATCATTTTAGGACGCCCGTTCCTGGCCACAACCAAGGAATTTCTCGATCATGATAGCGGGAAGGTATACTTTCACGTCGAGGGCGAGAGTATACAAATAGAGACGATCGATGAGACTAGAGCGTGAGATTCAGCTTGCTTAGAGCTGCTTAGTGATTCAGAGCAGATGACAGAGGCAGAGCGGGATGTCCACAAGGAGTGTGATTTTTTGATTACAGATGATGAAGCCGCTTGGACAGATCCCATTTCACGAGCCATCCTCTCACCTTCAGATATCACAGATTCACAGATTCCAGCAGAGGAGAGATTGGAGAGCGCATTCTTGGCAGAGGGCACATTTGAGGATGTTAACCGCGTTCAAGAGAGCGGGGCAATTGATATCTCTTTTGATTCAGATTCACATCCCTCTGAGGCAGATATTGATTGGGAAGAGTTTGATGAGTTGATTCCAAGTCTGATTCCTACAGAGCCAGCAGCTAGGGTGGAGATTGATCCTATTCAGAGTACAGACACACTAGCAGAGCAGTCTTCACAAGATTGTCATGATCAGCGAGACTTCTCCCATGCAGATTTGGTTACTTTTACTCAAACTTTTCAGAGGCCAGATTTGCCAGCTCCCAGTTGCCCAGAGATGAAGCCCTTTCCGTAGTCGTTGAAGTATAGGTTCCTTACGGGTGAGCATGAGATGCACCCAGTCATTATCTCAGCGGATTTGACTGGAGAGCAAGAATCTCGTTTGATGGAGGTTCTTGAAAAGAACTGCAATGCGATAGGATGGAGTGTAGCTGATCTCCAGGGGATAAGTCTGGCCCTGTGCTCTCACCATATCTATCTCAAAGAGGATGCCAAGCCATCGCGTGAGTTCCAGCGGCGGCTGAACCCGAACCTTCGAGAGGTTGTCATGAAGGAAATCTCGAAATGGTGGAGCGTCAATTTTATCTACCCCATCTCCAACTCCAAGTGGGTTAGTCCATTACATGTGGTGCCCAAGAAGACAGGCATCACTATAGTTGTGAGTGAGTCTGGATAGGAGATCCTACCCGGGTACCTACTTCTTGGAGGGTCTGTATGGACTACAAACGATTGAACCAGGCCACCAAGAAGGATCATTTCCCGCTGCCTTTTATTGACCAGATTATAGAGAGGCTAGCCGGGAAGAGTCACTACTGCTTTCTTGACGGGTACTCCGGTTACAACCAGGTGGCCATTGCGCCCGAAGACTAGGACAAGATCACATTCACCTGTCCCTTTGGGACATATGCTTTCAGACGGATGCCCTTTGGTCTATGTAACGCCCCGGCGACATTCCAAAGGTGCATGTTGTCCATCTTTTCAGACATGGTTGGTGAGTGCTTGGAGGTCTTCATGGACGACTTTTCGGTCTATGGCAATGGGTTTGATGCTTATCTTGACTGCCTAAACCGCGTCCTCCAGCAACGCATCGAGGTCCATCTCGTATATCTTGGGAGAAGAGTCACTTCATGGTGACTCAAGGGACGATGCTTGGTAATATCATCTCCAACAAGGGCATGGAGGTTGATCCGGCCAAGGTGGATATCATTAGGAAACTCAGTCCACCATCTAACTTGCGACAATTACGGTCTTTTCTGGGGCACGTCGGTTTCTACCAGCGATTCATTCATGATTTCAGCAGGATTGCTCGACCGTTGACTGATTTGCTGACCAAAGACACCGAGTTCATTGTGGATGATAAGTGTCTTGCGTCATTTGAGACTCTCAAGAGTCTAGTTGTTGAGGCTCCTGTCCTCCAGTCACCTGATTGATCTCTCCCATTCGAGATCATGACGGATGCCTCCAATTTTGACGTAGGGGCCATGCTAGGACAGAGGAGGGACAGAGTACCATTTGCCATTAACTACGCTAGCCGTACATTATATGCTGCGCAACGGAACTATACTGTCACTATGAAGGGGACGCTAGCTGTAGTCTTTGCCCTAGATAAGTTAAGATCTTACATCATTGGATCAAAGGTGACTATCTTCACAGACCATACCGCCATCAGGTACCTCATGGCAAAGAAGGATGCCAAAGCGAGACTGACTAGATGGATCCTTCTGCTCCAGGAGTTTGACATAGAGATTAAGGATAAGCGTGGAGTCAAGAATGTGGTCGCAGATCATCTCTCAAGATTAGAGCATCTTGAGGAATCTGAGCAGACTGATCCCATATCTGAGACCTTCCCAGATGAGGCGATCCTTGCTATCACCTCGCTCCTGTGGTACGCCGACATTGTGAACTACCTTGTTGCCAAGAAAGTTCCACAAGGTTGCCCCAGGCAGCGACTTGAGACCTTCCTCGCGAAGGCCAAGTTCTACCATTGGGAGAATCCCGTCCTTTATCATGAAGGAGGGGATAGCGTCTGGTGTCGGTGCATTCCTCAGGAAGAGCACCATAGCGTCCTCACTTACTACCACAAGCTTGAGGCTGGGGGACATCACTCTGGGAGGAGAACGACACAGAAAGTGCTCCAATCCAGCCTATGGTGGCCTACCCTCTTCAAGGATTCTGATGAATTCGTGAAGAGGTGCACTGACTGTCAGAGGATGGGCACTTGTGGACAGCGTGATATGATGTCGATGCAACCCACTCACTTCTGTGAGGTTTTTGACGCATGGGGCATCGATTTCATGGGTCCATTCCCTAAGAGTCAGGGATTTAAGTACGTTCTGTTGGTCGTTGATTATGTGAGTCGTTGGGTTGAGACCATCCACGTCCGAACCGCAGATGCTAGGACTGTATGCATATTTTCAGGAAGAATATCATTTCACGGTTCGGGGTGCCTAGAGTGTTGATATCTGATGGGGGGTCTCATTTCGTCAACGACAAGGTAAAGGCCCTTGCTAGCGAGTTCAGCATTGACCATCGAGTAGCCACTCCATATCATCCTCAGACCAATGGTCTTGCTGAAGTGTCGAACAGGGAGATCAAGACTATATTCAGAAGGTCATCTTCCCTGAACGAAAGGATTGGTCACAGCTTTTGGACTCGGTCTTGTTGGCATATCGGACTTCCTTCAAGACTCCTTTGGGTACATCTCCCTTTTGCCTCGTTTATGGAAGCCCTGCCATTTACATGTTGAGATTAGGCATAAGTCACTTTGGGTTGTCACAAACATACTTTTGGATCCAGTGAGTGTGGGAGATCAGAGGAGGGAAGAATTGGTAGCCCTAGAGGAGCATAGAGACGCAACCTTTTTGAGCAACCTACAATACAAGGAGAGAGTGAAGGAGTGGCATGATTCTCATATCATCCACAAATAGTTTGAGATAGATCGGAGAGTATGGTTGTTCGGCGCTAGGCTTAGATTATTTCCAGGGAAGTTGCAGAGCAAATGGAAGGGACCATACCTGGTCCGAAAGGTACATGACAATGGAAGTATTGACATATCTGAAATGTCATCTGATTCTACCTTTCGTGTTAACGGGCAGTGGCTCAAACCATATCTAGATCATGAGCCACTGGTCGTTGACGTCGCCCCTATTCATTTTGCATGAGATGTGGTCTTTGACTCACATCTATTGCATCTCACACCTGATTATCACTTTCTTCTGCCTTGTATAGATCCAGATGTTCATATCATACCATTCTTCAGTCGAACACCCCATTTGCATCTTTGATTATGCTATACGTAGGGTGCACTTTACCCTAAGTATGGGGGGTGTCAGAATTTTGATTTCTCTTTTGATTCTTTTTACCTATGTTTTGCTGCCTATACTTAGGGATCTTTTATCCTAAGTATAGGGGAGGTAGACCCTGTACATTCTTCCACTCAGATTTCCCTTTATGTACAGTCTGCTATACTTAGGACTATTTGATCCTAAGTATAGGGGGAAACATCGAGATTCTTTTCCAAACTATTCTTTGATTCGTCATTGTGGTATACCATTCCTTTTCACTTCCCTATACTAAGCACGAGTTATGTCTTCTTCATCGCTCTTGATTCACCCCGAGGACATCGCCCGAGCTAAGTATAGGGAGGTGTCGTATATATTTCATATATACTTTAGCCATAACTCGTACTTTGTGTGAGTGTGCTAATAAATAAAATGGCTGAAATCCTTAATCTAAAAAACCCATAAAAATTTTAAAAAAATTCTTGTACATAAAATTCTTTCTTGCACATACATAGTTATTTATATAATTATTTTTGTAAAAATGTTTGTAAAAATGCTTTTTATGTAAAGAGTTTGTAAATATTTTGATATCAAAATTATGTATATAGTACAAATTTTTTGTAAAATGTTTGAAAAACAAAATGTTTGCAAAAACCCTTGTGTAAATGTGTGTAAATATTTTGCAAAACTTCTGCATCCATGCATTCATTCATTCAAACATTTTTCAAAAATTTTGCACATTTTCAAAACTTGCATAAAAACATTTTTATATATACTTGTACAATTTTTATGAATCATAGTTGACATTTAAACTAGCCAGGAATTAAATTGGAAAATGGAGCTTGGTTAAGACCTTAATCCACCTAATTATAAGCGGAACCTTATAGGGCTTAGGGTTAAGACTTTTCAGGTCCATTTGGGACTTAATTCTTTGAGTCCACTAGGCTATGATCATATGTCATCTTGATGAACTTAAGTAGAACACTTAACAACGCACACATGAATCTCGCAGACAATGGCTTTACTTGTACCAACACCTTATACATAGCTCTCTATGGATGAGGTGGTGAGGAGGTAGTCTTCTTTGGATTGGGGTAGCATACGAGGGTAGTACTTCTAGGCAGAACCTCTCGTCTTCTTTTAGTGAAGGAAGTGCGTCTCAACTTGGTCTGGCGGCATTGAGGTTTAAAGACAGGAGTTGTGGGTTGCAATAATGCTTCAAAAGAGGGATAGTCTACTGGCTCAAGAGGAAAAGCTCCTTATGTATATATGTTGCACCATGTAGATATGTTTTACATATGCACATCAAAAAAATGTGTAAAAGAAAGAAAAACTCCAAAAAAGTAGTGGGTCTGATAGAAAATAAAATACCCATCGGAGTGTATATAGCCAAATAAAGCAAAATTTTATGTTACCCATTTCCATCTCATGAAGCTTGCAGCAGGGAGACTTAGCTACACTGGTTAGGCTCCCTAGGATACATGGCTACACTGGCCATGGTCCATTCTCTTCTTCCTCCTCTTCTTGAGCCGGTTGCACTTGAACATAGAAGGGAATACCCCGCTCCTCGAGGAAAGAGTTACCATACTAGGGCATTGGAGTTATCTTGTGAGGGGGGGGGCTGTTACTTTGCCATTTCTGAGGTGGGGAGCTACATATCACTTATACAGTACAAGAAAAGATTCATGGTCATTAGAGTTTGTGTATGTAGACTTGTTCTGACCTGGATTGTTGAGGAGTCCTGACCATAGATTGGTGGAACTTAGAGGCTGTTGAGTTTTAAACCTAAGTCCAAATAAGGTTCCGACAAACTAATAATCCAAAGGTCTGACTGAGCTCCATACTTCAATTTAATGAAGACAAGTTTAAGAATCAACCTTGATTCTCCTTCTTTTTCTTTTCCTTTCTCTTTTCACTTCTTTTTCAAATAAGTGTTTGCTAAGGGACTAGCAAAAGTAAAGTATATGGGGGTGATGAAGCCTCATTCATCACTCTTTATTCTTTTATTTTAGCTAAATATCTTGGCAAAGCATCATGTAAATAGGTGTAAATACGAAAAATTAGCAATAAGCATGCATGTGTTATTATTTCATGATTAGCATGTATTTGTGCAAAAATAAAAGAATAAAAAATAAAAGAAAAAGAAGGAAATATTTAGAATAAATATTGAGTGACCTAAACCCAAGAGAGGGCCAAGCATTGGCATGATCGCCAAATAAAATAAGTAGAGAGAGATAGGGTCACTCTACCTTGTACATATATACCATCTATGTATATAATTTATTTTTAAAAAAATAAAAATAAAGAATATGTTTTTTATTTCTTTGTATATATTTCTAAAAATAAAACAAAAATTAGAAAAATAAAATAAAAATAAAATTAGAATAAAACTCTCTTACATTGTATATACTACATGTATATATGTATCTTTCCCTATTTAATTTATACTTGTAATAAATGATGAAAATAAAATAAAAAAATTATTTTATACTCCAAATATTATGTTGTAAATAAATAAAATATAAATTTGGGGTTTTTATGTAAAAATAAGGAATTAAAAATAAGTGTACAAAATACATAGGTATTTTATACATGTACATAATACATTACACTGGATATACCATAAATTATTTTTCATAAAAATAAATAAAAATCACAGAAAAATAGTTTGGAAAATAACAAATATTTTCGTTTTGTACACTTTTTGATTTAAAATCATTTACTATTTTTAATTGATTTTGTAAATATTTTTAGATATATAATTTTTGATTGGTCCAGGAGGATTGTTGACCCCGGTCAACTACCCCTCCCGGACTCCCCCTTGAGAGAATCCGGTTTTTCGCACACTTTTCTCCTAATTTTCACGACCCGATCCGACCACCTCCCTCTTCGCTTCGAGGCTCCGATTATCGAGGGGAGATCCAAGATCCTCGCCCGTTGATTCCCTTAGGGATCCGCCCCTCGGTTCACGCGCCTCGACCCGGTTCTTCCGACTACCTGGGACATCCTATAAATTCATTCCATCGCCTCCCCAGTTCAGCAGCTCACGCCGCACCCTTATTTGATACCCTAGACACCTTCGCCTTGGTGATAGCAACCGGAGGCCACTCTTGGCGGTCGGAGAGGAGTTGTGTAGCCGACGCTCAACCGTCGTGGCCGGAGCACCGCCGCGAGGAGCCTCCTCCTCCAGCCGCAGCGTAGTCTAGGCAAAGATCTCGCCATTCACCTCCCCTGGAGCTTAGGATCACACTAGGTCCTTCATGTAATCATTCCATAGTTCTTAGCTCCTTTGTTTATTCAATCTTTCATTTCTCATCCGATGTCGCTCCGCCAGCTCGACCAACCGATCGGAGCTTCGTCCCCTTCATCCACCCGTTCAGATCGACACTTTCGCTCATCCTCCATCTTCCTACACATCCTGATCACCCTGATCTTGGCTCGGATTGCCAAGATTAGGAGATAGGTCTCCCCTATCGCCTTCGCTGAAGACCCACCCCCCATTCACCGTCGCTTCTCTCTGTTTCAGACCCAATAACCCTGACCGGATCATTGCTCCGAGTCCGAGCTCTCTTGTGCAGGCCTTGACGTGCACGAAGACCATCTAGATCACCCTCGACCACCTTCGCCGGAGTGCCTCAAGGTCTCTATCGACACCATGTTCATCCGACCGTCAGCCACTCCATCGGAGCCGACCACCCGACACGGAGAGGCCCTCCGGTCCTTTTGGCACATCAAGATCCTTCATCGGAGCCACCGATCACCCCCGGTGCTCCGACGAAGTTCGCCCCAGCCCAGTTCGTCCAGAGGACCTCTCCGTCGTTGGATCGCCCGCACCTTCCAGATGCCATCCTAGTCGTCCATTCACCTGGAGGTGTCAGACCGTTAGATGTCATCTCTAACGGACCCGTACCAGCCACGTAGCCGGCATCTGACAACCGTCAGATCTGACACCTAACATGCTAGAGCTGCACGATCGTGCCTCCCTAGCAGCTGACACCTATCCCTCACACGCTTCGTCACGTGCCTCTATGGGTATATTGCTCATTCTACCCTGCATTAATTTTTGTTTTTATTTTAGTCTGTAAAATGAAGTATACAGTTAGACCATTTTGCACTTTAGTACCTATAGTTTTTCATATTTGCACTTTAGTCCTGCCTGTGTGGACCCACGTGCTTCGTCACGTGTTTTTCTGGGATATTTACAATATGTACCCTGAAGTTCTTTACGTTTATTGATTGAAGTTTAAGTTTCCATATTTGCAAATATGTCCCTGTGATGAATCTACGTTTCATCATCTTTATTCTATCATTTTGGCCTTAAAATCCCTAGTAAACGCGTGTAATTACTGTTAATTCTAGCATTTTAGCATGCATGCGTTATTGTGTAAATACTGTATAAAATACGATTTTTAAAGCCAAAATAATATAATAAAGAAAAGAAAAGAAAAAGAATAAAATATTGCAAATATTTTATGACCCGAAACCCCAAGACCTAGGCATCTCGATGACTAGGATGACAAGGAATAAAGTAGGGGGAGATAAGGGCCTAAATACAATAAAAATTCCTTTTTGTTTAATTCATTCTTTATTCATTTTGGGACCTAATTTTTGTTCCACTTTTTATACCTCAAATAAAGAAACTTAATACATGAAAGTTGTAGATAATTAAATAAAGAAAAATATAAAATTGATTTCATGAAAAATAATGTACAGATAAGAAGTTATGATCTAAATAAAATTCCAGAATCCCAACTTCCCAGACCTGTATCTCTCAAATAAAAACTCGAAACGCAGCAAAATCACCTTCAATTGTATATAATTTTCAATAAGCTATTTAATTAAGGTGGTTTCGCATTTGGTGTAGCTATGGTTTAAAAGTTAGTTTTGGACCCCTAATGTATACTTGTACATATTAAAATATTCATTTTATTTATTATTCATTATTTTTATACTCTTATATTTTTATAATTTTGTAAATATTATGTATAATATATATGTATACTAAAACAGGACTAAAACACTAAAGAAAATACAAAATTAAATACATGTATATAATACATAGGTATAATACCAACAACTATACCTATAAAGAATCTACTTCTATTTATTTATGTGTATAAAATACATCAAAAATTAAAATAAAAATATATTTAAGTGTATAAAATTAATTTGTAAATATATAAAATAATAAACCAAAATAAATAAAATTAAATATACAAAATAAAAATAAAATATTAAAATATGTAGATAAATGTACCTATATAGTCTATAAAAGGTAATTTGTAATTTTATACTTCTAAAAAATAAATAAAAATCATAATAAAATACTTTATAAAATATAAATGCTTTTTATTAAATGACTAAAAATTATTAAATTCAATTACTATTTTTTATTGATTTTACGAATATTTTCTCCAGGCTTTTTCCTGGTTGGTCCACGTGGACCAACCAGGACGGCTGGAGAGCTGGTCAACTCTCTGACCCACGCTTGTGCCACTGTCAGGCCTGCATTTTTGCCCATTTTCTCGGGTTTATCGAGGCCAAGTCTTTCACCTTCTCATGTTAAGTCCTTCATCACTTTTTTGCCTCGTGCTATGGAGATTCACTCCCAGGTAGTTTCTTGGGTTGTGGATCATCATAGCACTCGTGTTCATCCCTTGAACATCCCGCGTCGGTCACTCTTTCAAAAATCCTTCAACCTCCCTCTTCTTCTTTGAAACCCTTTTGGTCCTTGTTTTACCCTTTCTTCCAGTTCTGATCGATGCCTGTGACAGGGGCGTCTCCAGTTGGGCTAGGCACGTTCAGGCAAGGGCCGAGGAGGTCTCCACCCCCCATCTCCGGTGTGCCGCTGTCGAGGTCCACTTCCTGGTTTAGACCAGTGAGGTCCACTTTTATTTGCTTTATACACTCCGTTTAGTCGCTAGATTCATTTCTCTTGTGTTATGTTCATCTTCTGATTACATCCATTAGTCGTAGGTCCACCTCACCCGCCGCTCACCGGCGCTCGCTCCGGTGAGCTTCACCCTCGTTTCCTTGTCCCACGTTCCATCGCCAGGAGCTCCTTGGAGCCCCGCGTTTTTGTTCTAACCGCTCCCCTGCATGAAATAGCCAGAGAATACGCAATTGTAGGTGCTTCCAAAGTTCGAGGGGTAGCCCAGGCGCCGCACGTCACCGGACGTCCTCCGGTGGTGTTTGGCCATTTTGAGGGGCTTCCTAGTTGTGGGAGCACATCTGGAGCGTGGATCAACCTTGGGCAAGTTTCCAGATGGTTGGAGGGACGAACTGCACCATATTCAAACTCGCATCGGGCGAGTTCTTTAGTGTTCTTCCAATCTCGTCATCGGCCGTTGGATCTGCAGTGTTCTTCCTACGCGTCCAGCTACCATCGGATTTAGTACGTTGTCGGTCGTCGGATCAATCAGCGATCATTTAATCTGGGCCGCTCGCGCGAAGGGGTATCAGATGTCCAAGCGTTGACACGTGGAGTTAGTGAAAGCTCATCAACCGTGCGATCGCCCCCTAATCTGGGTATTTTGCCATTCAACCCAGACACTTATTGTATTTTATAATCAAGGCATAAACTTTCCTCTGCCTTTTGATATTTTTGTAAAATTTACGATCGGAGACCTACAGTTTTTATTATTGCATCCAGGCCCTTGCGAGGCTCACGTGTGTGGCGTGTGAGCTCTGGAATTTTTGCATGTCTAGCCCTATTCTTTTGGGTATTAATGTTTAGTGCAGAAAGTTTTAAATCAGTTATAATTTTTGTGGCAAAATTGCGCCGAGGCCCCTGGACTTTTTTGTAATTACAAAATACCCCTTCCATGTTGTATTTTCTTTATGTTTCAAGTAATTATTTCATACATATAAAATTCGAAAAATCACCAAAAATAGGCATACATTCCTGTTGCATTGCTCTACCATGCTATACTTTTATTTTGCATTTTTGTTGCATTTTAATATTTATAAAAAATAAAAAAACAAGCATTTTCAGCCATATTTGCATTATAAAATTCATAAAAATTATAAAAACTTTTTGAAAAATTCCCAAAAAATATATTTTGTGTCGTTTAGTATATTTAACTTTCAGACCAAAAATCAGTAAAAAAATACAAAAGAAAACTCCTAATAATTATAAAACTCCAAAAAATCTTTATAAAAATATTAGAAATTCATAAAAAATCATAAAAATACAATTCCTATTTAAAAAGTTTTCTATATTTTATTACCGTTAATTTAAAATTAAATTGGAGAATTTTTGTTACTATTTTCTATTTTATTTCTCCACTTTAATTTCGGTTTTTTATTTTATCCACTGTTTTCAGTATTTTTGTCTTTAAAAAGACCAAACAAATTAGGAAAAATCTAGAAAAATCACAAAAACATTAGAAAAATATAAAAAGCCTAAAAATATTTTATTTCCTGAATTTTCCTTATTTTGACCTATTTTTATAAATACTTATCTCTCTTCTTTATATATTGTATATATACCTTAAAAGAAAAAGAAATTAAAAAATATATTAAATATAAAAAGAAAATATAAAATCAAAAATTAAAAAATCAAAATATGAAAATATGAAAATATAAAAATTAAAAAAATTAAAATTAAAAACCCACAAAAATAGCATTTATAGGCAAATTGTCACATTCACATTTTGCGTATTGTTGCCCAGTTCTATCCTGCTTGTTCCCTGTGTTCGACACTCTACACATACTTGCACTATACATAATTATTATAGAGTTATAATAAATTTTGACTCCACATCTTGCTTTTCATTATTTATTTGTTGTTGTGGGTTAATTGTTTATTAATACGAGTCTCGTGAGCGGTCGCTCAATGACACTGTAGTCCCGCCTTGTGTGGACTATTTTGACCCTCGCTTGATCCATGTTATCAAATGGTGCCGTTGCCGGGGAGCAACAGCGCGTAGTTCGGGTTTTTGCTTGATTGTGATATTTGTCTATATTTGTCCTTCGTTTATTTTCTTTATTTTTGATATTGATTATTGAGCTGTCTAACCTCCTCTCTTCTTGACTTTATGCGAGGAACCACGGATCGAGGGAGGCACTTTAACCTAGATGCCTGGGCACCCACGTGAAGCCGACATCTGCCAGCCTAGCACCAAGGAGACGAAGAGGGATTTTTGAAGACCGAGCTCCATCTTTAGTAGCATTTTCTTTTCTTGTATTTATTTTTGTAATTTAAGTAAGAGAGAGACTCTATTATTGTAATAATACAGGTATCCTGAACTCTGGACACTCAAGCCTAATTTCCAAGTGTTTGTATACTTGGGGGCTCACCGTAGTTTTTGTCGGTTTTCGTCGCATTTTTTCATTTGTTTTCTGGTTTTGTTTTATTTATTTGTGAGATTGAGCCCTTAGCTGTAGGAGTTGCTTGACGTAGTATTAGGTACAAACACTTAATATATTTGCATGTGCCAATAATTTCGTTTGGACTTAATAAAATTTTGAGATCGTGCTTCACGCTAATAGCAGCTTCTCAACTTAGGGCGATTTCATCGGCTTGCATTTGCATATAGATAGGTTTCAGTGTTGCTGAGCATCTTTGCATGTAGAGTGCTGGAGGCAAGGTGAGCATTTCTCTTTAGCATACATCATTGCTTTGCCACTTGCATTTCTTTTCTGACTCTCCCTCTGATTTTGATCACCTAGGTGCTTAAAGGAATTGACTCCTCGTTAGGCGCGTGCATTTCTCACTAAAAATCCAAAAAAAAGTGATAACTAATAAAATTGGGACTATTAATATTACTTGACCCTAAAATCAATCAAAAAGAAAAATATTGTCTTGGGGCGAGTAATCCCCTCATTGTCCTTGTTTTACTTGCTCGCGCACACACTAAGGATTAGTGCCCAAATTCTATTCAGCCCCTAAGTGTTTGTGCAACTTCTTGACTTCTCACCTAACTCTAAAACAGACAAGATAAAAAGACCGCATTTGCGATCTCTACCGAATTGAGTAGATGAATTGAGGGTTTGTCTTGTGTGAGTTTGTTTGTGCTTGCTTGTGTGTATACTAGATCACCTCTGCGCATTTGCGCCTTCTTCTTCACTCTCTTGATTTGACCTTCGTGCTCTCCCAATCATTTTTCTTTTGTTTTCGAGATGGACCCCCGGAGCATATTTTATCCGGACTTTATGGATCCCTCATTCACTCTAGCCGGTCCACCTCCTTTTTATCAGGAGGACTCTCCTCCTATTTTCTCTGACTTTTGTACATATCTGCCTCAGCCACATCATCAGACCTCAGACTTTTACCCACACCCACCTCCACCTCTGAATTTTCCACCTTCACATCCACCTGAGACTGAACTGTTGGAGTCACCTTTCATAGAGTCCACCCTTGAGCACTTGACCCAAATGATGGATCATATGAGATAGAGGATTGACCACCTCACTAGTATAAATAAGAGCGACCATGATATTCCATCATTTTATATTATGGGTTGATTCGAGGATTTCCATGAGAGCTTGCAATCGCCCAAAATACAAAAAAATGAGAAAATTTTAAAACACAAAAAGAGTTCAGGAGACACGTGATCGATTCAGACTGTGAGGAGAGGGAACCTTTGCCAGAACATTTGACCACACATCCTTTCACACACAGTCCCACCTTTGACCCTGAGGATGCCTCTGTACAGACTGCTCTTGGCATTCCTCGTGTACATGATGATTCCTACTTCCTCCCTTGTATGGAGGAGGTCCAAAAATTCAAAAAAAGGTTGACTGAACCTAAAGTGGTGGACACTATTCATGAGATCATCCGTGCCCCACTTCAGCAGGACATGTATGATTTATCTGCTCCTCTTCCCAAGAAGAGAAAGCGGAGGAGTAGATCTGAGTGTCATATATTGACCATGGCCACTGCCCACGCCATCACACACTGTCCCATTCCTCAGAAGAGGAACACTGCCACACCTTTCATTAGCTGCACCATCTTTGACCATACATGTGATCACACTCTCCTAGACGGTGGTGCTTCGATTAGTATATTACCCTTCTTGCTGGTACGGTCTCTTCACTTAGGGCCTCTCAAAAAGACCAGGATGATCATTCAGTGTGCTGATGGATCAATAAAGAGGCCGAAGGTATCCTTGAAAAGGTCGTCATATCGATTCAGGGCACGAGCTACCATGTTGACTTTGTCGTTTTGCCCATGGAGACCTCCACTGGGGAGAACTCTCCAATCATCCTGGGATGACCATTCCTCACCTCTGTGAGGGTCGTTATTGATTACGGATCAGGAGAGATTCACTTTCGTCTTGTTGACGAGAGCGAAGTATTGATCACCGCACCCACAGTTGACCAGAGACCAGCACCTGATGTGACTACACCTATTTGGCTGACCGTGAGGCCTATGACCTTTATGACGATATCAGAGAGACTTCCTTTATGACCAATGACGAGACTCGAGAATTCCTCTCCAAGGAGGAAGGCTCGGAAAGCATAGACCTTGGTGTTTCCGCTTCCTGTGATTTGCGATGTGTTGATGACATCCGTGAGATTTACACGATTGACACCTTAGAGCGGAGGGTAGATGTAGAGACTAAACAGAACGGACATGACTTGACTTCTTTCACTGATGAGTCCGCTCATGTTGATTTACATTCAGATGAGACCAAGATCGAATTTGATTTGGTTGCTTTTATTTGAGAATTCGGGCCTTTTGATGAAAAGGATGATCCGGTTGAGATTATAGAGGACCAACAGAGTTTGACTACTTCCACCGATGAGTTCGTTCCTTTTGGTTTTGACCTGGTCGACACCTCGCAAGACGACATTGAGTACACTACTTCCGATGATGATGAGTTCATCCCATTCCACTTTGATATCAGCGAGACCCCCAAGGCCAGACCTAGCTGTACTTCTTCCACTCACCAATCTGTGCCTTCACACCCTAGGGCCACTGAGGGCCTTCACCCTGTCGACCCTGATCGGCTTCCATCCACTGTGGATCCCGATGTCGACCTGCACCACACCAGATCTATTCCTCAGCGGTCCCACAAGAAGGTTCGCTTTCTACCTTCTTGATCATGTGTACATCCATCTCTGTTGTATATTCTCTCGTGTATCTCTGTCTATCTTCTGTATTGCTCGTCCACTCATTCCTCGTATTTGCCTTGCTTAGGACATACTTTGTCCTAAGTATAGGGGGGTGGATGAGCCGAGTGTTCATTCTCAGTTCTGTTTAATTACTCCTGTTGTTGCCTATACTTAGGGCTTCTTTTACCTTAAGTATAGGGGGAGTGGTGTGTACATTCTCATGATCTATTCTTCCATTTTCATCTCTTGTCTTCTTTTCTTCTTTTCCTTTTCTATCTTCTGAACCTATCAAAAAGGTGTCTCCCCTTGTAGACAATTTTCTATACTTAGGACATACTTTGTCCTAAGTATAGGGGGGTATGCACCCTGAGTTTTCGTTCTATTTTTTGATCCTCTCCATTGTCTCCTCTTCTCGTCTATACTTAAGAATATATTACCCTAAGTATAGGGGGAAACAATCTGAGTACGATCTGTCATTCCCACCCTTGACCCTCCCTGCTTTGTGTACAGTCTGCTATAGTTAGGATTATTTGATCCTAAGTATAGGGGGGACGGTCAACTTCTCATTCGTTCTTTCCTTCATTTATTCGTTATTCTTTAGACATGTCTATACTTAGTACGAGTTATATCTTCTCTTTTCACTCCAATCTATGAGGACATAGCTCAAGCTAAGTATAGGGGGGTCGTATATACCACGTATATACTTTAGCCATAACTCGTACTTTCATATTTTCCTAATAAATATGGCTAAAAATTCATTAAAAACCTTAATAAAAAGATGTTATCATTCCTCAAATTCTTTTTGTATTTATTGATTAATAAATCAGGTGAAAATATTTTTTGCAAAATGTTTGAAAAATAGTTTGAAAATCTTTGTGAAAATCTTTTGAAAACTATATGGAAAACATTTTGTGACATGTTTTCAACCCTTGTAAAAATGTTTTGTTTGTAAAATTTGTTTTCTTTGTGTGAAATAAAAATGTTTGAAAAACGAGTTGCAAATGGTTTGAAAAATGGTTGCAAAATTATTTTGAAAAATCCATCTATACTGTTTGAAAAACCTTTGTAAAATGATTTTCAAATATGTGTACATGTTTGTAAAAATGTTTGTAAAAATTATTTTGGACTATAGTTTGAAAAATTATTTGAAAAACCTTTTCAAAAAAGTTTGAGGAATACAAACATCACATCAAAATCCTTTATAAATATATGTATAAAATCCATCACTTACCCTTGTAAATTCTTAAAATCTACTTCTTGCATCCCCGTGTAAATATTTGTACCTAGTTTTTATCCAAAATATTTTGTTTTCGAAAATTCCAAAAAAACATTTGCAAAATTAAAAATCCAAAAACATTTGAAAAATATTTTTGAAAAATACCAAAAAATGCATATGCGTCATCTTTTCAAAAATCCATAAAAAGTTCAAAATCTTTGAAAATTGCATCACAAAAATATTTCCTGCATTCTGCATAGCATGAGCATATTTCGGATTGAGTTTGATAGTTGAACAAGTCTAAATAAAATCCGGAGATTGGAGCTTGATTGGACCTTAAAATCTACCTAATAACTGGAACCTTATAGGAACTGGGATTGAGGTACTTCAGGTCTAGGACTTAATTCTTTGAGGATCATGGGACTTGGTTCAATGGATTCTTGACTGCCTAAGTAGAGTATTTCATAGCACACACATGACTCTTGTTGATAATGAACTAACTTGGACACCCACACCTTTCACATGACTCGACTCGGTTGGAGTGGTGAGGGGGTTAAATTTGCCGGTATCAGACGTACCTCCTCTAGGGAGGGAAGTGCACCCTAACCCGTCTAGTGATGAGGAATTCTAAAGACAGGAGAGTGTGGGTTTTAATAAAGCTTCAAAAAGAGGGATAGTCTACTGGCTCAAGAGGAAAAACTCCCTATGTAAATGTTGCTGTATATAGTATTTCAAAAACAAAACTCCAAAAAAGTGGACAGGCCTGTACAAAAATAAAATGCCTGTTGGAGTAACATATGTTGTATAGAAATAAGCAAGCTTGAGTTCCAAAGTCAAAACATGTGAGCCTCTAGTTGGATGACTTGACTACACTGGTCTTGCATCCTAGGATAGGTAGCTACACTGGCTACCGTCCATTCTTCTCTTCACCCCCTCCTCTTGAGCTGGTCGCCACTTGAACTTAGAAGGGAATACCCCGCTCCTCGAGGAAGGAGTTGCTGGATTGGGGAATCATTGGGTTGTTATACAGGAGAAGTCAGTCTCTTTGTCATTCTAGTTGAGGATAGCCACAATCACTTACACTGTACGAGTCAGATTCATAGTCGTAAGGGTTTGCGTATGAGTTGATAATTCTGACCTGGCTATTGAGGAGACTTGAGTAGATTTTTGGGACTCTCGAAGGCTATTGGATTTCAAATCCGGTTCTCATTAAGGTTCCGCCCGCACTAAAATTCCAAAGGTCCGACTTAAGCTCCAAACTTTTATTTTGTGAAGACAAGTTTGATAATTAAATTTAATCCATCTTTCTTCTTTTTCTTTTCTTTGTTTTTTCTTTTCTGCACTTATTGCATAAGTGTTTGCTAGGGACTAGCAAAGGCAAGTATAGGGGGATGATGAGTCTACGTTTCATCATCTTTATTCTATCATTTTGGCCATAAAAACCCTAGTAAATGTGTGTAATTACTGTTAATTCTAGCATTTTAGCATGCACACGTTATTGTGTAAATATTGTATAAAATACGATTTTTAAAGCCAAAATAATATATCAAAGAAAAGAAAAAGAATAAAATATTGCAAATATTTTATGACCCGAAATCCCAAGACTTAGGCATCTCGATGACTAGGATGACAAGGAATAAAGTAGGGGGATATAATGGCTAAATACAATAAAAATTCCTTTTTGTTTAATTCATTCTTTATTCATTTTGGGACCTATTTTTGGTTCCACTTTTTATACCTCAAATAAAGAAACTTTGTACATGAATGTTGTAGATAATTAAATTAAAAAAATACAAAATTGATTTCATGCAAAAATAATGTACAGATAAGAAGTTATGATCTAAATAAAATTCCAGAATCCCAACTTCCCAGACATGTATCTCTCAAATAAAAACTCGAAACACAGCAAAATCACCTTCAATTGTATATAATTTTCAATAAGCTATTAATGAAGGTGGTTTCGCATTTGGCGGAGCTATGGTTTGAAAGTAGAGTTTTGGACCCCTATTGTATACTTGTACAGATTAAAATATTCATTTTATTTATTATTCAATTTTTTTATACTCTTATATTTTTATAATTTTGTAAATATTATGTATAATATATATACTAAAACAGGACTAAAACACTAAAGAAAATACAAAATTAAATACATGTATATAATACATAGGTATAATACCAACAACTATACCTATAAAGAATCTACTTCTATTTATTTAAGTGTATAAAATACACCATAAAAATAAAATAAAAATATATTTAAGTGTATAAAATTAATTTGTAAATATATAAAATAATAAACCAAATAAATAAAATTAAATATACAAAATAATAATAAAATATTAAAATATGTAGATAAATGTACCTATATAGGCTATAAAAGGTAATTTGTAATTTTATACCTCTAAAAAATAAATAAAAATTGTAATAAAATAATTTATAAAATAATACAAATTTTTATTTAATAACCAAAAATTAATAAATTCAATTACTATTTTTTATCGATTTTACAAATATTTTCTCCAAGCTTTTTCCTGGTTGGTCTACGTAGACCAACCAGGAGGGCTGGAGAGTTGACCAGCGGGTCAACTCTCTGACCCACGCATGTGCCCCTCTTAGGCCTGCATTTTTGCCCATTTTCTCAGGTTTATCGAGGCCAAGTCTTTCACCTTCTCATGTCAAGTCCTTCATCACTTTTTTGCCTCGTGACGTGGTGATTCACGCCCAGGTATTTTCTTGGGTTGTGGATCATCGCAGCACCCGTGATCATCCCTTGAACATACCGCGTCGGTCACTCTTTCAAAAACCCTTCAACCCCCCTCTTCCTCTTTGAACCCCTTTTGGTCCTTGTGTGACCCTTTCTTACAGCTCTGGATCGACGCTTGTGACAGGGGCGTCTCCAGCTGGGCTAGGCGCGTTCAGAAGAGGGCTGAGGAGGTGTCCACCCCCCATCTCCGGCGTGTTGCCGTCGAGGTCCACTTCCTGGTTTAGGCCAGTGAGGTCCACTTTTATTTGCTTTATCCACTCCGTTTAGTCGCTAGATTCGTTTCTCTTGTGTTATGTTCATCTTCTGATTACATCCATTAGCCGTAGGTCCACCTCACCCGGCGCTCGCCGGTGCTCGCTCTGGCGAGCTTCATCCTCGTTTCCTTGTCCCACGTTCCATCCCCATGAGCTCCTTGGAGCCCCACGTTTTTGTTCTAACCGCTCCCCTGCAAGAAATAGCCAGAGAATACGCAATTGTATGTGCTTCCAAAGTTCGAGGGGTAACCCAGGCGTCGCGCATCACCGGACGTCCTCCGGTGGTGTTTGACCATTTTGAGGGGCTTCCTAGTTGCGGGAGCACATATGGAGCATGGATCAACCTTTGGCAAGTTTCCAAATAGTTGGAGGGACGAACTGCACCAGATTCAAATTCGCATCGGGCGAGTTCTTTAGTGTTCTTCCAATCTCATCATCAGTCGTTGGATCGGTGGTGTTCTTCCTAAGCGTCCAGCTACCGTCGGATTTAGTACGTTGCCGGTCGTCAGATCAATCAACGATCATCTAATCTGGGCCGCTCATGCGAAGGGGTATCAGACGTCCATGCATTGACACATGGCGTTAGTGAAAGCTCATCAACCGTGCGATCGCCCCCTGATCTGGGTATTTTGCCATTCAACCCAGATACTTTTTGTATTTAATAATCAAGGCATAAAATTTCCTCTGCCTTTTGATATTTTTGTAAAATTTACGATCGGAACCCTACAGTTTTTATTATTGCATCCAGGTCCTTGCCAGGCTCATGCGCGTGGCGCGTAAGCTCAGGAATTTTTGCACATCTAGCCCTGGTCTTTTGGGTATTAATGTTTAGTGCCGAAAATTTTAAATCAGTTATATTTTTTGTGGCAAAATTGCACCAAGGCCCCTCGACTTTTTGTAATTACAAAAATACCCCTTCTAGGTTGTATTTTCTTTATGTTTCTAGTAATTATTTCAGGCATCAATAAAATTCGAAAAATCAACAAAAAATAGGCATACATTCTTATTGCATTGCTCTACCATGCTATATTTTTATTTCGCCTGTTGCATTTTAATATTTATAAAAATAGAAAACAGGCATTTTCAACCCTGTTTGCATTATAAAATTCATAAAAATGATAATTTTTTTTGAAAAATTCCAAAAAAATATATTTTGTGTCTTTTAGTATATTTAACTTTCAGACCAAAAATCAGTAAAAAATACAAAAGAAAACTCCTAAAAATTAAAAAACTCCAAAAAATCTTTATTAAAATATTAAAAATTCATAAAAACATAAAAATACAAATTCTATTTATAAAATTTCTTTATTTTATTATCTTTAATTTAGAATTAAATTGGAGAATTTTTTTATTATTTTCTATTTTATTTCTCCACTTTAATTTTGGCTTTTTATTTTATCCATTATTTTCAGTATTTTTGACTTTAAAAATACCGAAAAAAAATAGGAAAAATCTAGAAAAATCATAAAAATATTAGAAAAAAATAAAAAGCCTAAAAATATTTTATTTTCTGAATTTTCCTTATTTTTACCTATTTTTATAAATACTTATCTCTCTTCTTCTTATATTATATATATACCTTAAAAGAAAATGAAATTTAAAAAATATATTAAATATAAAAAGAAAATACAAAATCAAAATTTAAAAAAATCAAAATATAAAAATATAAAAATAAAAAATAAAAAAATAAAACAGACAAAAAATATCATTTATAGGCAAATCATCACATTCACATTTTGTGTATTATTGCCCCGTTCTATCCTGCTTGTTCCCTGTGTTCGACACTCTACACATACTTGCACTATACACACTTATTGTAGAGTTATAATAAATTTTAACTCCACATCTTGCTTTTCATTGTTTAATTGTTGTTGTGGGTTAATTGTTGATTAATTCGGGTTTCGTGAGCGGTCGCTCAGCGACACTGTAGTCCCGCCTTATGTGGAATATTTTGACCCTCGCTTGATCCGTGTTGTCACCCTATGAGTGCGGATTTGTGACATGTGTGGATTTTGATGGAAAAATTACAAATCGGAGCCTAGAGTTTTATTGCGTGTTAATTTTTGGTCCTAGAACTTCTTTTAATTGCATTTTGGTTCTTGTGTGCTGTGTGTTTGGTCTTTTATTAAATAAATAGAAATTTTGCTCCAAAAATCATGAAATTTTGACACGTGGCTTCTGCCACTGTGTAGGAATTTTGTTGATTTTTGGGTTTTTTTTGTTTTCATTTGTTATTTTTAATAATTCAAAAACCTTAAAAAGTGTTACTGTCTGTTTTTAAAAATCAACTAAAAATATTAAAATATCTTGAAAATTATAAAAAATTCTTGATTGTGTGTTTTGGGCTGTTTGAGTTTCTGCTCAATTTTCATCTTATTCCTATTTATAAAACTCATAAAAATTAAAAAAGAATAAAAACCTTACAAAAATGTGTTTTCTTCTTCTGCAGTTAGATTTTGCTTTGTAGTTTCTCATAAAATTGTTGTTAGGATTTTATAAGCATTTAATTAATTTTAGCTTGCCTTTAGATCCCAGCTGTACAGTGGTTACAGGTTTTGACTTTCTTTTATTTTTAGAAAATTAATTAAAAATCATAAAAACCTCAGAAAATTCACAAAAACATTTTAATATTTAAAAACACAAAAACATTTTTATTTTGAATTTTTGAGTATTTTTGGACCATTAAATAATTGGTTGAGTGTTGATTTTTGCTTGCTTTTATTCTTTTCTTATTTTAAAATCATGAAAAAATTAAAAACAACCATTTTTATTTCTTTTCTTGGATTCCCGACTACTTTGTAGGTTTTCCATTTTGTGATCCTTGTGATCGACCCTGGTAGCTATACCAGCTAAACTAAATTAGCAAGGTCGTTTGCCATATTTTGATTTCTTCATTTCCTTTGTTTGGTAGTCTGATTTTCTTGTTGGGTTCGGTCCGAGTGGTTGAGGTCGCAACGACCTTTGATATCACTTAACCTTAGTCGCTCGGGTTGCTCATCAATGTTGTAGTGCTTGATTTGGATAAGTTCATGTGTCATCTTCTTAGATCCAAAGTAACAGTGTTTACATACCACTTAACCATCAAATACTTAATGGAAAAAGGACACGAAGACGTGTCTTCTTAGGTGAATTTTGCTTCTCCAGCAGTTTGACTTGGAAATAAAAGATAAACCTCGAGTGAAGAATGTGGTGGCTGACCATCTTTCCTAGATTGAGAAACAACAGAGTACTCCTGAGATAGATCCTATCAAGAAACCTTCCCATACAAATCGATCCTTCTTGTTGATTGACTTCCGTGTTATGCCAACATCGTGAACTGCCTTGTCTCCAAGCAAGTTCCCCAAGGTTGGCCAAGGAGTAGTATTGACCTAGTTAAGTCGTATTCATAGAACTATCATTAGGAGGGTCCGTTCCTTTTCTTTGAAGGATGCAATTACGCTTGGAGGAGGTATATTCCTCAAGAGGAATACAAGATAGTCCTTGCGTGCTGCCATACTTTGGAGGAAGGAGAACACCAATTCGAGAAGAGGAATGTCTGGAAAGTGCTTCAATGTGGTTTTTCACTGGCCGACCTTATTCAAAGATGACTATACTTTTGTTAAGTCATCTCCAGTATGTCAAAGAATGGGAGGAACCGTAGGTTCCAAAGATGAAATGTCCATGCAACCTGTTATCATCTGTTATGTCTTTGATGCATAGGGTATAGATTTTATGGGCCCATTGAAGAGAGGCGTCTAAGCCTCATGCATAATGGAATCATGAGAGTCAGATCGTATCTTACGAAAAACAAGACCTGCCATACAAGTCGTAGTAGCATCGAAATTTAGAAAAAAAGTCAATGGAACAACATGGCATGGGAAACTTTCCCAATTCGCTCCATCAAGATCACACAAGTATTAGGCTTACCTCTTGAAGTGTGATCGTGATCTACGAGTCTCTAAGAGAAGAGACATCCTATCTCAAGTCTGATCTAATGTAGAGAGCACTTACGAGTGCTTGGATGAGACATGTTCTTCCTGCAATCCAAAGTGATGATTTGGGCGGAGAACCTCCTGATTTCGTCGTACAAAATCCTCCACCTTCTTTGAGAGCGTGAGATGCCGAAGAAGACAAATATCCACAAGCACTCAGTCCAGTAGCACGACAACATCATGACAACGATCGTGATCTCCACAAATCTAAGGCAATAGGACAACCACTAGAGTTTGGGGAGAGAGAGCAGATGCATGCTGAGAGAGAGAGAGAGAGAGTTTGTTGTTACAACAATTGCATTCTTATTGATTCAAGAGAGCTAGGGTTAGCCTCTCTTTTATAGAAGAATGGATAGTGGAGATACACTCCTAATAATGATCAGTGATTCAAATTAAATTATATACTTGTGCTCCAAGCATAATAAGAATTAGAAATAAAAGATCAACTATTAATTCATTCTCCAAAATTTAATCTCAAGATAAACTTTTTCTCATGAATACAGAGGAAAGGAGGGAGCCTCTTTTTCAAAAAAAGTGGAAAGGAGAGAGCCTCATTTCTCATTTGTGGTACACACCCACCATTAGATTGGAGAGAGACTTTCTCTCTCCAATATATTTTAATATAATCTTATTATACTAAATATTTATTTATAGGATTATCTTATCAATAAATATCATCAAATTGCACATTATTTGCGATAATTGCAAATAAACCGTTGATATGTGGGAATCATATTCATCCATCCAAAACTAAATATAAATCATATTTATATTTAATTGAAATGTGAATCTAATTCACATTAGTATTTAAATTGTGAATCCTTTTTTAAATTAATTCTCTCTATGATATTGTGGATCATATTCACATTATCATTAATATTATGGATAGTATTATATGCATTAATATCATCTATGATGATTAAATCTAATTTAATGATCTAAGATGTCTCGCTACATATGTCTAAATGTGAATCATATATATCCACATTACTTATGATAATTAAATCCAACTTAATTATCATTATTTCTCTTAATTTTCCAATGCTCAGGTGTTGGCTCTAATTGAACAATTCTTGACTCTTTCAAGAATAGTGTGCCTTCACCGTGGATACTTAGATATAAGATAGGGTGACTGTATAATCCATGTATTGTGACTTGGATAGTGAGATCTAATCTCGCATTCAGATCTTGAAGTCCACTCGGAGATGTCTGGTCAAGTCAGGCAGAATATCCAACATTCTCATTGCATCCGAATCACATTCAGATCAATGTCCAATATTTGGACTAAGATTGGATAACTAGACTACGGAGTGGAGTCACTAAAATCTAAACGGATTCATCATTCCCTCGGAATGGAAGCGTTATCACACCACCCTCAAGTATTCTCAATACCCGTACATCATGCTTACTAAAAGGTTGTGATTAAACTCGAATTTCAGGTCATGTTTAACTATCTTTTTCAGGATTTTATCGTTAAGTTTCTCATTCGATCATTAGGAGTTGGTATCGATCTTCACACTTCCACGATGCGCGAGACCTATACGCCTCCCTTCACAAGTACATGCACACACACACAATCATTTCAAAAAAATAAGAAGAAGAGATCGTTCCAACCTAACGAGGAAAGAGTTAATTATTACAACACCACAAATATGCAACAAACACAACCTCAAAGTTGATAAAAACCGCCCATCATACAAGGGTGTTATCAGAGACGCTTCATAAGATCCAGATTCAGATTCGATATCTTGCTCGAAAGGCCTGAAAAATATGGATCAACGGAAAGAGCAACGATAGGGGAGTCATCGGCACAGAGGAAAAAGAAGAAGAATTTAAGAGCACAATCCAAAGACCTGAGGGGATGAATTTCCAAGTTCCTCTGAAGTCTTTCCAATAGTTTTAAGAACGCACAATGTAATGCTAAGTACACGCAAAATAGATTTTAAGTTTTTTTCGACTGTTGACAGAACAGACAGGTACGAGCTTTAGGAAGAAGTGGAATAACGAGATTATCAAAAATATAAGTTCCTGGGAACAATTCAGCATGTTTAATAAAATGCTCCCCATGGAATTATTATTGCGTATCAAAGTAGATTAACTAAAAAAAATTCATCTCCTAATATGCTCTTAATCCTTTAAAAAAGATTGAAGAGAACACAATATATGTTCCTCCAACAATAAATTAGTTATAGTAATGGATTCATTATTATACCTTCCTATGCGACTTATTCGTTGCAAAAATTATTTTATTTTATGACAAGGATTGCCAGTTTCATAGCTAATAGTGTTCATAACGAAGCTGATATGCTGATTTTTTTTGTTAAATTTTGAATCGATCGTTCAGAATTTAGAAGGGGAATTCTTGAAATAGTCAACATATAACTGTGGTTATATGATTACTTGCCTACAATTCCTTGCTTATAATGTAGTAATAAATACGAAATTCCTTAGGAATTTCGAAAAAAAATGTGAGCAATATTATTTGTTAACAAACATAAAAATACACTAAATAAAATGATTCTATAGTGACAATTTTAAAAAACCTTAAATATATCAATTGTTGTTAAGTATATAACGCTGTTTATTCAATGTAAAATCAATTTCTATACTTGCAATAAAAAGAGAATGTCATATCCGTTGATACTTGTGTTGTCTCTAGTAATACTGCAATAAATATGATATTATCGTTAATTTTAAGTATAAAAAAATAATTTTACAATCAATAATGTCATATCTATATACTTAACAATGGACGATAAAATGACAAGTTTTCAAAAACATGACTGTAGACACATTTTGTTATGTTGAGATATGTCCACGGATCCAAGAATTTTTTTGTTATAGCTTAGTGTAGACTTAACTTGTATAATTATTTTGATTAAAAAATCCCAATTAAATTTGATTATGTATTTAATTTATTGATATCAAAATCTGTTATTGAGCTCTTGTAAATACTTTCATCTTGTATGGTCTTAATTTTGTTATGTTATATGACAACTTTCTCAATTAATATTATAATTTCTTATGTTTACCCGAGCTTTAGAGTGGTAATTATAATCACCTTATTCCTACAGACTTATTCAATCAAAATTTTGTATTTTAATTTTTAATTGGTAATATAGTTTAAATTGTGAGACTTTTTTCTTCCGTTAAAATATTTTCTTGGTAATAAAACGGTGCCAAATCCGATTACAAAGATGTCATGGGCGCCTCACCTATCGTAAATTCCTAGATCTGCCGCTGCGGTAAATCACGACTGACCACCATTCAGTGTAATCTCCAAGAACATTGTCTCTTCCCTATCCTATGTAGGTAGTATGATGATGATTCGTCCTCTTCTTACCAACCAGTCCTCTCGCTTTCTGCTTCAACTGATACGGGAGCTACCTACCTCCTTTTATTTGATTGACACCCTTCTCAAAAAATCCATCCCTCTCGACACCGAGACAAAAAAAGTAAGAGCGGGCAAAAAAAGCATTTAAGCAGGATTTGTGGTATACTCCCGACAGATACTTCAAATGCTTGTTGCTTCTTCTCACCTTGAATTTTCACATCGACTTGTCGTCATATTATTTCGAGTTCATAGAAAATACGGGCATATCCAGTAATTAAAGATCAGGAATTCCGATCATGGCAAAGTAAGCATGAAAGCGATTGTCATTAACAACGTTTATTAACGAATAATAAATGTGGCTGGTTTGAATGAAAAATACACTAACCAGCATCAAAATAAATTAGATTCGCATCGTAAACAATAGGTGTTAAAAGCTAAAGGTTGTCGATTGCCATCAGCTCTTGAAGTCCTTCCCAGAATCCGTCGTTCACCGTCATCATCTGCTTCTCATCATATATACTTTGGAGTCCCCCTTCCGTCTTCGCAGTCCCTAGCCCTTCTGAAGAGGATGCTATCGCTTGGGCCGAGGCTGCGGCAATCCCGCTCGCCGTCTGCTCAACCGAGGCCAAGTTGAGCTTCGCACGATCCCCGCGGAAGCTGATTGCCGCACGGTCGTAGGCCGTGCTGCGGCCTCGGCAGTGTCGAACGTCCCGAGCCACATACGCACGGCCCTGCGCTGGTCGCGTATCTCGGCAGCCCACTTACCCCACGGCCGTTGCCTTACGCCCCTGTAGTTCCTCTTCTTCCTCTTCTTCGCGGCGCCAAGCCTTGCATCGTCGGTGTTAGCGAGGGTGCGACCACCAAGGCATCCCTTGATGGCACAGTTGCGGCACGTGTGGAGGTGGCGGTGGTCATGGAGCGCGGTGCTGCCGGAGAGGACGTTAATGTGATTCCACGTGACGAGCGTGGAAACGATGACGTGATTCTCCTGCTCTGCGGTGATGCCCACTGCCTTGAACGGCAAGTGCGGTTCGGGCACGTATCGAGGTGGCGGTGGTCAGGCAGTATTATTGCTCGAAGGTGAGGTAGGAGAAGGGAGATGGAGTTAGAGATCGGAATATAATGGCTTTGGTCGACACGTGGCGGACAGCTAAGCGACGGTGAATCCGCCGCGTATTGCGAGCTTTTTTCCTTTCTAGTGGTGCAAACCGTTTTATTTTAGATTTTTTATGTAGATAAACATTCAACATCACACAAATTCTAGTGGGAGCAAGTGCTTGGACGGGAAGTATTTCTTGCGCCTTTGTTCTTGTCATCTTACGTTTCTTCGCCCTAAATAAAGTGAAATGCATCTTTGTCATATTTATATTTTCGATCAACCATTAAACATTTAGTATAGGAAAACATAAATACGCCCGCAGCTACAATTTGCACCAAAAATCATGAAATTTAATCATTATGGTGCATTGTATATAAAGAAAATTTAAACTTTGCACATTTATCTTTTCAATATTGGCATGAATCAAAAGATCATAATATATGTAAAAAATTATATTCAAATGATATAAATGTAATTATTGAAAGTAGAAGATACTCAAAAGCGAGGTCACTTAGTTAATTCCAAATCTTATTATATATAAGTTGTGCTCGACTACAATTTTCGTATTATTTTTCATAAATAGAGACATGAACCTTCCAGAGGCATAATCTATAAACTTATCCTTTTAAATATAGAGAATATAAGCAACCCATGCATTTCATCGAGTAGTATATATATTTCAACAACAACAAAGCCTTTTCCCACAATTAAGTAGGGTCGGCTACATGGATTCTTCACCTCCATTCAGATCTATCTTGGGTCAATCCCGGGCTTATATCCACAAAACAAAGATCCCTTCGTATGGTCTCTTTCCAACACTTCTTGAGCCGTCCTCGCCCTCTCTTAGACGGCTGAGTAGTATATATATTTAAGAACACCAAATATATATACATGACCACAATGGTACAAGCTTCAGAGAACCTGCATATCTTAGTGGAGACGTGTCTACACTGATCGACTTCAGAAGGAGATGTGGCTACACTGGCCACTCTCCAATTCTCTTCCTTTTCTTCCATCTTCTCCCCCCTTTAATTGTGGACAGAGCACATACCTAAACTTAGAAGTAAATACCTCGCTCCTCAAGGAAAGATTAGCTAGATCAGGGAATTTGGGTCACCTTGTTAAGAAAAGGTTGTCCTTTGTCATTTCAGATGTAGAGAGCTATATATGACATACACAATACAAGTAAGATTCATAGTCATAAGAATTTGTGTATGAAGACTTGTTCTGACTTGACTATCAAAACAAGCTAAGTAGAGACTTGTGGAACTTGAAGGTTGTTGAGACTTAAATCCCGTTCCAAATAAGGTTCCATCAAATCAATAATCAAAAGGTCTGATCGAGCTCCATACTTTGATTTAATGAAGAATAGTTTAAAAATTAAAATTGTTCTAAGTTCTTTGCTTTTTCTTTTCTTGTTTTTGTCTTTCACTTATTCTTAGAATAAGTGTTTGCTAAGGGACTAGCAAAGGTAAGTATAAGGGAATGATCACCAATTCATCATCTTTATTCTTTCATTTTGCATAAAAATCTTTAGTAAAACACGTGTAAATAACAATAATTCTCATTTTTTAATAATCTAGCATCATTTTTTAATATTATATGTTTAGCACTTATTTATACCAAAATGAAAGAATAAAGAAGAAAGAAAATGAAAATAAGAAGGTTGTAAATATGTGCAGACGGATCCTAACCTCGATACTAGGTCAATATTAACGTGGTCGACATAATAAGTAAGTAGGGGGAGATAAGATCATTAATATATAAAAACATCAGAAAATAAATATCATCAAGGCACATGTACACATTTTCACCTTTTATATATGTTTACCTATTTTATTTATCATTCAGATCATTCCAAATCAAAATATTTCCTTCATCAAAGTTGTTTGTAATAATATATATTAATTTTTAAAAATATCAAAAAAATATTTAATGAATAAATAAATAATTACGATGAATCGAAAAAGCTACAAAAGCCAACTTTTAAGGTTCATAACTATTCATAAAAAAACTCTAAATTGACCAAACTCGCTTTCAAACTCTATTTTACAGTAGATATTATTTATTAAAAATAACAAAAATTGTAGAATAAATCGTGTGAATTTTGGTGCTTGGACCCCTTTATATATATGTACTGTATGTATTCAATTTCATTTATTTTCTATAAAATTCATACTAACTCCAATTAACTTAATTATTTTTCAAAATTATTTATAAAAATCATTTTAAAAATATAAAAATATAACATAAAATTAGTTCCTAATAAATACCAATAAATCTCAAAACCAAACGGCCAAAAATCAAAACTTCCAAACCTCGTAACTCGGCCATATGAACTCTGAATCGGGTGTATTCACTTTTAAAGTTTGTTTTATAAAACCATATATATCAAATAAAAGTGATTTCACTAAAATCTAAGTTAATATGCAAAAGTAGATTTTGGGACTCTATTGGTATACTTGTATGATATATTTTAATTTTGTTCTATTTATTCTTTACTATTTCTTTTGTATTTCATACTTTATGAATATCATATTAATTTTATATTTTTAATATAACATAAAAATAAAACATATTTAAAACTAAAATAATTTAAACCATTAATTATACTTATTATAAAGGTATAATATACCTATATTATTTATATTTATTTTTTAACCAATTAAATAACAATATTTATATAATTAAGATTCATAATTAACTTACTTATTTATTTATTACAATTTTTATTTATTTAAATATTTAGTTTGTTTATTTATTTATTTCTCCTCTAACATCCCCAACGGCTTGGGACCACCAGGCCGCTACGCCTAACTTCTCGTCGTTCCTCGTCCTTGTCAGCCACCCCCTTCCTCTAGTTAAAGAGACCATCCCCTTATTCTCCAAGGATCCGCAATTTCCACCATTTCCAATCTGTGAGCTTCGAGATAGTCGTCGAGAGGTGACAACTCCCTCGGATTCTCGTTGAGTGAGGCAGGGATCTACGAAGAGGCACTATCATCCTCGACGTCGAAGCCTTAGCTCCGTTGCACAATTAACCTCCATGAGACGACGTCGTGTTGAGGTCACGACAACTAGAAGCTCCTCCGACCTCCATCCACATGCGCACCTCCATCTCCTTCGATCTTTCCTAGGTTAGCAATCCCAGTTTTACTTCTTCTCCCCCTCTTCCTCTAGTTCTTCTCGATTCTGATTCTCCTCTCAGTACTTCTCTTCTCTTATGATTCCCCTCTCTTCTCCTTCATCATCTATTTGATCTGAGATTGATGAATCATCATTCATCACTCTTTATTCTTTTATTTTAGCTAAAAATCTTTGCAAAACACCGTGTAGATACTTGTAAATATAATAAATTACCAAATTGCATGCTTTGTGTAAATATCAATAATTAGCATGTTTTTGTGCAAAAATAAAAGAATAAAGAAATATAGAAAAAGAGAGAAATATTTAGAATAAATATTGAGTGACCTGAACCCAAGAGAGGGCCCAATATGGGCCTGATCGCAAAATAAAAAAGGTAGAGAGAGATAAGGCCATTCATCCATATATATATATTCCTTCTTATGTATATATTTTATTTTTCATAAAAACAAAAAAATGTGTTTCTAATACTTTGTAAATATTTCTAAAAATAAAATAAAAATCATAAAAATAAAATTAAAATAAAAACAAAATAAATTCTCTCTCTCACCCTTGTATATACCATGTACATATGTACCTATATCTATTTATTTTACTTTTGTAAATAAATAATATAAATCAAATAAAAATTATTTTATATCCTAAATTTTATGTTGTAAAAATATAAAATATAAAATTGGTGTATTTGCACAAAAATAAAATAATAAAAATATAAATATAAAATTCATAGGTATTTTATACCTGTATATAAAATAATACAATGTATATAACATGTTTTCTTTTTCAAACAACAACAACAACAAAGCCTTTTCCCACAATTAAGTAGGGTCGGCTACATGGATTCTTCGCCTCCATTCAGATCTATCTTAGGTCAATCTCGGACTTATATCCAAAAAGCTAAGATCCCTTCGTATAGTCTCTTTCCAACACTTCTTGGGCCGTCCTCGCCCTCTCTTAGCCGGCTCAACATCCCAACACTCGCATCTCCTAACCGGTGCACCCGTTGACCTTCTTTGCAAATGACCAAACCATCTTAAGCGGTTTTCTCGCATCTTATCCTCGATCGGAGCTACACCAACTTTCTTTCTAATTGCATCATTCCGAATCCAATCTTTACGTGTATGTCCACACATCCATCTTAGCATTTTCATTTCTGCTACAGCCATTCTCTGCACATGTCTATGGTTCACAGGCCAACATTCAGAACCATAAAGCATAGCAGATCTCACGGCTGCTTTGTAAAACTTTCCTTTAATTTTTAAAGGAATTTTCTTATCACAAAGAACAGTGGAGGCTCCTCTCCACTTTAGCCAGCCTGCATTTATTCTATTAATAACATCTCCATCAATTTCCCCATCATGTTGCAAAATAGATCCCAGATATCTAAAAGAATCTCTCTTCTGAATGTTATCGTCACCAATCTTCACCTCGATTCCTTCACCATTGCTTCCATCAAAGGTGCATTCCATATATTCCGTCTTAGCCCTACCATGTTTTCTTTTTCAAAAAAATAAAAAAATCACTAAAAAATAGTTTGAAAATAAATAAACATTTTTTATTTTGTAAATATTTTTAAATAAAATCATTTTCTATTTTATTTTAAACTTTTAAATCTTTTTAACCCTGGAATTACCTGATTGGTCCATGGGGGATTGTTGACCCCTGGTCAACTCTCACCCTTGGACCCCTCTTCCGCGGATCTGCTCACCAACCCGATTTCTCCTAATTTCCTGGAGCAGATCCAACTGCCTTTCGCCTCGATTCCTGCACCCACCTCTTCTCCATGGATCGGACACCTCTGCGGATCCCTAGGGCTTGGCGGATATACCTCGGATTGCGTGCTCTTGCCCGTTCTTCCCTGTCACCTGAGACCCTATAAAGACCTTCATTCCATCGCCCAGCTCCCTAGCTCGCGCCGCAAGCCCTAAACCTACCCTAAAGAGAATCCCCTCGGTGACAGCGACCGGACCCCCTCTTTGGTGGTCGGATTGGGTGCTTGTAGCAGGTGCTCAATGAACGTGGCCGGAGCACCGCCACGTGAGAGCCTCCCAGCCCGCCGCAGCTCGGTCGAGGCGACGACCCCCTTCCCCGCTCCCTCCTGGAGCTAATGATCGACTTCCGATCATCAGGTATCCATCTAATCGACCCTAGTTCCGTTTATTCCCGATCTTCCGTCTTTCGCTCCCGGCTTCGCCCTAGTGGTCGGAGCTCCACCGATCATTTCTAGCCGCATAAATCGACAATCCGCGCCATCGTCACCCTTCGTCCATCATCTGATCACTATGAGCTTGGCTATCCGAGCCAAGATTGAGCTCGGCTCCTTCCTCTGCCTGCGCCAGAGCCGCCCTCTCATCCCACCGTCGCTTCTTGTTGCCTTTCATCCAATAAGCCCCGCCGGAGCACTCCTCCGAGCGAAAGCTTTCCTTTGCAGGTCAATAAGCGCAAGTTCACCCCCAGGTCGCATTCATCCATCTTTGCCGGAGTCGCCAAGGTCCCCTCGCCCTCATCGGAAGATCGGACCTTTGGGAACTCCATCAGTCACTACCACCCGACGCGGAGCATCATCGCGGGACGAACCCCCCTTTTTGATCGACCATCAAGCGTCCGGAGAGCTCCCAGCTCGCCAGCGAAGTTCGCCATGGAGGTGTTCGTCCAGACCTCCTTTCTACCGTCGGATCACGCCTCCCCTCCAGGCTGCATCAGAGTTGTTCATGGCCTGCCACTGTCAGGCTGTTAGATACCAGATCTAATGGCCACGTACTCCCTACGTGCACTATTGCAGCAGGACCGTCCGATCTGCCAGGAGGCCGCACCAGAGTCGCATGTCCATCAGCCACTGACCGCCTGTCACCTAGCCCCCACGTGACCCGCACGCGCTTTGGCTGGGTAATTTGCTCCAGACCCCCCTGTAGTTTATTTTAGTTCTTATTTAGTCTATTAAATAACTTAGCACTCTGGTACAATTTGCATATTAGTACATGTTATTTCTTTTTATTTGCACTTTGGTCCTCCTTTTGTGGACGCACGTGCTTCGTCACATGCATGTCTGGGACAATTGCATATATGCCCTCATGGCTTTTGAGTGTTATGTTTTGATTAGATAGTTTTTATATTTACACTTATGCCCCTGCGAATGCTGAACTGCGACATGTGCTGAACATTTTATGAAATTTACAGTAGGCCCCTCATATTTTTAAAGCTTATTAATCTTTGGTCCGTAAACTTGTTTTATTAGCATTTCAGTCCATGTGTGTTGTGCATCTCTTATTGATTGAATAAAATAGCAGATCGACTCCAAAAATCGTGAAATTTGGACATGTGGCTCCTACTAATGTGTAAAAATTTCCTTGATTTTTTGGGACATTTTTGTTTTGATCTTCTATTTTTAAAAAGTAAAAAACCATGATTTTCGCTACTGTTTAATTTCAAAAATTAACTAAAAATATTAAAAAGTCCCCAAAAATTCTAAAAAAATATTTTGTGTGTGTTTTGTTGTGTTTTTATTTCTGTGCAGTTTTTGTGGCTTTTGGACATATAAAACACCTAAAAATTCATAAAAATCATTTTCAGAAAAAAAAATATAATATAATATAATTTTTTATGTAGTTAGGATTTTATTTGTAGTTTTTCATGAAATTGTTGCTAGATTTTTATAGGCTATTTTTATATTTTTAAATAACCTTTCAAATCTAACTGTACAGTAGCTTCCCTTTTTAGCTTTCTTTCCCTTTTAGAAAATTCCCTAAAAATCAGAAAAAACAAACTGAGAAAAATACCAAAAACCTCTGAATATTCATAAAATCCAAAAATATTTTTATTTTAATTTTCTAACTTGATTTTGTGTGTTTAATAATTCCTTGATTGTTCCCTTTTTGGCTTGTTTTATATTTTCTTTATAATTAAAAATCACATAAAAATTTAAAAACCCATAAAATCCACCAAAAATATTTGTTTTGATTTACGACTACTTCGTAGGCAGTTAGGCAGCCCGTGCTCCTTGAGTCTGACCCTGGTCGCTATACCAGGTTAAATAAAATAGCGAGACCGCTATTTGAGCTACTTGTTGGATTTTGATATTTGGTGGTCTTGAGTTTCTTGTTGAGTCCGACTCGACAGGTTGAGATCGCAACGACCCTTGATACCTATCTCCCTTAGTCTCTCGGATTTTCGGCTCATCAGAACGGTGCTGTTACCGGGGAGCACAGCTTAGTAGTCGTTTTCTTTTTCGATTTTTATTTTTGCAGCTTTTTCGCGGTTTTTCTTTATTTCGCGGTTTTCACGGCTTTTTGATTTTATTTTATTTTATTTTTCTTTTATTTCATTTTTTTTGTTTTTATTTTTATTTGTTTTGATTTCTCTTTATTTTTATTTTTATTTTTTCATATATTTGTCATTTTATTTTATTTCAGTTTATTTTGTATTATTATAATAACTGTTGGTCTGACGCATTTCGAATTACTTTCTTGCGAGGGCCCGACGACCGAGGCAGCTTTCTTCGGGAAGCCGACGCAACCGCGGGGATCGGAGGTAGCTCTCTTCTGTACAGAGCCATAGGAGAGTGCGAGGGAGGAAGCAGAAGTGTTCAGGAGTTTAGCTACATCTTAGGTTTAGTTTATCTTTATTTTCAGTAAGATTATTATTATTATAATAATACAGGGACAGACAAGACTCTCAGACTTGGTGACTTTCGGGATCTGTTTTGCCGAGCACCGGTGTGCTCGGGGGACCCCACCGCAGTTTTTCACCGGTTTTAGTTTTTAACGTCTTTTTCTTTTTTTTTCTAGAGGATTTGGCCGCAGCTTAGGAATTTTTTATTGCTCTATGACGTAATGATTAGGGCCCCAGCCTAATTAGACTGCCTGTTCCTATAGACCGTTTAATTGGACCTAATTAATTAATTAATAAAAATCTAACATAGTCACTCGAGGGGTCACGTGCCGCTAGAGGTTGTATACAATGCTGGCAGGATCTGTTGTGGCGGACACCGATCGACATCAGAGACCGGACCCCGACCCCTCCCGTTGACCTGTTAGCTCACGTTCTTCTCGTGTAGAAATTCCTATTAAGGTCGTTTTCTTTGCTGCATCATTTAGGTTCGATTTAATTTCTGTTATTCAATTATGCGCGGATCACTTTGCATGTAGAGAGCTGGAGGAAAGGTACGCATTCTTACTCAGCATGCTTCATTGATTTCATCGTGCATCGACTTTTTCGTCTTCTCCCCCCCATTTTCTGGACTTAATAAAATCAGGAGAACCGAAAAATTCGTTAGGCAATTGTCTTATTTTAAAAATAGATAAAAAAGTGCAATCATAAAATTGGGACTGCTAAAGCAAACTGGACCTATAAACCACCTCACCAAAAATTTTGTATTGGGAGAGTAATTTCCTCATTGGATGGTTTGATTGGGCGAGAGAGTGACACGCACACTAGGCTAGAGCCATATCTGACCCTCTTTCAGACTACTGATTTTGAGGTAGTCGTTCTCCAGTGAGGATCGCTCCGGTCTTCGGTAAAGCAGGCCGCGATATCCTTGACAAAACGAGCTGATCGGGTAGCCGGTAAATGGTCCGCAGCTTGTACTGGCTGGGAAAGATCAAGTTTGGGATCGGGACATTCTCCTAGGGGTGTTGGATTCCTAAAAGCTCGCTAATCGCTCTGTTATACTGTCTTATCTCCAAAATAAAAATGATAAGATAAAAGATCGAACTCTTACGGTCATTAACTCAGTGTTGTGTTAGTGAATTTGGGGTATTGCTTGAACATCCTGTTTTCTTTCTAGATCTCATCCTCCTTACTCACCACGATCAAGATGATGGGTCGGAGGTCCCTTAGGCAGCCTCTGACTGCACCGCTTTCGAGCACTCCAGCCCGCTCATCTAGATTGGTTCGCGAGAGCCGAGACCCACTCTCTGAACCCGAGTTCGATTCCATCTTGTTCCCCCCTGACCACCCTTCTACCACCAGTCCTGAGGTGTCAGACCCAGATCAGAGAGAGCAGCATCCAGTTGATTTATCGGTACTTGAGTTTGGGTCTTTTACCTTTGCAGAGACCATGGCCAGCAGTGAGGACCACACTGAGGGCCCCAGAGGAGAGCAGACATATGTGTTGGACTAGGGTGCGATCAACAACACCTTGTTAGCTTCCTTGAAGACGATGCAGAGGCAGATTAGAGACCAAGGAGCTTTCATGGTCGAGATGCACCGGGAGATGGAGCAGATGAGAGCCGATAGAGAGCAGCGCAGACCCGGTGGAGGAGACATACCTGAGGGAGAGCAGCCAGCCCAGCCAGCAGCAGGAGCACGTCCGATGAGAGAGTTGCACAACCCTGGTGCAACTCTAACCCACAGATGGATCGTGTTGTCGGTCATCGCGAGAGACTTTAAGTTCCCTCCACAAACGATTTAGCTCCTTCCTCGCTTTCACGGACTCGCCATCGAGGAGCCACATCTCCATCTCCAGGAGTTTGAGATGATCTGCAGTACCGTCCACGATCGTCAGGTGGACGACGACACCATCAAGATGATGGCATTTCCCTTCTCCCTCATTGATAGAGCAGCCAACTGGCTGAAGTACTTAGGGAGATTTATGACGACATGGGAGAAGCTCCGGAACGAGTACCTCAACAAGTACTATCCACTCGGCCAGACCAATGTAGCGAGCGTCCTAATTAGCAACTTCTCCATGCTCCCCAACGAGCAGTTTCACAAGGCATGGGATCACTTCAGGCAGCTTACCGACAGATGCCCGCACCATGATATCTCGAAGCCGAACCTAGTTCAGAGCTTTTTCTACGGACTTACACCCGAGCTGTAGAGGTTGGTGAATGCATCCCGTGGAGGATCGTATTTCGCCAAGGATGAGGACCAGGTCTGAGCCATCTATGAGGAGATGGTCGAGAACTATACAGTGATGTCTCAGACCCACCTCTACATACAGGGGAAGCCCCAGCCACAGGCCATGTCCTATTAGAGGATAGCACGGGTCGATGTTGGTCCCTCTACTTCATCAGCGGCAGCAACACAGGTAGAGTCGACAGCCACCGACATGGGCATCATCAGTGAGAAGCTGGACCGGATCGAGTTGATCGAGAAGAAGCAGTGCCAGGGCATGTCTCAGATAGATCAGATGGCACAGATGCTGAGTGACCTAAAGACACAGATCATGTGCCTCCAGGAGGCACAGACGGATTCTCAACCCCGTCTTAGGTCACAGGCAGACCAAGGTAGCAGCAGCAGCATGACCCAGCCCTCCGCCCAGTACCAACAGGTCCATCATGTTCAGGCGGAGCCATATCAGCAGCAGCCGCGGCAGCAGTACGCGCAGCCTCCACCATCTCAGGACAGCCAGATGGTGGTGTATTAGCCTGAGCAACCCCTGGCAATACTCCCACCACCCACTTACGAGCAGGAGCCGTTGATGGATGTCAACGGGATATGGTACGACCGTCCCCAGCCCAATATCTGACGCAGCCAGCAGTGGGAGATTCACCAGCAGCCCCAGTTCCCGTCACACCAGCAGCCATCACAGCAGGAGCAGCATGGTGCTCATCCCTATCACCAAGGACAGTCTTGGAGGCAGCCTCAGCAGCCTCAACAGTATTACTCCCAGCAGTATCAGCCCCCTTACCTCTCTCACCAGTAGTAGCAGCCTCATTACCAGCGAGGCCACCCGTTAGGTTCTCATGGGCCCGCCTATGAGAACCCCACCTTAGATGATCTAGCCCGCCTCATCTCCGATCAGCAGGCTACTTTCAGACGAGAGATGGATGAGTTTAGACAGGAGATGAGAGAGATCGTGAAGGGGAAGGCCGCCATTCCTGCCCAGATCGAGCCGAACCCGAACAATCTCAAGAGGAAGTCTGAGCAGGTAGAGTTCACAGAGACCACCACTCCTAGTGATTCCCTTGGATATATTATTGCATATATGTTTGATGTTGATTTTGTTATACTTAGGAGCGGTAGGATGCCAGCAGGAGGCGCCTCGTCTGAGTGACGACCTCATGCCATTTCAGGAGCATTAGATGAGGAGGAGAGCAGTGCTGATGCCGCTCATGAGCATGATGATGATGGTGGTGTTGACGCCACCGTGGACGTTGATCCATTGACGATACTGAGGTCGTCGCTTCACCAGATGGAGGAGGTGGTACTGATGCCACCAGACACGTTGCTGAGCCAGAGCGCAGTACTGATGCCACGATTCCAGATGCCGAGGGTGGTGCTGAGTCCACCATTTCCAGTTCTTCTAGTCCTGTTGTTTTCCCTTCAGTTCATGTACCTCAGGACACTTCTGTGGATAAAGGAAAGGGTTTGTTATTTTTGGATCCACTTGTGTTGATTGATGATGTATGTGTGGATTCTGCTTTGCTTGAGCAGCCCAGACCCGATCCTAGTCCTTCGTCTGAGAAGGACCCAGCCGTCCCCTTTCCCCAAGCACTCTGCTCGGCTAAGGGGACCAAAGAAAATCCAAAAAATCCCACCACCTAGAGTTCAGCCAGCAGATGATGGACCAAATTCATATACAGCTGACACTACAGGAGGTCTTGGAGCACATACCTCTCTTCCAGAGATCCTCAGAGACAGGACTACAGTTCGAAGGAAGAGGCGGAACCACCTGTCAGAGATCCATGTGCTCACTCGCACCACATGCATTGCGATCCAGAACCGTCTGCCAGCCAAGAGGCCAGATGCAGGAGCCCCATATGTCAGATGCCATATTCACGAGCAGAGGTTCGACCGTACTCTATTAGACAGTGGTTCTTCGACCAACCTACTTCCGGCAGCCTTACTCGACCGCTTCGAGTTAGGCCCTCTACGACAGAGCAGGATGGTCCTTTAATTTGCTGATCGATCTGTCAAGAGGCCGAAGGGGTTGCTGAAGGTCGTTGTCGTCATGATTCAGGGCCTAAAATTGCCCATGGACTTCGTAGTGTTGGACATGGAGATCCCTGAGTCCGTGACCGATACCGCCATCATTTTAGGATGCCCGTTCTTGTCCACAGCCAAGGAAGTGTCCAATCATGATAGCGGGAAGGTATACTTTCGCATCGAGGGAAGAGTATACAAATAGAGACGATCGAGGATACTAGAGCTAGAGATTCCACTTGCTCAGAGCCGCATTCAGATTCAGAGCAGATGATAGAGGCATGGCGAGACATCCACCAGGACTATGATTTTGTGATTACAGATAACGAGGCAGTATGGGCAGATCCGGCAACACATGCCATCCTCTCACCTTCAGAGTTCGTTGATGCACATACACCAGTAGAGGAGAGCTTGGAGAGCGCATTACTGGTCCAGGATACATCTCAGGCAACAGAACAGGTTCCCGATAGTAAGGCATATTTTTCTTGTGATACTGATACAGATCCCTCGGAGTCAAGTATAGACTGGGCAGAGTTTAATGATTTGATACCGTGTCTGACTTCCACAGAGCCTACAGCTAGGGTGGAGATTGATTCCATGCGGAGTAGAGACACACCAGGAGAGCAGCCTTCACCAGATTCAAATTGTCAACGAGAATTCTCATTCTCCCATGCAGATTTGGTCGCATTCACTCAGACATTTCAGAGGCCAGATCCTCTAGCACCGAGTTGTCCAGAGCAGAAGCTTTTACCATCATCGCTAAAGTATAGGTTCCTTGCGGATGAGCATGAGATGTACCCAGTCATTATCTCAGCGGATTTGACTGGAGAGCAGGAATCCCGTCTGATGGGGGTTCTTAAAAAGAACCGCAAGGCGATTGGATGGAGCGTAGCCGATCTCCAAGGGATAAGTCCGGCCCTGTGCTCCCACCATATCTATCTCGAGGAGGATGCGAAGCCGTCACGTGAGTTCCAGCGGCGGCTGAACCCGAATCTTCGAGATGTTGTCATGAAGGAGATCTTGAAATGGTGGAGCGTCGATTTTATCTACCCCATATTCGACTCCAAGTGGGTCAGTCTATTGCATGTGCTGCCCAAGAAGACGTGCATCACCACAATTTTTAGTGAGTCTGGAGAGGAGATTGCTACCCGGGTACCCACTTCTTGGCGAGTCTGTGTGGACTACAGACGATTGAATCAGGCCACCAAGAAGGATCATTTCCCGCTGCCTTTTATTGATCAGATAATAAAGAGACTAGCATGGAAGAGCCACTATTGCTTTTTGGACGGGTACCCTGAATACAATCAGGTGTCCATTACGCCCGAGGACCAAGACAAGAGCACCTTCACCTGTCCCTTTGGGACATATGCTTTCAGACGGATGCCCTTTGGATTGTGTAACACCCCGGCGACATTCCAGAGGTGCATGTTTTCCATATTTTCAGACATGGTGGGGGAGTGCTTGGAAGTCTTCATGGATGATTTTTCGGTCTACGGTGATGGGTTTGATGCTTGCCTTGACTGCCTAGACCGCGTCCTTCAGCGATGCATTAAGGTTCACCTTGTGCTTTCTTAGGAGAAGAGTCACTTCATGGTGACTCAAGGGACGGTGATTGGCTATATCATCTCCAACAGGGTCATGGAGGTTGATCCGGCCAAGGTGGATATCATTAGGAAACTTAGTCCACCGTCCAACCTGCGGCAGTTACGGTCTTTTCTTAGGTACGTTGATTTCTACCGACGATTCATACATGATTTCAGCAGGATTGCCTGACCGTTGACTGATCTGTTGACGAAAGACACCGAGTTCATTGTGGATGATAAGTGTCTAGCGTCATTTGAGACTCTCAAGAGTCTAGTTGTAGAGGCTCCTGTCCTCCAGCCGCCTGATTGGTCTCTATCATTCAAGATCATGACGGATGCCTCCGATTTTGCCGTAGGGTCCATGCTAGGAAGAGGAGGGATGGAGTCCCCTTTGCTATCCACTACGCTAGCCGGACTTTGGATGCCTCTCAGCGGAACTACGACATCACCGAGAAGGAGATGTTAGCCGTAGTGTTCGCCCTATATAAGTTCAGTTCGTACATCATTGGATCTAAGGTGACCATCTTTACCGATAATACCACCATCAGGTACCTCATGGCAAAGAAGTATGCCAAAGCCATATTGACCAGATGGATCCTTCTACTCCAGGAGTTTGATATAGAGATTAAGGACAATCCTGGAGTCAAGAATGTGGTGGTGGATCATCTCTCCCGATTAGAGTTTCTTGAGGATTTTGAGCAGACTGAGCCTATTTGTGAGACCTTCCCAGATGAGGAGATCCTTGCTATCGCCTCTCTCCCGTGGTACGCCAATATTGTGAACTATCTTGTTGCCAAGAAAGTTCCACAAGATTGGCCCAGACAGTGACTTGAGACCTTCCTCGCGAAGGCCAAGTTATACCATTGGGAGGATCCCATCCTTTATCATGAAGGAGGGGATAGCGTATGGCGTAGGTGCATTCCTCAGTAGGAGCACCATAGCGTCCTCACTTACTGCCACAAGCTTGAGGCAGGAGGACATCACCCTGGGAGGAGAACGGCACAGAAAGTGCTCCAATCCGGCCTATGGTGGCCTACCCTCTTCAAGGACTCTGATGAGTTCGTGAAGAGGTGCACTGACTGTCAGAGGATGGGCACTTGTGGATAGCGTGATATGATGCTGATGCAACCCATTCACTTCTGTGAGGTTTTTGATGCATGGGGCATCGATTTCATGGGTCCATTCCCTAAGAGTCAGGGATTCGAGTACATTCTGTTGGCCGTTAATTATGTGAGTCGTTGGGTTGAGGCCATTCCCGCCCGAACCGTAGATGCCAGGACTGTTTGCCGATTTTTGAGGAAGAATATCATTTCACGGTTCGGGGTGCCTAGAGTTTTGATATCTGACGGGGGGTCTCATTTCGTCAACGACAAGGTAAAGGCCCTTGCTAGCAAGTTCAGCGTAGACCCTCGAGTAGCCACACCGTATCATCCTCAAACCAATGGTCTTGTTGAAGTGTCGAACAGGGAGATCAAGACTATTCTGCAGAAGGTCGTCCACCCTGACCGAAAGGATTGGTCACGGCTTTTGGACTCGATCTTGTGGGCATATTGGACGTCCTTCAAGACACCTTTGGGTACATCTCCCTTTCACCTTGTTTATGGCAAGCCTTGCCATTAACCTGTTGAGCTGAGACATAGGTCACTTTGGGCAGTCACTGATATACTTTTGGATCCAGTGAGTGTAGGAGATCAGAGGAGGGTAGAGTTAGCAGCCCTGGAGGAGCTTCGTGATACAACCTTTTCGAGCAGCCTACAGTACAAGGAGAGAGTGAAGAAATGGCATGATTCTCATATCAGCCACAAGCAGTTTGAGTCAGGACATAGAGTATGGTTGTTTGATGCCAGGTTGAGATTATTTCCAGGGAAGTTACAGAGCAAATGGAAGGGACCCTATCTGGTCCGAAAGGTACACGACAACAGAAGCATCAACATATCCGAGTTGTCATCTGAGAGTACCTTTCGTGTTAACGGGCAGCGGCTCAAACCATATCTAGATCATGAGCTGCTGGTCGTTGACGTTGCCCCTATTCATTTTGCGTGAGATGTGGTCTCTTGACTCATATATATTTCATCTCACGCATGATTATCGTTGTTCTCCCGACTTGTATAGATCCAGTTGTCCATATCACACCATTCTTCAGTCCAACACCCCATTTGCATCTTTGATTATGTTATACTTAGGGTGCACTTTACCCTAAGTATAGGGGGGTGTGAGACTTTTGAGTTTCTTTTGATTCATTTTTATCCCTATTTTGCTGCCTATACTTAGGGATATTTTACCCTAAGTATAGGAGAGGTAGACCCTGTACATTCTCCACTCGGATTTCCCTTTGTGTACAGCCTGCTATACTTAGGATTACTTGATCCTAAGTATAGGGAAAACCCTGAGATCCTTATCATTTCTATTCTTTCATTCGTCTTTGTATATAGCCTTTCTTTTCACTTCCATATACTAAGCACGAGTTATGTCTTCTTCATCGCTCTTGATTCACTTTGAAGACATCGTTCGAGCTAAGTATAGGGGGTGTCGTATATATTTCATATATACTTTAGCCATAACTCGTACTTTGTGTGAGTGTGTTAATAAATAAAAATGGCTAAAACACTTAAAATCCATTTTGTAAAAATCTTTTGTGTAAAAAGTTTGTAAATATTTTGATATCAAAATTATGTATATAGTACAAAATTTTTGTAAAATGTTTTGAAAATTAAAAAGTGTGCAAAAACCTTGTGTAAACTTATGTAAATATTTTGCAAAACTTTGCATTCATGCATACATCCATGTTTTCAAACATTTTTCAAAAATTTTGCACATTTTCAAAAAAAAATTAAAAATTGCATCTTTGTAAATATTTGTACAGTTTTTCCGAATCATAGTTGACATTTAAACTAGCCTGGAATTAAATTGAAAAATGGAGCTTGGTTAAGATCTTAATCCACCTAATTCTAAGAGGAACCTTATATGGCTTAGGGTTGAGATTTTTAAGGTCCATGGTGACTTAATTCTTTAAGTCCACTAGGCTATGATCATATGTCATCTTGATGAGCCTAAGTAGAACACTTAACAACGCACACATGACTCTTACAGATAATGGCTTTACTTGGACCAGCACTTTACACCTAGCACTCTACGGATGAGGTAGTGAGGAGGCAGTCTTCTTTGACTTGGGGTAGCATATGAGGGTAGTACTTCTAGGCGGAACCTCTCTTCTTCTTATAGTGAAGGAAGTGTGTCTCAACTTGGTCTGGTAGCCGTGAGGTCTAACGACAGGAGTTGTGGGTTGCAATAAAGCTTCAAAAGAGGGATAGTCTACTGGCTCAAGAGGAAAAACTCCTTATGTATATATGCTGCACTTTGTAGATATGTTGTATATATGCACATAAAAAATGCAAAAAGAAAATAATAACTCCAAAAAAATGGTGGGTCAAAGAGAAAATGATAATCCCACCAGAGTGTATATAGTTCAATAAAGCAAAGCTTATGATATCCATGTTCCATCTCATGAAGCTTGCAGCAGGGAGACTTAGCTACACTGGTTGAGCTCCCAGGGATACATGGCTACACTGGCCATGGTCCATTCTCTTCTTCCTCCTCTTCTTGAGCCGGTTGAACTTGAACTTATAAGGGAATACTCGCTCCTCGAGGAAAGAGTTGCCAGACTAGGGTATTAGAGTTACCTTGTTGGGGAGGGTTGTCACTTTGCTATTTCTGAGGTGGAGAGCTATACCTTACTTACACCGTACAAGAAAAGATTCATGGTCATCAGAGTTTGTGTATGTAGACTTGTTCTGATCTGGATTGTTGAGGAGTCTTGACCATAGATTAAGTGGAACTTAGAGGTTGTTGATTTTTAAACCTAAGTCCAAATAAGGTTCCAACAAATTAATAATCCAAAGAACTGACTGAGCTCCATACTTCAATTTAATGAAGACAAGTTTAATAATCATCATTGATTCATCTTTCCCTTCTTTTTCTTTTCCATTTTATTCTTTTCACTTTTTTTCAAATAAGTGTTTGCTAAGGGACTAGCAAAGTAAAGTATAAGGAGGTGATGAATCATCATTCATCACTCTTTATTCTTTTATTTTAGCTAAAAATCTTTGCAAAACACCATGTAGATACTTGTAAATATAATAAATTACCAAATTACATGCTTTGTGTAAATATCAATAATTAGCATGTTTTTGTGCAAAAATAAAAGAATAAAGAAATAAAGAAAAAAATTAATATTTAGAACAAATATTGAGTGACCTGAACCCAAGAGAGGGCCCAATATGGTCCTGATCGCAAAATAAAATAAGTAGAGAGAGATAGGGTCATTCATCCATGTATATATTCCTTCTTATGTATATATTTTATTTTTCATAAAAACAAAAATAAAAATGTGTTTTTAATACCTTGTAAATACTTCTAAAAATAAAATAAAATCAGAAAAATAAAATTAAAATAAAAATAAAATAAATTCTCTCTCTCACCCTTGTATATACCATGTACGTATGTACCTATATCTATTTATTTTACTTATGTAAATAAATAATAAAAATCAAATAAAAATTATTTTAAATCCCAAATTTTATGTTGTAAATATATAAAATATAAAATTGGGGTATTTTTACAAAAATAAATTAATAAAAATATAAAATACATAGGTATTTTATACCTGTATATAAAATAAAACAATGTATTTAACATATTTTCTTTTTCAAAAAAAATAGAAACTGCTAAAAATAGTTTGAAAATAAATAAACATTTTATTTTGTAAACATTTTTAAATAAAATTGTTTTCTATTTTATTTTTAATTTTTAAATCTTTTTGACCCTGGAATTACCTGATTGATCCACGGGGGATTGTTGACCCCCGGTCAACTCTCCTCCTCGGACCCCTCTTCCGTAGATCTGCTCACCGACCAAATTTCTCCTAATTTCCTAGAGCGAATCCAACCACCTTTCGCCCCGATTCATGTACCCACCTCTTCTCCATAGATCGGACACCTCCCGGATCCCTAGAGCGTGACGGATCTACCTCGGATTGTGCGCTCTTGCCCGTTCTTCCCTATCACCTGGGACGCCTATAAAGACCTTCATTCCATCGCCCAGCTCCCTAGCTCGCGTTGCAAGCCCTAAACCTACCTAAAGAGAATCTCCTCGGTGACAGTGACCGAAACCCCCTCTTTGGTGGACGGATTGGGCGCTTGTAGCCGGTGCTCAACGAACGTGGCCGGAGCGCCGCCACGTGAGAGCCTCCTAGCCCATCGCAGCTCGTTCAAGGCAACGACCCCCTTCGTCGCACCCTCCTGGAGCTAAGGATCGACTTCTGATCATCAGGTATCCATCTAATCATCAGGTATCCATCTAATCGACCCTAGTTCCATTTATTCCAGATCTTCCATCTTTCGCTCCGTCGGCTCCGCCCTAGTGGCCGGAGCTCCACCGATCATTTCTAGCCGCATAGATCGACAGTCCGTGCCATCGTCACCCTTCGTCCATCATCTGATCACCTCGAGCTTGGCTATCCAAGCCAAGATTGAGCTTGTCTCCTTTCTCTGCCTACATCGGAGCCGCCCTCTCATTCCACCATCGCTTCTTGTTGCCTTTCATCCAATAACCCCCGTCGGAGCACTCTTCCGAGCGAAAGCTTTCCTTTGCAGGTCAATAAGCGCAAGTTCACCCCCAGGTCGCATTCATCCATCTTCGCTGGAGTCGTCCAGGTCTCCTCGCCCTCGTCGGAAAATCGAACCGTTGGGAACTCCATCAGTTACTACCACTCGACTCGGAGCATCATCGCGAGACGAACCCCCCTTTTTGATTGACCATCAAGCGTCCGGAGAGCTCCCAGCTTGCCGGCGAACTTCGCCAGGGAGGTGTTCGTCGAGACCTCCTTTCTACCATCAGATCACGCCTCCCCTCCAGTCTGCATCTAAGATGTTCGTGACATACCACTGTCAGGCCGTTAGATTCCAGATCTAACGGCCACGTACTCCCACGTGCACCGTTGCTGCAGGACCGTCCGATCTGCCAGGAGGTCGCACCAGAGCCACACGTCCATCAACCATTGACCGCCTGCCACATGGCCCCTACGTGACCTGCACGCGCTTT